>JAQQAC010011420.1:50566387-50719233 GCA_029783875.1 Phataginus tricuspis | reverse complement strand
TCCATGGTAACCACTAGTCACTTCTCAGTGTCTATGAGCCTACTGCTACTTTGTTCATTCTGTTTTGCTTTTCTTTTCTATTCCACAAATAAGTGAAATCATATGGTATTTGTCTTTCTCTTCATGGCTTATTTCACTGAGCATAATACTCTCTAGATCTATCCATGTTGTTGCAAAAGTCAACCTAAAAAGGGGAAAATATATTCATAAATGATTCATCTGATAAAGGGTCAACATCCAAAATATGTAAAGAACTTATACACCTCAACACCAAAAACCAAACAAGCCTATTAAAAAATGGGTGGAGGACATGAACAGACATTTCTCCATAGAAGAAATACAGATGGCCAACAGGCACATGAAAAGATTCTCCACATGGCTAATCATCATTGAAATGCAAATCAAAACCACAATGAGTCATTACCTCACACCAGTTAGAAAGGTCACTACCCAAAGACAAGAAATAACAAGTATAGGTGAGAATGTGGAGAAATGGGAACCCTCCTACATTGTTGGTAGAACCGTAAATGGGTACAACTGCTGTGGGAAGCAGTATGGAATTCCCCAAAAACCTAAAAGTAGAAATACCATTCAACCCAGTAATACCACTTCTAGCACTTTACCCAAAGAAAGCAAAATCCCTGATTTGGAAAGATATATGCACACCTATGTTTATTGCTGCATAATTAACAATAGCCAAGATATTCAATGTATGGATAAGTGTCCATCAGTAGATGGAATGTTATGCAGTTGAATATAATAGAATGCTATGCAGTGAATGGAATGTTAAGGAATGGAAAGATATGAATGGAAATGGAATGGAATTTTTTGCAAAAGACTGAAGTAGAATGTTTTTCTATTGAATGGAGTGTTATTTAATGGAATGGACTGTTGCAGAATAGAGTGGAATGTTAATGAATAGAATGCAATGTTGTGCAATGTAATGCAATGTTTTGAAATGGAATGGAATGTTATGCAATAGAATGTAAGAGAATGTTTGGAATGTAATGGAATGTTACTGAATCGACTGGAATATTATGGAGAGTTATGGAATGTTATTTACTGGAATGGAATGGAATGGAATGGAAAATATTGTTGGAGAAAGGAATGGAATGTTTATGAATGGAAGGGAATTTTATGAAATAGAATGGGATAGAATGTTATTGAATGTAATGAAATGTTAAGCAATAGAATTTAATAGAATGTATTGGAATAGAATAAAAGGTTATTTTATGGAAAGGAATGTTATTTATTGGAATGGAATCTTATATAATGGAATGGAATTTTATAGAATGTTATTGTATGATGTGGAATAGAATGTAATGTTTGGGAATGCATTGCATGTTATGTATTGGAATGTAATAGGATGTTATGGAATGGGGAGGAATGTTGTGGAATGGAATAGAATGTTCTCGAATGGAATGGAATATAATGGAACGGAAAGGCATGTTATGCATTAGAATGTTAAGAAATGAAATGGAATGTTTTGAAATGAAGTGGAATCATGTGGAATTTAATGGAATGGAATGGCGTGTTGTGGAATGTAATGGAATATTATGGAATGTAATGAAATATTATGCAATAGAATATAATAGAATGGAATGGAATGTTATGGAATGGAGAGGAACAGTGGAGAAGAGAACGCAATTTTAACAAATGGAATGGAATGTTATGGAATTTATTGGAATGTTATTGAATGGAAGGGAATGTTGTTGAATGTAATGGAATGTTATGGAATGTTGTGCAATATAATGTAATTGAATGTTGTGGAATGGAATTTCGATAAAGAATTGAATATTAATGAATAGAATGGAATTTTACTTAATGGAATAGAATGTTATGGAATGGAATTGGATAGAATGTTGTGGAATATAATGGAATGTTAAGCAATAGAATTTAATAGAATGTTTTGGAATAGAATAAAAGGTTATTTTATGGAAAGGAATGTTATATAATGGAATGTAATTTCATGTAATATAATTGTATGTTGTGGAATAGAATGTAATGTTTGGGAATGAAATGGCATGTTATGCATTAGAATGTAACAAAATGTTATGGAATGGAGAAGAATGTTGTGGAATGGAATCGAATGTTCTCGAATGGAATGGAATATTATGGAATGGAAAGGCATGTTATGCATTAGAATATACTGGAATGTTAAAGAATGAAATGGAATGTTTTGAAATGGAATGGAATCACGTGGAATTTAATGAAATGGAATGGAGTGTTGTGGAATGTAATGTAATATTATGTAATGTAATGAAATATTATGCAATAGAATGTAATAGAATGGAATGGAATGTTAAAAGAATTGAATGTTACAGAATGGAGAGGAATGTTGGTGAACAGAATGCCTTTTTAATGAATGGAATGGAATTTTATGGATTTTATTGGAATGTTATTGAATGGAAATGAATGTTGTGGAATGTAATCATATGTTATGGAATATTGTACTATATATATAATGTAATTGAATGTGAAATGGAACTTTGAGAAAGAATGGAATATTAATGAATGGAATGCAATTGTATTGAATGGAAGAATGTTTAGCAATGGAATTGGATAGAATGTTGTGGAATGGAATAGAATGTTATGAAATGGAGTGTTATAAAATGTTATGGAATGTAATAGAATGTAATGGAATGTTATGTAATGGAATGGAAAGTTGTAGAATTGAAAGTAATTTTGTAAAATTGAATTGAATGTTATGGAATGGAATTGAATGGTTTGGAATGTTATGGAATGGAGTGGTAATTTATACAATAGAAGATAGTAGAACGTTTTCAAATACAATGGAATGTTATTAAATTGAATGGAATGGTATGGAATGTTGTGCCATAGAATGTAATAAAATGTTGTGGAACAGAATGGAATATTATGCAGTACAAAGTAACAGAATTGAATGGAATGGAATTATAAGGAATGGAGTGGAATGATGTAAAATGGAATGAAATTTTATGTAATGGAATGCTGTAGGGTGCTATTGATTGAAATGCAGCATTTTATTTTGGAATGGAATGTTATGGAATGGAGAGTCAATAGCAGTTAACATATGAGGATAACTACACAAATTATATTATGTTTTAGAAACAAAAATGACCAGTATAAGTAAACACTGAATATATGCCTCCCTAAGCATGAGAGAATGAGAGAGGGAAAATAATTATGATATTCTATTTAGTTAATGCTGCACAGCAAACTTTGTATATACATTGGCAGTATATTATAGCTCACATTATGGGACACAAGGGTTGAGTGGGGTTGGTTGATATCTTCCCCATGATTTCTGTAGCCCCAGCTGGGAGCACTCCAATGTTTGGAGCTGGAAGAGCTGGGGTCTAACCAGACATCCATCTCTTTTTTCTTTCCTTCTCTTTCTCTTAAAGGCTCACTGCATGCTCACCTGAGACTTACACACAGCGTGGTCACCTAAGGATACTTAGACTTCCATGTGGCAGCTCAGGGTATGGAGTGGCAGGCATTAGAAACTGCCTATCCTCCGAAAGGCTAGCTCAAGATCCACTGTGCATCACTTCACCACATCCTGTTGGTGACAACAGTCATAAAAATCCCTGACCCTCTCAACAAGAGGATCATCTTTGCTGTTTTATCTGACACAGAACCCAACAGAACCAAAACTTGGTCCCAGCAGAGCCATTACTTAATCTCACAAAAATTGTTTACTCACCCGTAAAATAGAGTTATTCATGATTCTTTGTCATGGAGTTGTTGCAAAGAATAGAAATTTCAGGAATATAATAAAAGTTAAGATGTTTAATGAATAATTTTTAAAATATTAGAATTCTTATTTTTATTTTATTGAATACTCAGTTGAGATGTAGTATTTGTCTTCTGTATCTACTCCTGAACACATTTGTGTACACACACTCTCCTCTCTTCCTTTATTTCTTTCCTTCTCACAATACACACACACACACACACAGAAGCACATTCATGAATAATCCCTGCCTTAATCATATTCTGGGATACACACACTCAAATATCACTCCACTCTAAAGCAAAACAATAGAATAGACAATAACCTATCAAAACAATTTGCTTTGATAAAAAGAAAATTTTTAATTAGATTTAAATTTTAAAAATAACCACATTAATAACAAATTTCAGAATGGATTAGCCCATCCTGTAAATTTGCCAACAAAATGAAAGACCATAGTCAGTCTTAAATAATTCAAAACAAAAGAGGGAATAAAACTGCAATTAAAGGTGTTTACAAGATGAATATAGTAACATTTAGTCACCTACACGAAAGATTTATTGGATAACATAGAAGTTCTCTTGGAAGTAAGGGTATCACAAAAAAATCCTATTGCCATCAAGGAAGACAAGAGAAAAACAATTAAACCTTCAGCTTATAAAGACATAAAACAAAAAACAAAGTATCTGAAAAATACTAAGGTAAACAGTTAAAAAAAATACAGAATGCAGAATATTATTATCATAGTATTCTATACATCTTATGTAAAAACAAAATTAAATTGTTTTTTTCTTAAAATGAATTGAAATTCCAAGATTATTTTGTAGATATTCTGAATAAAAAGTAATAAAAAAGCTGTCTAAGAGAAATAGCAGTGAAAAATAAAATTTTCAAAAGTAGTTTCCTATGTGAATTCTAGGGGCAGATTATTCTATATTATTTAAAGTGTCCTAGCACACATAAAATGATGGGAGACCTTTCTGATTGTTTTATAAATCAAGAAAAAAATGACAACTCAACCCCCTACTTTTCCTGACTATTCAATCTTAATTATGATCTAATACAATTATAAAATAGTGTAAAATGAACATAACTGCATTATAATAATATTAAATGATTTACAACAGCATTACATGAAATGTAAAAATACCAAAAATATCTTAATAATCTGTGACTACTATCTGTAACTTCTCTGGATAGGGAGGATGTAAACACCATTTTTTGACATTGGTTCATTAAAGAGTGTTTGTAAATTCAGTAGCTTGACTTCTAATATTTGTCCCTATTAATCATTAGAGGAGACTGACTGGAGACTCCTGTCCAAAATGACACTGTTTGTGGATCTAATAAGAGAACTGTGTTAGGTGTTGCATTTACAAACCCAATCTACCAGTTAGCTTACAGGTGAAAGTCTCTGTCTGAAATTGAGTTCCCGATTGAAAACATAGTCATCATTGTTAATAGAGAGATTTTAGCTTTCTGCAATTGTCAGCAAAAAAAAAGTGGTGTCTGAGCAATATTTCTATGGTTTTCATTTTTGCATTTTACCATTTGCATTAAAATGACACGTTTATAAAATACAAAGTAATTCTAATAATTGGCACAGTACCACATGAAACAATTCAACGAATCTATTCAAGGTGAAATATAACATGATCTAGAAATACTGACCTCTGCAAGATAAAGCCAATTGATTTCTATGGGGAAAGCATAGAAGTGGTCATTGTGATAAATCTGCTTGCACTAGCCTTAGGTGACATCTTTAGAAAAAGTTAAGTAAGTCATAACTTTCAATGTTTTTAGCAAAGCTAGCATTAGTAAACTATGCTTAATAATTTTACTCATACGTCTTAGTTCTGCCTTTTTTATTACAGTTTTTGTGTGTATGAGGGAGGGTGATGAAAGTTATTCCAGTGATTTTTTTTTTCAGAATTGTGTATTTCTTATTCATAGACTGACCTGCCTATACATTAAAATATAGTTTATGTCCATATACAGATAAGAGGTAAAATATAGGATCACGTAGGCTTTGGTGTGTATATCCTTGATCCCTTTTTGGATAATCTGCAAGTTCATCAGCACTAAAATGTTGCATGGGAAGAAGATTATAGTAATACTTGCTGAAATATCTCCATACCCTTATACATCAGTTAGCAAAATGTCTGAACAGATTCTAAATGCATTTTTTACTCTGTTCTCAAGAGTACATCATTAATAAGATTCTCTTTATGATACTATTCAAAGAATCCACCTAGTGTTCCACTGCTGATGAATAACAACAAAAAAAATAACAATTGCATATTGTCCATTGAGTGTGTTAAGATGAAAAATTTTACTTATAGGCCTTTAGTATAGTTACAAGAAGAAAGATACAGGGACACTGGAGAAGGAATCATGGAATATATATTGAGTTATACTAAACTCATTGAATTACATTGTCATATATTCAAACAAAAAAGGAATATACATAAAAGAAAATTGAATTTAGCACAAAGTAAATGGATGCTCCTATTTATTAAAGTGCATGTTTCCAATCTCCTCAGTTCCATAGTTGATGAAGTGATTCAGGATAGCCTAGAAAAAAGTATACACATCATTTCTCTAAAGTTTTGTACAACTAATTATTCATTCTATTTGACTGTATCATTTATTGCCTTCATCTCTTAGATAAATAAATGATAGTTAAAAAGTAGAAAAATAGAAATTTATTTTTTATTTACATAAAATATTTCTGAGAGCAGAAACTTAGTAGCTATTTTAATGTTCTATGCATAGTATAGGGAATTTGTGTAACTCAATAAAAAACTAATAACCCAATTAGAAAATGGGCTGGAGACTTGCACAGACATTTCTCTAAAGAAAACATACATTTGGCCAAAAGGTATATGAAAACATATTCAACAGCATTAATCATGAGCAAAATACAAATTAAAATCACAATGGGATACCTCACATCTTATGATAGCTATTTTCAAAAAAAGAAAAAACAAAAGTCTTAAGATCAACAGTGTTGGTGAGAATGTGGAGAAACTGGAACTCCTGTACACTGTTTATGAAAATGCAAAATGATATAGTTGACACAGAAAACAATGTAGAGTTCATCAAAAGTGAAACCACCATACTATCTTGCCATCCAACTTACCAGTATTCATACAAAAGAGGTGTAATCAGGTCCAGGAGTTCCCAGTACCCTCTGTTCACTGCAGCACTATTCACAATAGCTAAGATGAAGAAACTACCAAAGTGTCAAGCAAATGACAGATATATATACATACAATGGAATACTATTCAGTGTTAAAAAAGAAGGAAATTTTGTGCCATGTGACACTATGGATGAATCAGAAAGACATTATGCTAAGTGAAATAAGCCAGTTTCAGAAGCACAAATACTTATTTGATTGTGGGTAAACTGGGGTTCCTATGGCCAGGATCCTCACTGAACTTAAATGTAACTGGCCTGTTGCTATGCTACCGCTTCCACACCCTTAGGCAATAAGATATTATTGTGTTAATGTAAGGAGTTCCGCCCAGTGCTCGGCCAGAGACTGGGTGGCGGGGGCTGGAAGGCTGTAGGAGAGCGGAGCGGGGGCTGGAGTGGTGGTAGCGCCGAGGACAGAGGCCCGGAGGACGTCTGTGTGGGACGGCTGTGCAGAGAGGCCCAGAGGTAGAGACCGGCTTGCTGCATCCGAAGCAGCAGTGATAACACAGGCTCACTCTGAGTGAATGGGTTTTAATGACTGACCTGCCACCTGGAAATAAAATTGGGTATAACCTTTTCACTCCAAGAACCCTTTGCTGTAAATTTCTTTGGTCACAGCGAATCTATAGCAAACTTGCCTGGAGCTGAAACTCATTTACAAGACAATGATGTATTTAAAATAGTCAAATTCCTAAAACCAAAGTGTTGGTGGTGGTTCCCAGGGCCCTAGGTGAAAGGGAAGTGGGTGGTTACTAGTCAATGCGCATGACTTTTCAGTTTAGCAAGATGAATAAGCTGTAGATATGTACTGTGCAACTTTGTATCTAAAGTAAATAGCAATGTATTATTTAGTACATAGGGCCTTGTACTTTTATAATATTTAGCTGTTTGTAAAGAATATGTATGTCCTCATTTTAACCCTCACAGTCATGATGAGAGGTAGGGCATGCATTTTTATTATCAATTGATTGGGGCTCAGAGGTACTAATAATTGTAGACACTTTTTTATAATAGCAATCTCAGTTGCTGTCATAAGTTAACAAACATTTCATTTGATGTTCTGGCATGAACTATAACAAGGATTCAAGGAAGGAAACCAGTTTTAGTGTGAGAGATAATTAGGTCACTTTTAAAGTATTGAGTTTGAGGAAGAAACTATAGTAAGTCATAGAATTTACTTTTCTTAATTTTCATTCATTTTTTAAATTTTCAAGCCTGTCAATATTTCAAGCATATTATTCCACAACTGCAATAATAATTGTGGAATAATACTAAAATAGCAACATGATGAAAGAGAGGTTTTGACCAGAAATTTACCTGTATATCGTTTTTTGTAAGAATTTTTTAAAGATTTTTTAAGCTTAAACTGTGACTAAAAGTGATGAGATTGAATAATGTTTGTATTGTTCATGGTCCTTTGTTTGTTAGAATGTGTTACTGAAATTAAGACAGTAAGAGGCTTTAGTTGAGGACTGTGGAATTAAAGAAACTATTCCATGAAGAATAAAATAAAATGTGTTGACTTTATTCCTCTTGACCCTGTTATATTTCCCTTCTTCTGAGGCAGCATCTGCCATATCAATAACTTATTTTATTTTATTTTTTATTAAGGTATTATTTATATACACCCTTATGAAGGTTTCACATGAAAAAACAATGTGGTTACTACATTCACCCAGATTATCTAGTCCCCCTCCATACCCCACTGCAGTCACTGTCCATCAGTGTAGTAAGATGCCACAGAGACAACGACTTTTTTGAAGAAATTGGAAGTTTTGCTGCTAGAGTGGTGAAAATACCTCTTGTTTTTTAAAAATAAATCCCAAAGCTAAGCGGCGTGGAATGACAATAATTTTTAAATCTCTCACAGTACTTTGGGATCACTGCATTTGGCTAGGTGGGCAATTCCTTTATGGAAATGGGGCTAAGAGCAGATGGGAGCTCCAGGGGGCTGGAACATGCAGGTCAACATGCTGGCTCCCTCCTCATTCTGTTGTCTTAGAGGGGACGGTTCAAAGCATGGGCTGAGCAGGATGGTTGTTGCTGCCTTGAGCGTTCTGTTGTCTCCTCTCCCTGTGGCTCTCCCATGTGCTCTGTCCAAGGTAATCTGTCCCCTGCCATCACGACTCAGGTCACACAAAAATGCACAGGTTGGAGCAGCCAGCCCTCTCCCAGGCCACGTCCTAGAACCGGAGCAGCACGCCCCTGCCATCTAGAGTTAATGCACAGCAGCAGCTCAGTTTCATGGGGAGAAGATGCAAACATCGCTCAGGAGGAGGGGTGGGAGGAACAGGTAGGAAGCACCTCCAGCCATTGAAAATGCACTTACATGACAAGTTATCTTTGAAAGACAAATACAAAACTTCTAAATTCTAGGCCCATTCAGTGTTAAGTATGAATATTGCAGAGATTTTTGGAGTCAATACTACCCAGTTGTCTTCATATGCATGATGAGTAAAATTGGGTTCTGTGGAATTGGACGAGTATTATTTTGCGGTGAGAAGCTGTCAAGAGTCACTGGTAAATCATACCTGTGTTGTTACTCTCTTCCTTAAGTAGGGTTGGGGAATCATTTTTATACAAATAAACACTTTGTATAATTATTTGGGGCACATTATTTATACAAATATAAAGTCCCAATCATCTGATACAGATATACCATTTCATTTATATAATTAAGTACTGATAAAGTACTTAGTATAATGTAATTTATTCATCGAACATTTGATTGGTTAACTATATCTTTCCCATAATATCTCTATTTTTGACATTATTCTTCCTCAAAGAATAAACCATCTTTAAAAGTTTAAGGAACATCGTTTTTGAAAATAGAAGACAGCACGGGAGCATCTGTACCACTGGCAGCAGGCACATCCTCACTTGGGTGCCTCTAAAGCCCTTACTCTACTTGGACAGTGAGGGCCCAAGAACTATCTGTGCAATCGACATGAATAAGACTGAAGTTTAAAAGCAAGTTTGAGGAAAGGCAGTAGTTATTAAGAAGACAGACTTAGAGTCAGACACGTAGGTTCAAACCTTACTTTGACCACTTTTAAACTGCATAACCTTGGTGATTTTACCTTACACTGAGGGCCAGTTTGCAATTATTCATTCTGAATTTTGAGGACCTTACTAGGCCATGTTGTAATAATCAGATTCATGCCACCTAAGGAAACCTCTTTGAGCCCAGCTGCTCAGTGTTTCACTGGTGAGACTCCTTCTTTCACCACTGGCCAATTCATAGGTATATTTATGACAGTTTATATGTATATTACATATGTAGACAATATATATACATAATAAACACTTTACAATTCGTATATAACTATTGATAACTATTCAGTATGTGATCAATTTAATCAGAATGGTAAAATTGAATGTATATGTACATAGTATAAGTGACGGAATCTAAGATGTCCAAATAGAATTTAATAGTTGCATATGTGGTATTTTATTTTCTATGACTTACATATTAAGGATACGTGTTTCTGCATAATTTCTTTGTTCCTAACAATCAGTCCTAATAAATTGGAAAGGGTTACTTTGTCATCATTGTGGAGAGAACACTGAGCCCTAGGTAGCTAATGTAACTTTTTGATGTTAATAAAAGTAAAATTGAAAACTGTGAAATTGAAATTTCTTTTCATACCTTAGTAATGCAAATTATTATTATTTCAAACTGAAGGGCAATTTTAATTTTATCTTCAATATGCCAACATTACATATCTAGTAACTGGTTCCTGGGCTCATGGAGAGGGGATGCCTTAACCATTATGACGAGTGGGCATTCAAAAAATGTAAATTCATATTTAACTGAGTATATTTGGTGAAGGTGGAGTGAAGACAGAATGAGGAACCAAATTGCCTTGATAAAAGGATCCTGGACAGAGAGAAGTTTGTGCAAAAATCTTGATAATTCTTAGTGGTTAAGGGCAACTTCATGCAACCAAGGAACATGACATTAAATCAATAACCTTAAAAAAGGCTGAAATGTCTTTTTCCCCAAACGCAACCGAGAGGAGCATGAATAATGTATGTACCAACTCGGGCTCCGTCGGTGGCAGCGAGGACTGTGTGCTGGTTCCCATCGAATTCAACGACGTGAGCCAGGCCCGCGTGTGCCCGCCTTGGGGGGCCTCCAGCTAGGCGGCCTTCCCCATGGCCGTCGGCTCTGTCGCGGCCCCTGCTCTCCCCTCCCGGCAGTCCTGGCCGTCATCCCCTCTGGGCGGCTTCCGGGGCTGCAGGAGGGCGTCTCTGGAGTGTCTGGCTGAGTCCGTTCGGAGCCGGCTCGGGCTTCCCTCCGCCTTCCCCCTCCTCTCCGCGGCCGCCGTCCTCCTCGCTGCGGGCGTCCGCGGCGTCCCCACCTCCTCCCCCCGTCCCTGAGGAGCTCTGCTGCCCGGCGGCCCGGGGTGCAGGGAACTTCGCTCCGGGGTTATTTGCTATTTCCCAGAATCCTTCGGGGCATCCTTTCCGCTGGTCGGAATTTCCACACCTGTTTGGTGTCCCTTATATGGAAGAAGGTCCCGCAACCTAGAGATGCAGCGTCACGGGGGCCAGAGACGAAGACAGGGGGCTCGTCCGCGGAGGCCTCCCAGCGCCCTCCGGGAGCGCATCTCCCGCCGGCAGGCGCGGAGCCCTTCCCTGTGGCGGAGACCAGGCCGCCCGCCTCGTCCTCGCGGGGCCGCGGGCGCACCTCCAGCCGCTGCCCCGCCCGCCCATCCTCGGTCGCCGTGAAGATGCCGGAGGCCCCGCCCCCTGGGCCGGGGGACTGCGCCGCGCTCCCCGCGGGCCTCAGCGGCGGCCGCTCCGACGCCAGGAAGCCGCGAGGGGCGGGCGGGGCGTGGCAGGCGCGGCAGATCTCCGCCTGGCGGCGGGGTGGGGGCCCGGGCCTCGTGACGGCACCGCCGGCCTCCTCCCGGGCTCCCGGGGCGCCGCCAGGTGAAGCCTTCCCGAGCAGTTTAGGCGCCCGAGGCATTTGGCAGGTGAGCGCTTGGGGGGGTTAATTTTCTGTCAGCTGCGCTAGGCTGAGGGGCCCAAGTGCTCAGACGAGTCTCGAGGCTGCTCTGTATTTTTTTGTGATTAACATTTGAATCATTAGACTCTGAGTAAAGCAGACTACCCTCCATTAATCTGGGTGGGCCTCATCCAGTCATTTAAAGGCTGTAGAAAAAAAACCGAAGTTTCCTAAGGAAGAAGGAATTCAGCCTACCCTCCAAAACCAACCTACCCTCCAAAACAAAACGACACACCCGCCTGAGGCCCTAGCCTGCCTGGGGATGTCAGGCTCAGCTTCGCCACACCAACTCTTAAGTGACGCTGAGAGCCAGCCTGCCGGCTTGCCCTGGGGATTTCAGCCTTGCCGGTCCCACTGTACAAGTCAATTCCATAAAATAAATCTCCATATATGAACATACATATTCTATTAGATGTTCCTTTTTTTTTGAAATCCATGACTAATAAAGTGCTGTTCCTTTTTCTTATTAAATAAGATCACTTCAGGCAAAGGAAATGTTTTTTTTTATATTTGCGAATTTTTCTTTTATTCACCACGAGAATTATTCCTTAGTTATTCAGTTCCCAGTAGAGCTCCCACAGTATTTTATAAAGGTTTATTGGTTTGCTGAATGGCTAAATAAATGAAGTCCCCAAAATTTGAATCAGTTATGAATTTTACAAATCCACAGCACTTAGAAACATTTCTAGTATAAAGCAATTCATTTTTAAAATTGCCTTTAAATGTAATCAGATTTAAAGGAAACATTGGAGTTTCATTAGACAAGCCACTTTTTATTTTCCAAAGAGCTTGTAACACAAAATAAAATGGATATTTGTATTTACTGTAACAATGCACTTTGAGCTCTTACTAAAAATTAGGCACTATGAAATAGTGCTTTAGATTCATTAGCAAATAATTCTCATACCCTGCTGTGAGGGTATAAATATTACATAATTTTATTATTCCCACTTCACAAATAAGCAAAGTGGGGCAGGGACCATGGGCTTAGACAGAGTAGGGTGAGGCCTCCGGGAAAAACAAAGCAACAAAGCGAGAGAATCCACTGTGGGATGTGCTCTGGCCTGCGGGGGGCCAAGTTTATTTTGCTGCCTTTACCTGGTGCTGCTTTTCTCCCTCCAGCCCTAAACACAATGACTTGAACCTGGGCCATGTAGCTAGCAAGCCCAAAACAACTTAGTAAAAACAGGAAGGATTCCATCTTGAAAAAAAGATTGCATTTTAAAACCCAATTAGGTAAAAAGTAAGTTTCTTAACATCCTATTTAACAAAGAGACAGTAACTCAGCCCACCTGGGGAGCACAGCAGGCAGTCTTGATAATGCTCCCAAAGGGAAGCTGCGATCCTGAGAGAAAATCAGAGCAGTAAATTTCTAAGTAACTCGGAAGACTAAGAAGAAACTTAGTGTCTCTTCAAAGATAAACATTCTGGAAGCACTTAGCAGGTGTACATCACTAGCCCTTTGTCTCTAAACCGCCTCTAAATCCCCTAGACAATGCACCACCGCAGGGACAGGGGTCTCTGTCCTCTCGCTTTGTCTCTGTGGGGAAGTTGGGGTTCCTATGGCCAGGATCCTCACTGAACTTAAACCACCTGATAATCTAACTGGCCTGTTGCTAGGCTACCACTTCCACACGTTTAGGCAATAAACTATTCACTCTATAGAGAGCTGAGGCCCAGTGCTCCGGGCAGAGGAAGAGACGCTAGTGCTTGACTTACCACCCCACCAGAACAAGTTGGGTAATAAACCCTTTCACCCCAAAGAACGTTTTGCTGTCAATTTCTTTGGTCACATTTAAATCCACAGCGACCTTGCCCAGGGCTGAAACCCATTGGCAAGACAATCTGTAAATAAAAGCCTCTCACTTGCTCTCCTACCTTGAGTGTTTGTGAAGTTCATTCTTTGACTCCCCCGAACAAGAACCCCGGCATCAACATAACTGTTTAAATCAAACACATATTAAAATCCCCCCATATTATGAAGGGTATAAAGAGAAAAATCTTTTTAATGCTGCCTTTCTTATGATAGTAAGAAGTAATAAACCAATTTCTACTATGAAGTCCCCACACAGCCTCATATTTGCTCTTCATGTAGACTGGTTCATGCAAGATTGCTGGTTTTACTTTAACTGTTATCTATGCCTCATATACTATAGACTGATAGCTTCTCATAAATTGATGGGATATATGAGACTTTATCCTCAATAATATATTTTAAGTAAACAACCGAGAAAATTATACTGGACTCTTATTCTTAAAAAGTTCTCACAAAGAAGCATATGGACTGAAAGGGTTCTTTAGCTACCCGATTCACTTGCTCGCAAAGAAGGACACGAGAACTCCGTCAGCGTGGTTTTATTCCCTGTAAGACAAACAGAGTGGCTGCTTCAAAAGAGAGAGAGAGCTGAAGATAGACAGAGTGGCTGTCTCGGAAAGGGGGGAGCTGCTTACATAGGAATTTAGGGCCTTGGTGAGCAGGATGGTGGCCTTGGGACTTCTGAGAAACAGAAACTGATGCAGACAATAGGCACTTTTGCTACACTCAGGTGCAGCTGCTGTAAGTGATAAGGAGCTGCTGTGCCCAGAGACAGTTCAAGGCTGTGTGTTAAAGGAAACAATAGTCCTTCAAGGTTGTGTATTAAAGGGAATCTAACATGGACAATCTCAAATGATATATAGTGAAAGCAGCTGAACAAAGAGCCAAAACAATATGAGACACAAAAAGATCTCTGATCATCTGGCACAGTCCAGCTGTAGATGCAAAATGTTGAGAACAGCATGGACTCTCCATTCAGCGAAACTTCCACAAAAATCTATTTCTTTCAAAGACTTGAGACTTATTCCATAGATTTTGATACCATATTCTCTCTGAAGAACCTGTACGATGGAGATTCTATTCTTATTGCTGAAGGCATTCCCATATAATTTATCAACCACTTAAACAATGACAGAGTTGATCTCTTCTATGGATGCTTTGTGGAATAGGTGATCTTTGTGAAAGAGTCCAGATTTTTCACAGAAACACTTGAAGCAACATATGACTGAGGCCCCAAACACCACTCCAAAAACATGACCAGAGGAACTTCAGTGAAGAATACATTAAATCAGGTTTTCCCCTTGCCCAAAAGTTTTAACATAACCTGAAATAACTCAATTAGAAATCTAGAGGATTTCTATTTTACATAATCTAATTCATGCTACATTACCCAAGATGAAGTAACTGTGATATATATGAAAAGATAATGCCTTGTTATAGGCTACAAAGTACTGTTAAAGAAAAGTTAGTTTTGAAGTCCATTATCAAAATGGGGTTTTTCTTTAACTGCTAACCAGATTGCAGGACTAGTTACTATTGAACCTATTTCTAGTTTAGAATGATTAAAACCATATATCATTGTACAGGAGAACATTTGTCTTTTCTAAAATTACATGTATTATGATGCAATTAAATAAACACAACTCTTTACAACAAACTATAAATATGGTATAGAAAGTTTTTATAACATTTCATGTGTTCAGTCCCTCTGGTACATTTCTGTATGGTGATGCCAAATAAAGAATCATCACTGAGTACTCATCCTGTATTTCTCTTTTTCAAATTCTGCTGCTCATCTGTCATGTGTTTCATTTCATTCTTTCTTCATTTAAATTTGTGATGGATTGCAGAAATCTTATTTATCAGACTATACTTGTATACCTATTCAAACTTATCTTAAAAGTTCCAAGAAGTTTATCAGGGATAATACTGTTTAGAAGATACAACTTTCTTCCACTGCACTCAGCAAACATAGATGCTGGTTTTCTAATTTTCTTAACTAATTTAAGATTTTTCTTTCTTTACTGAAAGATAATATTATATACAAAATAGTATACATAAACTTTTTACTGGAAGATAATTCTATAATATGAGCAATCTTTAAGAGTAACCTCCTGACTGAAAGAGAGAAGAAAAAGGACTTATCAATAGACATGAGCCTATATGACAAAAAATGCCCTTCTTTTAGAACTAGAGGAAATAGGATCAGCCTCTTAATCTTGCGATTGCTTTAAAACAGGTTTCAAAGAGGGGTATTGATTTAATTGAGTCTTGATGAAGGAAAGATCAGGTACTAAGATTTTAGGAGGAAAAGTACAACCATAAGAAAGAGGTTTGTCCAAGTTAGGAATAAAAGAAGAAATCTCATCTGAAGCATTTAAAATATCTCTATATGGTTTTATATGTATACATGTATATACACACACACACACACACACATACATATACAAGAGAGCTGCAGCTGGAGAGGTATATAAGAGAAACTGTGATCTGAATTACCACAAAATGTTCTCAGCTAATATAGAAAACTCTACAGAGGTAGGATGGCAGTAAAACCATATATTTAGTAAGAACTTAATACTTTAAAAATATAAGGCCAGTATGGCATTTCTAGGTATGATTTATATGAGAAATAAAGTATTTGTTTAATAAAGATATTATAATAAGAACGTAAAGGAGTAGTACTTTGAAAGTACATACAGTTAGTAATTTTTGAGTGTTCATATGCACCAGGCACTATTTTAAGCACTTTTTAATATTGTTTAATTAAAGATTTACAAAAATATTAAGTGTGTATTATTGTGATATGATTTATCAGGTGAGGACTCTAGAGCGTAGTCAGTATAGTGATTCCATCAAAGGCCAGATGGTTAATAAAGTATAGCTCTGGAATTTGGGCCCAGACTATCTTCTTAAAGGACCTGCATCTCAACCCAAACCCTCTGCTCTACTTTCTTTAAGCATTATATGTACATACTCACTTTATAAAACCCACTAGAAGAGTTTTATCCATTTTTGACTTAACCAAAAGCAGGGACAGTATTTCTATGACAGTTTAAAAATAAAATTTATCAGAGCCTCTACTTATTCATTTATCATTTTTCAAACAGTTGCTCTTTCTCTATTCATCCTTTCTTGCTTATGACTCAGAAATTCCAATGTAGCCTAGCATCATTTCCCTGGAGGAAAAAGATGAGACTGGAGTTCCTGCAAAGTTACGCAGAGTGGATATGTGCCATTGTGCCCACTGCCCCAGTGGCACTCCCTGCAGCTGCCAGAAGAACAGTTGTCAGCTGCTGCAGGCTACCTTCCCCAGTGTCCTCTGCAGACTGACTTTCTGGTAGGTCCCCTGTCTCTGAACTCTTTTCCAGCACAGTATCACAAGACACATTAAAGAACGAAGGTGATCCTTTACCACTTTCCTCATACTGAATTGCATTTTAAAGCATTACCATTTAGAACGTTTTATCTCATTTTTTCTATTTAAAATTTGGTTGTGTATTAAAATGTAGAGTTATTGCTAAAAATTCTTTTAATTTTTGGGTGTCTGATATAGGGTATGGCTCAGAAGGAAGGTGCTATGGGCTGGTAACAGGAAGTCCTCTCTGCAAAAGTTCCTCAAAGATGATTGTGCTTTTCCAATTAAAAACAAAACAAAACAGAGGTTCCGGGAAGATGGTGGCATGAGCAGGGCGGTGGAAATCTCCTCCCAAAACAATATAAATCTATGAAAATACAGCAAATACAACTACTCCTAAAAGAGAGACCAGAATTTACAAAACAGCGCACAGCCTGCATCTGCACCTGAGAGAATTCGGCACCCCGCAAGGTGGGTAAGATACGGAGCTGCAACCCAGCAGTACCTGAGCACTTCTGAACCCCAGAGCACCAGTGGAAGGAGAGGATTCAGAGCTGGGAGGGAGTGGAAGAACACCCCGCGAAATAACCAGCCCCGGTGATCTGCACCAGGAGCACTCACACACATCGCGTGGTACATCAGATATTGGAGAGGCAGAAGGTGCAGGTTTTGAGCTGGGAATGCACCCGGGTCTGTGCCGCCGGTGCCCGGGGACAAGAGAAAAGTGTGCGCTGCCTTTACCGGTCTTGGAGAGGCGATGGGCCAGCGAGGGAACATGATCGCCCCGGCACACTCAGCCCAGATGTCTGGGAGTCCTGAGGAATTTGGGAACCCTTGGCTGGCAACTGAGGAAAGGTAGCCACACTGAAACCTGACACAGAGAACAGCAGCCTCCCATTCATTCCCACCCCAGCCAGAGCTACAAAGAGTGGCAAGGCCGCGGCTGTGAAATAGAGGAGCAACAGCACCATCTACAGCATCCTTACAGAATCCACACACAGTGGGCTTTTTTCCCCTTTCTTTTCTTTTCTTTTCTTTCTTTTCTTTCTTTCTTTCTTTTCTCTTTTCTTTCTCTTCCTTCTTTTTTTTTGTTTTTGTTTTTTTTAAGTCCTAAAGAGCCCAGTTGAAACACGTGGCACCTACCAGAGACCACTTCTATCGCCATGAAAACACAGAGGAATATGATACAGACAAAGATCACCCAGACCCAGACAACACCTGAGAGGAAGCCTGAAGGGATCAAAACGCAAAATCTTCCGGAAAAAGAATTCATAATAAAAGTCATAACAATGCTGATGGATCTACAGAGAAATATGCAAGACCTGAGGGAGGAAGTGAGGGAAGTGAGGAAAGACTATGCAGAAATGAGACAAGTGATCGATGGGCTGAGTAGCAGACTGGACGAGATGCAAGAGACTTTTAATGGAATAGAAATCAGAGAACAGGAATACACAGAAGCTGGGGCAGAGAGAGACAAAAGGATCTCTAAGAATGAAAGAATACTAAGAGAACTGTGTGACCAATCCAAACAGAACAATATTCACATTATAGGAGTACCAGAGGAAGAAGAGAGAGAAAAAGGGTAGAAAGTGTCTTTGAAGAAATAATTGCTGAAAACATCCCCATTCTGAAGAAGGAAATAGTCTCGCAGTCCACGGAAGCCCACAGATCTCCCAACACAAGGGGCCCATGGAAGACAACACCAAGACACATAATAATTAAAATTGCAAAGATCAAAGATAAAGACAGAGTATTAAATGCAGCTAGAGAGAGAAAAAGATCACCTACAATGGAAAACCCATCAGACTATAATCAGACTTCTCAACAGAAACCTTACAGGCCAGAAGAGAATGGCATGAGATATTAAACGTAATGAAAC
Source organism: Phataginus tricuspis (assembly GCA_029783875.1). Classification (NCBI taxonomy): domain Eukaryota; kingdom Metazoa; phylum Chordata; class Mammalia; order Pholidota; family Manidae; genus Phataginus; species Phataginus tricuspis. The sequence goes on along the minus strand of JAQQAC010011420.1, from coordinate 50,700,249 downwards.
AGAAGGGCCTCGAACCAAGAATATTGTATTCAGCACGATTATCATTTAAATATGATGGAGGGATTAAACAATTTCCAGACAAATGAAAGTTGAGAGTTTCCCTCCTATAAACCACCTCTACAGGACATCTTAAAGGAACTGCTCTAGAGGGAAGCACTCCTAAGGCTAAAAAGATGTCACCAGAGAAAATAAACTCATAGCAAGGAAAGCAGACCATCCAAATACTAACTAAAGGCAAAGAATAAAACACCTAGTATATAAAGAATGGAGGAGGAAGAATAAGAAGGGGGAGAAATAAAGAAACATCAGACTGTGTTTACAATAACTTAACAAAAAGTTAAGTTAGATTGTTAGACAGTAAAGAAGCAACCCTTGAATCTTTGGTAACCACGAATCTAAAGCCAGCAATGACAATAAGTACATATCTATCGATAATCACCCTAAATGTAAAAGGACTGAATGCACCAATCAAAAGACACAGAATAACAGAATGGATAAAAAATCAAGATCCATCTATATGCTGCTTACAAGAGACTCACCTCAAACCCAAAGATATACACAGACTAAAAGTGAATGGATGGAAAAAGATATTTCACGCAAACAACAAAGAGAAAAAAGCAGGTGTTGCAATACTTGTATCAGACAAAATAGACTTCAAATCGAAAAAAATAGCAAAAGATAAACAAGGACATTACAAAATGCTAAAGTGGTCAGTCCAACAAGAGGATATAACCATTATAAATATATATGTACCCAACACAGGAGTGCTGGCATATGTGAAACAAATACTAACAGAATTAAAGGAGGAAATAGACAGCAATGCATTTATTTTAGGTGACGTCAATGCACCACTAACTCCAATGGACAGATCAACCAGACAGAAAATAAGTACAGACACAGAGGAACTGAGCAATGCACTAGAACAGATGGACCTAACACACATCTACAGAATTCTACAACCAAAAGCAGCAGGATACACATTCTTCTCAAGTGCACATGGAACATTTTCCAGAATAGACCACATACTAGGCCACAAAAAGAACCTCAGTAAATTCAAAAATATTGAAATTCGACCAACCAACTTCTCAGATCACAAAGGTATAAAACTAGATATAAATTTTAGAAAGAAAAAAAAAGGGTCACAAATACATGGAGACTTAACAACATTCTCCTAATTAATCAATGGGTTAATGACCAAATCAAAACAGAAATCAAAGAACTTATGGAGACAAATGACAACAACAACACAAAGCCACAACTTCTGTGGAACACAGCAAAGGCAGTTCTAAGAGAAAGTATATTGCAATCCAGGCCTATTTAAAGAAGGAGGAACATTCCAAATGAATAGTCTAAAGACACAATTACTGAAATTGGAAAAGAAGAACAAATGAGGACCAAAGTCACCAGAAGGAGGGACATAATAAGGATCAGAGAAGAAATAAATAAAATTGAGAAGAATAAAACAATACGAAAAATCAATGAAACCAAGAGCTGGTTCTTTGAAAAAATAAACAAAATAGATAAACCCCTAGCCAGACTTACTAAGAGAAAAAGAGAATCTACACACATAAAGAGAATCAGAAATGAGAAAGGAAAAATAACGATAGACCCAAAAAAATACAAAGAATTATAACAGAATATTATAAGAATCTATATGCTAACAAGCTGGAAAACCTAAAAGAAATGGACAACTTCTTAGAAAAATACAACCTTCCAAAACTGACCAAACAAGAAACAGAAAAACTAAACAGACCAATCACCAGCAATGAAATTGAAGTGGTAATCAAAAAATTACCCCAAACACAACCCCCGCACCAGATGGATTCACCTCTGAATTCTACCAGACATATAGAGAAGAAATAACACCCATTCTCCTTAAACTTTTTCCAAAAAATAGAAACGGAGGGAATACTTTCAAACGCATTCTATGAAGCTAGCATCACTCTAATACCAAAATCGGGCAAAAACCTCACCAAAAAAGAAAATTACAGACCAATATCCCTGATGAACGTAGATGCAAAAATACTCAACAAGATATTAGCAAACCGAATTCAGAAATACATCAAGAGGATCATACACCATGACCAAGTGGGATTCATCCCAGGGATACAAGGATGGCACAACATTCGAAAATCCATCAACATCAAACACCACATCAACAAAAAGAAGAACAAAAACCACATGATCATCTCCATAGATGCTGAAAAAGCATTTGACAAAGTACAGCGTCCATTCATGATTAAAACTCTCAACAAAATGGGAATAGAGGGCAAGTACCTCAACATCATAAAGGCTATATATGACAAACTCACAGCTAACATCATACTTAACAGCGAGAAGCTGAAAGCTTTTCATCTATGATCGGGGACAAGACAGGGATGCCCACTCTCTCCACTGTTATTCAACATAGTACTGGAGGTCCTAGCGATGGCAATCAGTAAAACAAAGACATACAAGGCATCCAGATTGGTAAAGAAGAAGTCAAATTGTCACTATTTGCAGATGACATGATACTGTACCTAAAAAACCCTAAAGACTTCACTACAAAACTACTAGAACTAATATCTGAATTCAGCAAAGTTGCAGTATACAAAATTAACACAGAAATCTGTTGCTTTCCTATACACTAATGATGAACTAACAGAAATAGAAATCAGAAAAACAATTCCATTCACAATTGCATCAAAAAGAATAAAATACCTAGGAATAAACCTAACAAAGGAAGTGAAAGACCTATACCCTGAAAACTACAAGACACTACTAAGAGAAATTAAAGAGGACACTATCAAAAGGAAATTCATCTCATCTCTTGGCTAGGTAGAATAAATATTGTCAAAATGGCTGCACTACCAAAAGCAATCTACAGATTCAACCCAATCCCTATCAAACTACCAACAGCTTTCTTCAATGAACTGGAAGAAATAATTCTAAAATTCATATGGAACCCCAAAAACCACGAATAGCCAAAGCAATCCTGAGAAGGAGGAATAAAACAGGGGGATTTACACTCCCTGAATTCAAGCTCTACTACAAAACCACAGTAATCAAGACAATTTGGTATTGGCACTAAAACAGACCCACAGACCAGTGGAAACAAATAGAAAATCCAAACATTTACCCAAGCATATACAGTCAACTAATATTTGATAAAGGAGCCCTGGATATACAATGGGGAGATGACAGCCTCTTCAGCAGCTGGTGTTGGAAAAACTGGACAGCTCCATGTAAGAGAATGAAACTGGACTATTGTCTAACCCCATACACAAACGTCAACTCAAAATGGATCAAAGACCTGAATGTAACTCATGAAACCATAAAACTCTTAGAAGAAAACATAGGCAAAAATTTCTTAGACATAAACATGAGCAACTTCTTCATGAACATATCTCCCCGAGCAAGGGAAACAAAAGCAAAAATAAACAAGTGGTACTATATCAAGCTGAAAATCTTCTGTACAGCAAAGGACACCATCAGTAAAACCAAAAGACATCCTACAGTATTGGAGAATATATTCATAAATGATGTATCCAATAAGGGGTTGAATTCCAAAATATATAAATAACTCACGTACCTCAACAAACATAAAGTAAATAAAATAAATCCAATTAAGAAATGGGCAGAGGACATGAATAGACACTTCTCCAAAGAGGAATCTCAGATGGCCAACAGGCACATGAAAAGATGCTCCACGTCACTAATCATCAGAGAAATGCAGATTAAAACCACAATGAGATATCATCTCACACCAGTGAGGATGGCCAACATCCAAAATACAAACAACAACAAATGTTGGCGAGGATGTGGAGAAAAGGGAACCCTCCTACACTGCTGGTGGGAATTCAAATTCGTTCAACCATTGTGGAAAGCAGTATGGATGTTCCTCAAAAAACTCAAAATAGAAATACCATTTGACCCAGGAATCCCACTACTAGGAATTTACCCTTAGAGTGCAGCAGCCCAGTTTGAAAAAGACATATGCACCCCTGTTTATCGCAGCACTATTTACAATAGCCAAGAAATGGAAGCAACCTATGTGTCCATCAGTAGATGAATGGATAAAGAAGATGTAGTACATATACACAATGGTATATTATTCAGCCATAAGAAGAAAACAAATCCTACCATTTGCAACAACATGGATGGAACTAAGGGGTATTATGGTCAGTGAAATAAGCCAGGCTGAAAAAGACAAGTACCAAGTGATTTCACTCATAAGTGGAGTATAAGAACAAAGAAGAAAACTGAAGGAACAAAACAGCAGCAGACTCACAGAACCCAAGAATGGACTAATAGTTACCAAAGGTAAAGGGACTGGGGAGGATGGGTGAGAAGGGAGGGACAATGGGGAGAAAGGGGCATTACTATTAGCAGATGTAATGTTGGGGGGGCTCGGAGTGGGCTGTACAACTCAGAGAAGACAAATAGTTACTCTATAGCGTCTCACTACGCTGATGGACAGTGACTGTAATAGGGTTGGAGGGGGACCTGATAAAGGGGGTAGTTTATCACCATAATATTGCACATGTAATTGTATATTAATGATACCAAAATAAACTATTTTTAAAAAGCCAGCAGATCAATAAGGCTAGAGTAGAAAGGGATAATCAGTCAAAGTGAGACATGCATTAAGGAATCAGATTATGGAGGCTGCAGGTTTCAACCTGAGATGCTACAGCACTGGAGCTCAGCAGCAAAGTGAGAAAGCTGACTAAATTTTCTTATTGTGTTATTATTGTAGTTATTGTTAGAAGAACTCTAACATCTGTCTGCTATGGAAAATACTGGAAAACCTGGACTGGATCACTAATGGAAGAACCAATCAGCACTCAGTGGTCTTGGCATGTTGACGTTTTATTTTACTCCGGCGGGCTCAGAGGGGGGTAATCTCCCAAAGTCTGAGTCCTGAGCACAAACAAGGGAAGCAATATATATATTTTTTTGATATGTGGCATTTTGGCAGGCACAGGGTTAAAGTGGAGCCAAGAGAAACAAGGGAGGAGAGAGCTGGGGGTACTCTGCTGACTTTGCCAACCAGAGGAGAAAAAAATCAGTTTTCTGATCTTGACGGCTGTGTTGAATATTTCCTTATCAATATCTTGAGAACAGACTTGCATGGAAATGAAACAGAAATAGAGAAAATAGTGAGATGGTATTGTAATAAATCTGGCGGATGATGATGATGGCTTCTGTGTAGTCCTAGTAAAACCGTGAGCCCAGGACTATGGCTCAGCAGGAATTGCACAGTCACGTTCCACAACTGAAGGAGATACAAATGAAATTAAATTGGCTGAGTCGCTACTGTGTCCTAAGCCCTGTGCTCTCAAATTGTCCAAAAAAAGAATTGATCACCTTTCTTGTAAAAGAGAATGAATCCTAGATATATGATCTTGGACAAAAATGCTGCTAAGTTCCTGAATGAGATTTACTTCAAAGTATTGAGTGACAGAAATATATAGCAAATGCATAAATGGCAATCTTATTCTCAAATACACATAGGCTGAAAACATTATTGGATGAAAAAAGGTTCAGATGAATTCGTGGATGATTGCTTTACGGTAGATTTTTAAAGTACTTATTAGTAATACATAGATGAGGTCCTTTGTAGAGCAATGGTAGGGAACAATGCAGTGAGTGATTTTGTGGTTTGACCCCCTATGTCGCTTCTTAACGCTTCTATGAAAGATGAAGCCACACATCAGTCCCCAGGCCTCAGTGTCTGGGGGCCTCTGGGAGGAGCCCAGTCACTTTGGAGCCAAGTGATCAGGCAGACACTGTGGGCGCCTGGTTCGTTTTCCTGGCCGAGGAAGCTCTCTTATTGTGGTCAAAGGACAGCTCTTTCCTCCCCATCTCAGTTTGGTGACTGAAAAAAATAATTGAATGAAGTTACTCTTTACAGTTGACATATCATTATAGAATGCCAATTAAAAAATATTAGTATTCATTTTTTTGAAATTACGTATTTTAAACATTCTGTAATATAATCTTTTAGTTTTTACTTACTATATTAAAAAAACTAGAAAAGTATCAAAGCCTTTTTTACTTGAGCTTTTTAAAGCCATTTTCATTGACTCACTGAACACAAATGCCAATTTTTGACTTTAGCTGAAGATTTTCTCAAAATTATTACTAATTACAACCATTTTAGAAGGCTTCATAGATATCTGAAATGGTGGTTTGGGAGCTCTTATTAATTACTGTTTTTTTAATATCAAATTGAAAATTATTTCTAGTAACTTGGTATTCATATCATTAAACACCTTTAAAATATATCTTTGCCCCTTAAAATAGAATATAAATTTTAGCATACACTAACATTACTGAAGGAGTACTCTGATACACAGCACAGAATAAAAGGCCACAGTTTTGATAATTAGGCTTTAGTGTTACCATGATTTTTCATATCCAATATTACATTTTTGTTTAACCCGTGACCATTCATAAAATTTATTTAACAGTGATCTTATGTTAGTGACTGCTTATGAATAATTTTTTAAATGATCCAGAAGAAAAAAGGTGGAAAATAATGCTCATAGTAGTGATGCTGGGGTTCTTGTTCATGAAGCCAAAGAATGAGCTTCACAAACACTCCAGGTAGGAGAGCAAGGTACAGGCTTTTATTTAGAGATAAAGGGAAAGGACAGAGCTCCTGGCTCAAGCCAAGAGGGGACAAGAGAGCCTGGGGTGGTGCATTGTCTTGGGGTTTTATGGTCAGTTGAGGATTTTTGAGAACATGAAAAATGGCTTAAGGGTGTGGACTTGTTAAGTGGTCCTTGAATGTTTAGAATTAACTTAACACAAGCAATTTCCTGCTCTGATGATTTTTCCCTGAGATACTAGCATCTTGGTCTGGGAGCGTATTAAACAAGCCCACCTGCTCAGCCCCCAGGGTGGGCTGAGGTATTGTTTGCTAAAGAGTAAGTTAAGAATTTCTAATGTCTTAACTTCTTGGGTATTAAAATGCAATCTTATATTTAAGGTGGAATCCTTCTTGCCTTTTACTATGTTGTTTCTGCCTGGACTTACTTGCTAAATTAGTTGCCCAGTTTGTAAAATCACCTCATCAGATCTGAAGGAGAAGACAGCACACAAGCCTGGGCCTGTTAGCATGCTGAAGTGAATTTTACACATGATTATAAATGATTAGAATAATATAAACATGTGCTACTCTTCTTTATCTGGGGAATATTAACTGATCTCACTGAAGAATGACTCTAGAGCTTAATGTTTAACACAGTGGTTTTGGTAGGGGGTTTCCTTGCATATAGTTACATTGCTCTGACTGCAAATATCCTGTCTTGCTTTTTCCCGAGGCCCTCCCCCTACTCTGACTACATCCATGATCCCTGTTTCAGTAGCAGTATGTCTTTACTCTCAAAGACTCACAAAAGCATGTTTATTTTTGGAATTTATGTCAAATTAGAGGAAATTAAGAATACCAATGAAAAGTCAATTTAGAACATCATTACAATTTTTCTTTGAATGAAGTCTGGCCTGTCACTTTGCATATCCATTTGTGTAGCCAGAAAATGTTTTATTGTAAAATAATCACATAGGATTGAGATGACTTGGTCAATAAAAGTTCGGGAAAATGTGCTTTTCAGCACACATTTTATATCTTTCCCTTGAAAATCTATTTTAAAAAAATGAGTTTTCTTCAAGAGCTTTCTACAGTGCTAAAAGCTCCATCTAGTTGCATCCTGGTAAAACTTAATTCACTTGAAATACAGTGAGTTTGTTTATCTTGTGTATCAGGGATGCGTGTTGGTCAAATGGAGGTGCTGAGCAGTAGGATACAGTTTATAGACATGTGATATTTACATACAGTTACTGAATATTTTGGTTGAAATATCAATATTTTATATTTAGAAAAGTATAACTAAAAACTGATTTAGTGCTTTTAAGGACAGTCATATATTTCTACTGGTAACTTGAATTACTTCATACAAAGTAACAGGTATTGTATAACATTTATATAGATTAAAAATCTGAGAATGAATCAATCCAAAGAGTTTAGGAATGACAGGAAAATTTTAGAAAAATTTCAAATTGTTTGAATTTAATATTTGCCATATATCTAGTCTTTTTTAAACTGAACTTCCTCATAAAATAGCAAAAGAAATTTAAAATATCATATTTAATCTTGTTCATGACTTTGGCATATACTATCTAAATCAGGAATTAACAAAATTCTTACTGCAAAGAGACACGCAGTAAATGCTTTTGACTTTGTAAGTTGTTTAAGAATTGGCATATTTGTAAGAAAATTAAGGGAACTCTCACTGACATGGTGGCAGGAGGCTTGCAGGAGAAGCTCTCAGGCCCACCACTCCTCGTAAAGCTCAGGCCCAACTGGAAGAGATGGATGCCACACTGTGTTAGCTACTTAGCCACTCAGCAGGAAGCAGGCTTCCACCTTCTGCCTCCCTGCTACAGCCCAGCCAATGAGAGACTGTCACTATTCAGCCAATGAGAAGTCACAATGGACTTTTTGCTTAGAATAGCCCTCCTTGTTCTGCATTTTCCTCTACAAAGGAGTGTTCCTCTCCTTTTCCAGACAATGGTTCAGCTATAGCTTGCATGTCCCAGATTGCAATTCTCTGCTATTCCTGAATAAACCCTTTTGTTTGCTGGTGAAGTAACTTTTATTTTAAGTTTAACAGCTACATAAGGTTTATTCTTCTTTTCTCCCCCTTTAGTGGTTGTCATTTTAACAATTGTAAGGGCCACGGACAGGTCCCCACAAGATGTGCCACTGTGACATGCTGTAAACAATCAAGGCCCAAAAGACTCAGAAAGAAACTTCGACCTTTCCAGGTCAACTAACTGCACAAAATAATCTAAACGGAGGAAGTGCCTCACAAAGAGAGCTGTCACCATAGATAACTGCATCATAATATGAACTAGATGAGGCAGACCGGGGACAATGCGGTGAAGTCTGCCCCATTGTTTCTGTGTGGCCCAACAAACATTTGTTTACCAAATATTTACTCTTTCATATTCGTCTGAATTGCTCCCCTTTCCCTGAATTCCCTGAACCTCCCCCCTTCTTCTTGGCTCATGAGGACATACACCTCACTCTCCCTGCTTGGAATCTATGTCCGTGAATTCCCTATATGTATAAAATTAAACTTTGGGTTTTCTTTCTCCTATTAATCTGTCCCATGGCTCTCATGTCTTTGTCTTTCATTTTTTTTACTATGTGGAAAATCATTGTTGAATGAATGTCTAGTCAGTGACCTTATTTAAAAAACAAAATTACATTCAACAGGGTATCTACATTTTAAATTTTAGAGTATCATGTTGGGTAGCTAAACTGAAAAGTGTAAAACTGAAAACAATACTGAAGTAGAATTAAAACCTGAAATAATGTCATGATATTAGAGAGAACAGAAATCTTGTGCACAACAACCTAGTATGAATTTTGTTTAAGAAATTACTACAATTTTGTGAGAATCACAAAGAGGGTTATTTCCTCTCTTCTTTAATCCAGAATTTGTTTACAGATTTTGTTGTGAGGTAATAAAGGAGGTAATAATTCCTACCCTTTCTGGGCCATTGGGATAGCATTTTCTTGACCTTAAGGTCAAGCATGACTATATAAATTGGATTGTCTGATAAAATATGGGCAGAATTGAAATATGCCGATTCTAAGTAGAAATGAAAAGAGGATAAAATAAGAAACCAAATCCAGATTCAATAAGGAGAGGCTTAATTCAGAAGGAGTCTTGCCATTGGGCAGAGGGCCCGTGGTAACAGGGAAAGGGGAGTTACTGCACGAGGGAAAACAGTCAGATCAAAAGATGTGCAGGGGTCTCCAGGTTAGGCAAAAAAGGAGTAAACAAGGTTAGAAAGAATGGAGTGTGCGCGAGTGTGATGAATGAGGTGGCATGATTAGGGAGCGGATCAGAGAATGTTTGACCCTGAGGTCAGTTGTTCTCCTGAGTGGCATTTAAGGAAAAGCTATATCGTGGCTCAGGCAGGGTGGGGTGGGATGTGGGTGCCGAGTTCAGGAATCTGGGGGAAGGAGAGAAACTTAACTAAAGTGTTGGTTAACAAGCTTTTTGTTCCAGTTGATCAGTGGGGACAAGCAGTTCAGCTCATTATTTTTGAGGTGAAGAATGGGAATTTGAAGAGTCTACATCTGGCTTTGTCATAGTGAACAAGGGGGCATCCATGATTCTTACCTAATCCTGGGAGGAAGGATTTTTTTTGCAGTAAGCCTTTCTCTGGAACACAAAAGATAGGGGGTTTCTTCAACTCCGATGTTTTCTAGGATCACAGGGCTTAGATAAAACTCAACATTGTCAAAGCATCTAATTGATGCTGTAACACTTGTGAAAAGAAAATTTTCTACAGACAATTCACTGATCTCATAAGCTTCTGGTCTGTGATCCAGGACCCAGTCTAGCAGACAGAAAACAGCTCCAAAGCGCTGTAGGAGGCCAGGCATTTTTATAGACCAAGGGAATAGGAGCAAGGACAGCACGCTGGCGCTCGCTGGTTGGTTAGAGCAGGGCGACTCTCCTTACAGGACCCAATGGGAGGCCGAGGCGCTGGGTGAGCTTGCTGTGCTGAGCAGGGAAGCCCGGGGTGGTCGTCCTAGGCCTTCTTTTTTCTGGGGGATCCTAGAAGAGGAATGTATTTTAGTTTGAGGACCTGGGCTTAGCATGAGCACCTCCTTCTGGAGCTTACTCTGATGACTTCCCCATAAAGCTCCTTTGTCAGATTGGTTCAGGAAGATTGGTGGTGTCTGGCGTACAGAGAAAACACCTGCATGAGTATCCCTGAGTTCATTCACCAGCCTAGTAACAGGTTATAGTGATTGAGCAAAATAACTTTATCATTCCAAGCCACTGAAATGTTGGTTATTTCTTCTCACATTTGGGTTTATGTATGCCAGGCTTATGTAATTTAGCGTAATCTGATACCCCGTTACAAATCTGAGAAGTCAGGGAGCAATCAGGGGACTCACTAGCTGATATGATTGCCATAATAATGACAACTATTGAATATTTGCTAGTTTATTGGACATTCTACCCTATTTTCTTATTCTTGGATCAGTGTGTTATATTTGTAATCAAAAACAAGGAGGCACTTAGGTCCCAAAATATATTAGGTGGGCTTGACAATAAAATCTGAAAATGAATGGTAAGTTGTTAAGAATTTATTTTTTTGTTTTGTTTTTTAGGCAGAACATAATACCTATCAAAGGGAAAAATATTTATGTGTTTTTGACGGGAAGTTGTGATTATCCAGAAAAACTATAGCACAAAATTAAATAGTGATTCACTGAAGTATTGTGGTAATTAGAGTTTATATAAAATTTGAAAAATGAAAAGAGATGGAGGTCTGCATTCTATTTAGTGGTAACACTATGCTAGGCATAGTCTAATAATCTTTTTTATTTTTTTAATGCAGCATTTACAAATATGGTTATGTATAATACTAATGAGAAATTTATAATGATTAAATGTAAGCACTCTGGTTTTCTTTAAAATGGAGAATTTGGGGACAAAACACATTTCTATAAAGATATTCCTTTAGGACAAAGTAAGTATAAAGTTCTTTTTATGTTCATGTAATAGGATCATTTACCCAGATGACTTTTGGAATATATATTTTATATAAAAAAGTTGAAGAGGATACCATTTAGCCATAATGTTAATATTTACATTCTTTTGATAATACTTTCCTAAGACATACACATGCCTCTATTTAATGATGATGAAGCAATTGATTATGTATGTGTGAGGGTGAGGATGCCAAGCATGTTACAAATCATTTATCACATTTATATAGGTTTTCTCATTTAAGAACTCTAACACATATTTATCTAAGAAGTTCATAAAACATTAATGTTTTAAGCTGATACACATTTTAAATAGCAAGGTAACTAAAAATAATGCCCTAAGATAATACAACAAATATGTGATGTATAAGCATATATTTATTATTCTCAAATAAGTTAATTTGAAAAATAAATACTGTCCCAACCCCCGGGACGTCAAAGAAGAACCTGGAGTGGGGGCAGGGAAAAATATGGAGACAAGAGACACAAGAAATGGACACAAGACAGGCTTTCTGATCAAGTCTCATTTATTTGCAGAAAAAGCAAAGAATATATAGTATTTGAAGGGGTGTGGTAGGGAGTGGTTTCTTCTGATTGGTTGCCCTTTATGCTAATGAAGCAATCTATAAGCTCCAATCACGCACTCGGTTGTCTCTTGACGTAAGCAGCAACTGAAACTGAAACTTAAGCTTACTTCTAAGAATATGAAACTGAAACTTAAACACATATCTTGGAATGTGAAACTGAAACTTTTTGTGCACTTTTGAAACTCAGCTTCTGAGAGAGCCAGAGATGAAGTTGCTATGGCTGTTGCATATCCGGCTCCCCACAGGTCCCCCTTTTTAATTTTATTTATAAATGAGGGGATCCTCGCAGAGTGCGCCTGTCTTAGGTTGATATAGCACAGAAAAAGTCCTTACCCGTCATTGGTACATAGACAGCATTGGCCTTTGTCCTGTCTTAGGTTGGTACCTTTCTTGCTATTCTTACCCGTCTTTGACTGTCCACTCTGAATTATCTATGGTGGGGCCTACGCATAGCCATGTACAGGTCTCTCTCTCTCTCTCATCGTTCTCCAGTTGTTGATAGTGCACTTAGATTTCATGAATCTTGATGGAATCTATTTGGTGTTTAACGAACCGCAGGAGCTTGTTGATGAGGCATGGGGCTATCAGCAAAATTACAATGAACAAAATACCATAAGCAATAATTGGACTTAATAGCTGAAGAAACCAACGCCAGGAAAAAGAGGAAGTATAATGCTGTAGGGTTTCTAAAAAGGAGTGAGCTACTTCAGAAGCCGTAGCAGGGAATACAGCCAAATTACTGATATCACTTATCTCATTTTGCAAAGCTGTTATATCTAATGACAAATTAGTATGATCCCATATCCCTAACAGATGATTTTGAATTTTATCCCAAGATTGGTCTGACTCATTGTACAAGTGAGGTGTTACACAAATCCACTTGTATTCACTGTGGCATCTAGTAGCCAGCCTTGTTTTTAGATTTTGAATTTGGTTTCCCATATAGAGTACAGCTTCTTCTAAGGCATTCACTCTGGTTTCTAATTTTTTATCTATCTTTTCTTGTAGCTGTAATGCAATAGAAACATTTTTACTTAAATCATCAACATGATTTGCAGTATGAATTTCTTGAACTAAAGCTGTGGTAGATAAAGCAAAAGAAGCAATTAATGTAATCAGAGCAGCAATTCCCAATATAAATTCAGCAACAAAACGTTTAGATCGTGACAAAGATTTGTCAATCAATTGTAAAGCATGTAATCCAGAATCATCATACCAAGAAACATTTAACTTAACAGGGGTTAGAACATAAGAAGGTTGATGAAGAATAATAAACATATCAGGTCCATAGGAAGCATCAAGACAATTAGTTATTGCACACTTTTTACAGAAAATGTGATAAGTATGATTAATAAATTTAACTTCTAATGCACCAGAGTCTTGCAGTAGTATCACAAAAGGGGATCTTACACAGGCAGTAACAATATTTAAGTGGTCTAGTTTAGAGGGTCTCTTAAGAAATATCATTCCAGCAGCAGCTAGAAGTCTATACAGATCAGGGTAAGCAGTGGTACTATTTTCACTTGTCCTAGCCAAGAAGGTAGGAGTAACCCATCCAAAAGAGAACCATCTATTAACTCTTTCAGAAGGTAGGACTAAAGCATCATTCCAAGAAAACTTTTCTGTATTATTAGTAAAATACTGTCTATAATCATAATCCGGTGAAGGCATGGAATAGTCAAGAATTTGTACAGAGGAATTGGAAGGAGAGAAGGAGAATCCCTTATTCTTAAAAAGGCAATTATTCCAAGGAGGATATCCTTTAAGCTGATCAATAGATTCCCAAATAGAATTTAGATCATGTAAAAGATCTTCACAATTAGATATGACAGAAGAATGTGGTTGTTCAATAAGTTTATCCTTGTAATTATAGGATCCAAGAAATCCCATATTTAGTGCCCATAAATTTCTCTGGATCTTATTTCTATAAGACCGAGGAGAATCGGTCAAAAACTTCTGTAATTTACAGGAAGACATCCAGGAGGGATAAAAGTTGTATTAGTGCTAAAACAGAGAGGAGGGTCTCCAGACTTCCCATAATAAGAGAAGTTATTGTTTTTATGATAAGGAATAAAATCATTGGATTCACCTCCCAATAAAGCAGAATTATTAGTGAAGATACGCACATTTGGGCCTCCCCATGGAGTTGGGTGTAATAAAACAGGCTCAGGAATGTAAGCCCAATATGATGTTTCTGATTCTGGGGGTGGCTTACCATGTACGCCACAAAATTCCATCAATAGAAGGATGAAGATGACACAATCCATTGATTCCTTTGAAATCCTGTGGGAAGACAAAGAGAAGACAACTCTCAGGGTATTGGTATTTCCCTGGAGGGTTTATCATTAACTTGTCTAACCATTCTTTCAGGGAGCCATCTAGCGGCATCATGTTTTTGTGAGAAAACACAAACAGAGCCTCGTCCCCAGATTAGTACTGGGTCAGGTCCATGCCATTGATTATCTAGTGGATCCTTCCACAGTACTGTTGCAAAGTCTTGTCCGGTATTAGGGTGCCAAAATAGGTCAGCGGCGGAACGCCTACTATCATCCAAGTTTAAAAATTTTTAAATAGAGCTTGAGCAAGGATGTTTCTTGGGGACCCCTTTATGGGGTACCACTCCCCCTTTTTAATTTTATTTATGGTGTTTTTAAGGGTTAAGTGAGCTCTCTCAACAATACCTTGTCCTTGTGGATTATAAGGAATACCAGTGACATGATTAATATTCAGCTGTTTACAAAAGGCTTGAAATTTTTTACCAGTGTATCCAGGCCCATTATCTGTTTTTAATTGAGATGGTTTGCCTAAGGTAGACAGGGCCAATAACATGTGAGCAATGACGTTTTTTGAAGCTTCTCCTGTTTGCAATGAAGCAAAGATAAAGCCACTACAAGTATCTATTGTAACATGTATATATTGAAGATTTCCAAACTCAGGAAAATGCGTAACATTCATTTGCCAAAGCACATTGGGTACCAACCCTCTAGGGTTGACATCGGAGTGAGGGACAGGAAGAAAAGTAACACAGGTTTTGCACTGTTTTACTATTTGGCGAGCTTGTTCTCTGGTAATTTTAAACATTAATCTTAAAGTACGCGCATTCAAATGATGGAGAGAATGCGCTTCAATAGCAGCTTGGAGATTATTTTGAATTTGGGTAATAAGAATTGTTCGAGTGGCTGTGTCTGCCAGTGAATTGCCTTGAGATAGTGGTCCTGGCAGGCCAGTATGAGCTCTTAAATGGCCAATAAAAAATGAATAGGCACGTTGCCATATCAAGTCTTGCAATTGTCTGAAAAGGGAGGCTGCTTCAGAAGCATGTTTTATTTGAGCAGCTGTCTCTAACAGTGGCACTGAGTGGGCAATATAAGAACTATCTGTAAACAAATTAAATGCTTTGTCTGAAAAAGCAGAAAAGACAGCAATAACTGCTTGCAATTCTACTAGTTACACAGACTTCGCTTTTTTATGGAAGGATATAACTTGATTTTCATAAACATATGCAGCTGGTCCAGAGGAGGACCCATCAGTAAACACAGTTAAAGCCTTATCTATTGGTTTGGAGGAAGTTTTAATAGGAAAAACAAACTCGTGGGTACTCAAAAACTGAAGAAGCTTATTATTCAGATAGTGATTGTCTATAGTTCCCGAAAAGGAGGCACAGGCCACAGGCCAATAATCTGTGGTCTGAAAAAGCCAATTTATTTGTTTTATAGAATATGGCAAAATTATAACATCAGGTTCTTTTCCAAAATATCTTTTTCCTTGTTCTCGTCCTAACATAATGATATCTGCAATAGCCTGATAATAAGGAAAATTACTTTTGAAGGCGATGATGACAAATGTACCCACATTATGGGGTTCTGTTGCCAGAAAACAGCAGTAGGTGTAACAGCTGTTTTACAAATAATAAAATGTAAAGGTTGTTCATAATCGATAGCAGTAATGAATTGATTTTGGATGGCCTTTTCAACTATTTTTAAGGCCTGGCGTCCCTCATCTGTTAAATTTCTTGGGGACTTAGGATCTGTATCTCCAATTAATATATCAAATAAAGGTTTGAGTTCTCCAGTAGTTCATTTTAAATAGGGTCTAAGCCAATTAATGTCTCCTAAAAGTTTTTGAAAATCATTCAAAGTTTTTAAGGTATATAACTTAAATTCTACCTTTTGTGTGGAAACACGAGATCCCAATAATTGAAATCCTAGATAAGTATATGGATCTTGTAATTGAACCTTTTTCAGGAGCTATTTGCAATCCACAAACATATAAAGCCTTTTTCAAATTATCAAAACAACATAGCACCTGTTGACCATTGATTCCAGCAATAAGGATATCATCCATATAATGTATAATGTATAAGTCAGCCCAACCATTCCGTACACATTGTATAGCAGAGGAAACAAATTTCTGACAGAGAGTAGGGCTATTGGCCATGCCTTTGGGCAAAACTTTCCAATGATATCTTTTCATAGGCTCTTTAAAGTTAATAGAAGGAACACTAAATGCAAAGCGCTTCTGGTCTTGGGGATGTAAAGGAATAGTAAAGAAGCAATCTTTTAGATCAATGATAATTTTATAATATCCCAAAGGTATAGCTACAGGAGAAGGCATGCCAGGTTGTAAAGTTCCCATAAGTACCATGGTTTTATTTACAGCTCTCAAATCTTGTAATAATCTCCATTTTCCTGATTTTTTCTTTGTGACAAATATAGGAGTATTCCAGGGAGAATTGCTCTCAATAATATGTCCCGCAGCTAGTTGTACTGCTTGTAATTTTTCTGCAGAAAGAGGCCACTGATCAACCCATACAGGGTCATCACTTCTCCAAGTGATTTGATCTGCATGGGGTGCAGGATCATCAGTGACCGCTAGGATAAATTTTCCAATCCTGCTCTATCATGTTTTATTTGCAGCAGCATTGGTTGTGTAATTCCAGATTGATCTTTTCCCAGTCCTGAACCTGGAGTATATCCTTGTTTTAGCATTTGAGCAGTCACTATTTCATTGGGACTACACATAAGAACTTTCATTTGAGTTAAAATATCACGTCCCCACAAATTTATAGGCAATCCTGAAAGTACAAATGGTTGGATAGTTCCTTGATTGCCATTTTTATCTTTCCAAATTAGCATTTTACTGCTTATTTCAGGATTTTGACTTTGGCCTATACCTTTAAGATTAGTAAAGGTAGGCACAAGGGGCCATTGTGTAGGCCAACCTTCCTTCTTTAAAATGGTTATGTTAGCCCCTGTATCAATTAACCCCTGGAATTCTCTGCCATCCAGCCACAAAGTCATCATGGGTTTAGTACTCGTAACTTGTTTTACCCAATAGGCATCAGAAGAACCAAAGCCTTGATCATTTCTACACTTAACTTTAGAGGGATGAGCGGTTTTAATAAGTGGAAGAAGCAACAACTGAGCAAGCCTCTGGCCTGTGGTAACTGTAGTAATATTGGAAGGAGAAGAAACCATGATCTTTAATTCTCCTGTGTAATCATTATCTATAACTCCTGGAAAGACTTGAAGTCCTTTCATTGTGGAACTGCTACGTCCTACGAGAAGGCCAAACATGCCCTTTGGCAAAGGACAAAACACCCCTGTAGGGAGGGCTTGTATCCCCATTTCTGGTGTTAATACTGTGTAGGAGGAGGCACAGAGGTCCAATCCTGCGCTTCCTGGGGTTGCTCTGTAGAGTTGAGAAATGGATTGTTTGTCACCTGGGGAACAAATTTCACCACCCCAAAAATTTGCTTGTTGGGTTTGAGGGGCCTGGAGCTGGCCCCGGTACCCGTTTCCCGGTAGGGGAGGCAATTCCTGTCCTAAAATGTCTGTTTTTGATTTACATTCTTTGACCCAATGCCTGCCTCTCCGGCATCTAGGGCAAAGACCGGGTGTTTTACGACGATCACTGGTCTCTCCTGCTTGTATGTTACAATCTTTAGCAAAATGACCTTCAATTCCACATTTGAAACATTTGCCTCTTTTCTGAGCTAACATTTGTGTAACAGTTATCCCCTGAAGGGCAGCAGCCATAGCCAAGCCTTGTTGATAAGCTGACCCAATATCTGAACAGAGGCAAATATATCCTGATAAGTCAGTTTTCTTTCTGTAAGGCCAAATAGCTGCTTGGCAGGCGGAATTTGCATTTTCATAAGCCAATTGTTTAACAAATTCAGTGCGGGCTTCAGCACTGCCAAAAATTCTACCGGTGGCTGAAATCAACCGATGGACAAATTCAGAGAAAGGCTCATCGGGTCCTTGTTTTATATTAGTTAAAGAAGTGCTCAGATCTCCTTTTGCAGGTAATCTGTGCCAAGCTTTCATACCGGCAGTTTGAATTTGTGCGAATAATCCAGGAGAATATTGCATTTGTGCATCACTGTTTACATAGTTACCTTCCCCAACAAGCATGTCATAAATCCACCCATTATTGGCCTGCACATTACGTCTAGCAGTTTCTTTACAAGCCTCAACATACTCTGATTTCCACAGTAAATACTCTCTCCCAGATAAAGTTGCTCAAGCAATTGTGTGCCAATCACCAGGTGTAAGCCAACTGTCTGCCACAGATTCAAGAATTGCTGTTGTATAGGGTGCTGTCGCCCCGTATTGCACTGCAGCTATTTTTAATTCTTTTATAATTTTAAAATTGAAGGCATAATGATGTCTCCATGGGTTGCCCTGGGCATCAACAGTCTCAGTCACTGGAAAAGCCTCGGGCATCTCTAAATCTAATAAGGCACTAGAGACTTTCACAGGTTCTGCGCGGGCAATTCCCCTGGTTAACAAATTTGAATCTAATGGGGGTTGACCTGAAACTTCTGTCTTCCCTATCTTTAGCTTCTGGAGTCTATCTATCAAAGCCTGATGTTCTTCTTCAAGGCGAACCTCCTCTTTTAGATAATCAATTTTGTCTTCTAAGTTTTTATGTGGGTCAATTACAGGAAATGTCATAGCAGGTGGTAGAGGAACTGATTCAGAAGGGGTTGAGGAGTTAAAAGATGGGAGTGTATAAGGAGGGGGATGTTTAAAGATAGGCTGATCAGAATTATGACATTTGGCAGCCTCCTCTTCCAACTCCTCATCCTCAGACGGAGAGATTTTACATTTAAGTTTCTTTTTTGTAACTAATTTTTCTGGGACCTTTTATGAGCGGGCCCGCAGATCAGGATAATTTTCTTTCGCCTTCTCCAAATCAGGATAAATTTTCTCAATTGTACTAGGGACTTTAGACTTAGTTTTTTTCTTTTTTAAGTGATCCTCGGAATCACTTTCAAGGGAAATCAGATCTTCTCCGTCATTTTTATCAATAGTTTCCTTCTGATAGTCACCTCTCTGATCGTCTTCAAGAGACTCAAGTATGTTACAACGAGAAACCTCTTTTATTTTTTGCAAAACAGTTTCTCCTTTCTCCACTACGGCTGCTATTTCTGGATCAACATGTCTAGCTGAAATTATTTCATCAATCAAGTTCCAGTAAGAAAATGCAGTTACTGGGACCTTTTCAGGCCCAAAAGCAACATAATAATCTTTTAAAGCATCACTTACTCTTTTCCTCTTTCTTTCGTCTATCGTTCCCTCCTGAGGGAACCATGGACAGAGCTCTTGTAGAGACTGAAAAAATTCAAGTAATTGTTTTTTCTTAACCTTTACTCCTCGTGTCTTTAAACCTTCTTTTAAACTTTCAATAAAGTGTTCTCTGGTGCTTAATGCTTGTCCCATACTCACAGAAGGTCTTATCTGGACTCTTTCGTCAGGCAGGCTCCCCATCCGTGGCCAATTTTATCTGTATTCTTCTTTATTATTTTTCTTCCTGAGAGCTCTCCTTCAATCTGTGTTTCCTCATGGGCCCCACGTTGGGCGCCAGTTGTCCCGACCCGCGGGACGTCAACGAAGAACCTGGAGTGGGGGCGGGGAAAAATATGGAGACAAGACAGGCTTTCTGATCAAGTCTCATTTATTTGCAGAAAAAGCAAAGAATATATAGTATTTGAAGGGGTGTGGTAGGGAGTGGTTTCTTCTGATTGGTTGCCCTTTATGCTAATGAAGCAATCTATAAGCTCCAATCACGCACTCGGTTGTCTCTTGACGTAAGCAGCAACTGAAACTGAAACTTAAGCTTACTTCTAAGAATATGAAACTGAAACTTAAACACATATCTTGGAATGTGAAACTGAAACTTTTTGTGCACTTTTGAAACTCAGCTTCTGAGAGAGCCTGAGATGAAGTTGCTATGGCTGTTGCATATCCGGCTCCCCACAAAATACAATAAGATAAAAAAATTTTTAAATACTTGTTTTAGAAAATACATGAAAAATACACTTTCAAAATTATACTGATATCCTGGTCTAGATAGAAAACTACCACATATTTTCTTTACCATAAGTGGGGATAGCTTGAACCTTACCTAGTTTCTACTAGATCAATAGCACACATTTGAGATATAGCTGCTTGGGATTATAGTCAGGGACTATTTATTGCATTAGGACAACACTTTGTGTGTGACGCTAACTGGCCTCCTGTAGCGATTGAGATAAAACTTTGAGCTCATTAACTCTGAACAGAAATCAACAGAATTAACTGATTCAGATCTTCCCAATAAGAATAATTTTGACTTTATTGTATAAATATGTCATATTTGAGAAAAATGTATACATAGCACAGTTCATATTTTGCCTGATTTTGATGTACCTACTGCATCATTTGACAAACACAAAAACTTAATCCATCAGAACCAAAGTTGTCGGGAGTCTCCCCAATATCACCTGCCTTTGTCAGAGCTGGGACAGAATCTTGCTCTTGGTATTTTTCCCGTGATTACATACATTTTCTGGCAACTACATTGGCCATAAGTTAATGGATTGAAATTCATTTATATTTTCTGTGTGTCTAACAGAGTTATTAAAGAGCACCATAAAAGATTTCTTTCAGGATTTAGTAGCAAGTATGTGCTGTAATTTATCGCCATGCATGATGTCTGTTTTCTTCCATGTAGTCTGTCTTGTTTTGACTAGGCAGCAATCTCAGTCACCTTATGCCAGGACATAGTTTTGTCTTATGCAGTGTGAATTGTCACAAAAGAATAATTATTCTGTAATTCCACATAGATAGGAATTATTCCCCAGACACATAAAATGAGTCAACACAGTGAACCCACCAGAGACTATATGCTTTGAGGTTGAACTTTTGCAAATGATTACTCTGATAGAAATATGGCTTAAAAAGATTATATCTTCAATTGGTTTTTTAAAACATTTTACATATTATAAAGCAGATGTGGAGAGGATTAAAGATGGTGAACTAAGAGGTGAGACACAGGCTTCCTCCTAAAACCACATATAATATGAAAATATAATTAATACAACTAATCCTGAAAGAGCAACAGGTAAGAGGACTGCGCCAACCTACGCACACCTGGAGAAAAGAATAAACCTCACAGAACAGGGTAATGAACCAAAGCCGGTGGGACCCAAGCTCTTCCTCAACTCCAGCTCACCAATGAGAGGAAAAGAAACAGAGCAGGGAGGGAGTGGAGGCCTGGGACTGCTGAATATCTAACTCTGGAGATCTTATCTGGGAGCACAAACCTACAGTTCATGGTGTTTTCATGGTACTCTCATGATTAGGGGGTTGGAAGCTAAGACAGGCAGAATGCCTGGAGAGACTGAGATTCCAGCCACTTCCATATCTGGCTGCTCTGGGACAAAAGAAAGGTGGGCAGTCTTAGAGACATCCTAATAGCAACAGGGCTGCTAAAGGGGCAAGGATTGCACAGAGCTTACTGCTCAGGAGAAAGGACAGGCAGACAAAATTTTATGGGTGCACTCTGCCCAGCACATTGGGAACTTTCACGATCTTCAGGAGCTCCAGCTCCCTGGCTGGCTACAGAGATCCAAGGACCCACTCCATGATACACTGCATACTGAGCCTTTCTGCCAACCAGGCTAACCTGGTTCATGAACCAGGTTACCCTACCCTGGTGTTAGGCCAGTCAGAAGGAAGCCCTGTGTACAGCAACTACAAATGCAAAGCACAGAGGCTTATACCTGTGTGCTCGGCCCACTGGTTCTAGCAGTGGAGACAGGCATAGCTTCTGGGAAGCAGGAAACAGCTCTTTCCTTCCCCCAGGCACAAATACCACTCCCCTGCAACCCCTGACTTTGCTTCAGTTGCTGAGCAGCTTGACAGAGTAGAGTTTCTGGGCACTAGAGGGCGCCATGTACAAATATGAAATGTCAAAGGAACCTGGTTCAAAGTAAAATTATGAATACAACACCTGAGAAAAACTCAAATGATATCCACCTCATGAATATGCCTGAAATGGATTTCAAAATTAAAATCATTAACATGCTTAGGGAGGTACAGAAAAATATTCAGGAACTCAGGGATGAATTCTGGTCAGAGATCCAATCATTATGGAACACAGTAACAGAAATTAAACATACAATGGAAAGTTTTAAAAAGAGATCAGATACGGTGGAGGGGACTATAAATGAAATAGAAATTAGAAGAAGAGGAATACAAAGAAGCTGAGGCACAGAGAGAACAAAGCATCTCTAGGAATGAAAGAATGTTGAGAGAAATCTGTGACCAATACAAATGGAACAACATTCACATTACAGGGGTAACAGAAGAAGAAGAGAGAGAAAAAGAGATAGAAAGTGTCTTTGAGGAGGTAATTGCTGAAAAACTCCACAATCTGGGGGAGGAGATAGTCTCTCAGGCCCTGGAGGTGCACAGATCTCCTAACACAAGGGACCCAAGGAAGACAACACCAAGACATACAGTAATTAAAATGTCAAAGATCAAGGATAAGGACAGACTACTAAAAGCAGCTAGAGAGAGAAATAAGATCACATACAAAGGAAAACCCATCAGGCTATCATCAGACTGCTCAGCAGAAACCTTAGAGGCCAGAAAGGAGTGGCATGATGTATTTAATGCAATGAAGCAGAAGGGCCTTGAACCAACAATACTTTACCCGGCAAGGTAATTATTTGAATTTGAATGAGGCATTAAAAAATTTCCATATAAGCAAAAGCTAAGAGAATTTACCTCATACAAACCATCTCTACAGTGTATTTTGGAGGGACTGCTATAAATGGAAGTGTTCCTAAGGTTTTATAGCTCTCACCAGATGTAATAAAACCACAGCAAAGAAGGTAGAACAGTTAATTACTAAGCAAATGCAAAATGAAATCAACTATCCCCAAAGTCAATCAACGGATAAACAAAGAGTACAGAATATGATACTTAATATATAAAGAATGGAGGAGGAATAAAAAGGAATGGAAAAAAAGAACCTTTAGACTGTGTTTGTAATAGCATACTAAGTGAGTTCAGTTAGATTCTTAGATAGTAAGGAAGTTAACCTTGAACCTTTGGTAACCATGAATCTAAAGCCTGCAATGGCAATAAGTACATACCTAGCTAGATAATCACCTTAAGTGTAAATGGTCTCAATGCACCAATCAAAAGACATAGAGTCACTGAATGTATTAAAAAACAAAACCCATCTACATGCGACCTACAAGAGACTCACTTTAAATCCAAAAACACACAAAGACTAAAAGTGAAGGGATTGAAAAAGATATTTCATGCAACTAATAGGGAGAAAAAAGCAGTAACTGCAGTACTTGTATCAGACAAAATAAACTTCAAAACAAAGAAAGTCACAAGAGACAAAGAAGGACATTCCATACTGATAAAGGGGTCAATCCAACAAGAAGATATAACCATTATAAATATCTATGCGCCCAACACAGGAACACCTACATATGTGAAACAAATACTAACAGAATTAAAAGGGGAAATAGAATGCAGTGCATTCATTCTAGGAGACTTCAACACTCCACTCACTCCAAAGGACGGATCAATCAGTCAAAAATTAAGTAAGGAGACAGAGGCACTGAGCAACACATTAGAACAGTTGGACCTAACAGACACCTATAAGAACTCTCCACCCAACAGGAACAGGCTACACATTTTTTCAAGTGCACATAGAACATTTTCCAGAATAGAGCACATACTAGGCCACGAAAAAGAGCCTCAGTAAATTAAAAAATATTGAAATTTTACCAACCAACTTCTCAGATCACAAGGGTATAATACTAGAAATAAATTATACAAAGAAACCTAAAAGGCTCACAAACACATGGAGGCTTCACAACATGCTCCTAAAAAACCAAAGGATCAATGACCAAATAAAACAGAGATCAAGTAATATATGGAGACAAATGACAACAATAATTCAACTCCACAAAATCTATGGGATGCAGCAAAGGCCGTGCTAAGAGGAAAGTATATTGCAATACAGGCCTACCTCAGGAAAGAACAATCACATATGAACAGTCTAAACTCACAATTAATGAAACTAGAAAAAGAAAAACAAATAAGGCCCAAAGTCAGTAGAAGGAGGGACATAATAAAGATTAGAGTAGAAATAAATAAAATCGAGAAGAATAAAACAATAGAAAGAATGAAAGAAAGCAGGAGCTGGTTCTTAAAAAAAATAAACAAAATAGATAAACCCCTAGCCAGACTTATCAAGAAAAAAAGAGAGTTTACACACATAAACAGAATCAGAAATGAGAAATGAAAAATCACTATGGACACCACAGAAATAGAAAGAATTATTAGAGAATACTATGAAAAATTATATGATAACAAACTGGATAACCTAAAAGAAATGGACAGCTTTCTAGAAAAATACAACCTTCTCAGATGAACCAAGAAGAAACAGAAAATCTGAACAGATCGATTACCAGTAAAGAAACTAAATTGGTAATCAAAAAAACTAGCTAAAAACAAAACTCCTGGACCAGATGGCTTTACTGCTGAATTTTATCAAACATTTAGTGAGGACCTAATACCCATCTTCCTCAAAGTTTTCCAAAGAGTAGAAGAAGAGGAAATACTTCCAAATTTATTCTATGAGGCCAGCATCACTCTAATACCAAAACCAGGCAAAGGCACCACAAAAAAAGAAAGTTACAGACTAATAACCCTGATGAACATAGATGCAAAAATACAAACAAAATATTACAAAACTGAATTCAAAAATATATCAAAAAGATCATACATCACAATCAAGTAGGATTTATTCTAGGGATGCAAGGATGGCACAACATTCAAAATTCCATCAACATCATCCACCACATTAACAAAAGAAGGACAAAAACCACATGATCATTTCCATAGATGCTAAAAAAGCATTTAAAAAAATTCGACACCCATTCATGATAAAAACTCTCAATAAAATGGGTATAGAGGGCGAGTACCTTAACATAATAAAGGCTATATATGACAAACCCACAGCCAACATTATACTTAACAGTGAGAACCTGAAAGCTTTTCCTTTAATATCAGGAACAAGACAAGGATGCCCACTCTCCCTACTTCTTTTCAACATAGTACAGGAGGTCCTAGCCACAGGAATCAGACAACACAAAGAAATAAAAGGCATCAAGATTGGCAAGGAAGAAGTTAAACTGACCCTGTTTGCAGATGACATGATATTGTATATAAAAAACCCTAAAGAATCCACTCCAAAACTACCAGATCTAATATCTGAATTCAGTAATGTTGCAGGATACAAAATTAACACACAGAAATCTGTTGAATTCCTATACACTAACAATGAACTAGCAGAAAGAGAAATCAGGAAAACAATTCCATTCACAATTGCATCAAAAAGAATAAAATACCTAGGAATAAACCTAACAAAGGAAGTGAAAGACCTGTACTCTGAAAACTACAAGACACTCTTAGGAGAAATTAAAGAGGACACTAACAAATGGAATTGCATCCCATGCTCTTGGCTAGGAAGAATAAATATTGTCAAAATGGCTATACTACCTAAAGCAATCTACAGATTCAACTCAATCCCTATCAAACTACCAACAGCTTTCTTCAATGAACTGGAACAAATAATTCTAAAATTCATATGGAACCACTAAAGACCCCGAATAGCCAAAGCAATCCTGAGAAGGAGGAATAAAACGGGGAATTACGCTCCCTGACTTCAAGCTCTACTACAAAGCCACAGTAATCAAGACAATTTGGTATTGGCACAAAAACAGACCCACAGACCAGTGGAAATGAATAGAAAATCCAAACGTTAACCCAAGCATATACAGTCAATTAATATTTGATAAAGGAGCCTTGGATATACAATTGGGAGATGATAGCCTCTTCAGCAGCCGGTGCTGGAAAAACTGGACAGCTACATGTAAGATAATGAAACTGGACTACTGTCTAGCCCCATACACAAAGGTAAACTCAAGGTGGATCAAAGACCTGAATGTAAATCATGAAACCATAAAACTCTTAGAAAAAAACATAGGCAAAATTCTATTGGACATAAACATGAGCGACTTCTTCATGAACATATCTCCCCGAGCAAGGGAAACAAGAGCAAAAATGAACAAGTGGGACTATATCAATCTGAAAAGCTTCTGGACAGCAAAGGACACCATCAGTAGAACAAAAAGACATCCTACAGTATGGGAGAATATATTCATAAATGACATATCTGATAAGGGGTTGACATCCAAAATATATAAAGAACTCACACACCTTAACAAACAAAAAGCAAATAATCCAATTAAGAAATGGGCAGAGGACATGAATAGACACTTCTCTAAAGAAGAAATTCAGATGGCCAACAGGCACATGAAAAGATGCTCCACATCGCTAATCATCAGAGAAATGCAGATTAAAACCACGATGAGATATCACCTCACACCAGTGAGGATGGCCAACATCCAAACCACAAACAACAGCAAATATTGACGAGGAAGTGGAGAAAAGGGAACCCTCCTACACTGCTGGTGGGAATGCAAATTAGTTCAACCATTGTGGAAAGCAGTATGGAGGTTCCTCAAAAAACTCAAAATAGAAATACCATTTGACCCAGGAATCCCACTCCTAGGAATTTACCCTAAGAATGCTGCAGCCCAGTTTCAAAAAGACAGATGCACCCCTATGTTTATTGCAGCACTATTTACAATAGCCAAGAAATGGAAGCAACCTAAGTGTCCATCAGTAGATGAATGGTTAAAGAAGATGTGGTACATATACACAATGGAATATTATTCAGCCATAAGAAGAAAACAGATCCTACCATTTGCAACAACATGGATGGAGCTAGAAGGTATTATGCTCAGTGAAATAAGCCAAGCCCAAAAGACAAGTATCAACTGATTTCACTCATATGTGGAGTATAAGAACAAAGAAAAAAAAACTGAAGGTGGGAAGGGAGGGATAAGAGGGAAAAAGGGGCATTAGTATTAGCAGATGTAATGTTGGGGGGACACGGGGAGGGCTGTACAACTCAGAGAAGACAAGTAGTGATTCTATAGCATCTCACTACGCTGAGACAGTGACTGTAATGGGGTTGGTGGGGGGACCTGATGAAGGGGTAGTTTAATCACCATAATATTACACATGTGATTGTAGATTAATGATACCAAAATAAATTTTAAAATTGAAAGAACAAAATAGTAGCAGACTCACAGACTCCAAAAAGGGTCTAGGGGTTACCAAAGGGGAGGGTTGTGGGAAGGCCAGTGGTGAGGGAGGGAGAAGGGGATTGAGGGGTATTATGTTTAGTACACATGGTGTGGGCAGTCACTGGGAAAACTCTAGTACAGAGAAGGCAAACAGTGACTCTGTGGCATCTTACTACACTGATGGACAGTGACTGCATTGCGGTATGGGTGGGGAGTTGATAATATGGGCAAAAGTAGTGACCACATGGTTTTTTCATGTGAAACCTTCATAAGAGTGTATATCAATAATAACTTAATAAAAAACTAAAAATATAAACAAAGCAGATGTCAAACTGTCTCACATTTGTACTGAAGAAATCAAAACTTTCCCTGTTGTAGAATCCAAAACTGTTTGCACATAAAAGATTTTAAAGTCACTGATGTTTTACATTGAGGAATTACATATATGTCATTAGGATTTAGCAAATATAAAATGATTAGAATCTGAGGACAAAAGAGTTGACTGATCATAGTCTTTAAAAGATGCATGAGATGACTTCTTACAATCAAATATTTAACCATATAAGGTCACGTCAATATTTTACTTTATGTCTTTTTTTATTAAATGTCTTCTGAATCATGATGGATGTTATAATAAACATGTCATAAGTAAGGCCTTACCTTCAAGTATTGTTTCCAGCTAATTAAGGAAACAATATCAATTCCTACCAGAAGACTAAATCGATTGCCATCTTCAATATGTTTAATACTCATTAGTGGATCACTAGATCCATTAATTAGTATGGATCACTAGATCCATAATTAGTATGCCAGCTTAATCCAAGTTTTGGAACAAGTCATTCAAGGTTCTGTGTGATTTGGTACATATCTATATCTGGCTCTGTTCTATCTGGGTTTATGTTTCAAAATGCTGGTTAGCGGGTGACTCTTCACGCACCTCTCACTGTCGTGCTCATTGCATCCTCTCATCGCAGTGTCTCTCTGCCCGAGTGCTCTTCCCAGGGCTCCTGATTGGATTCTTCCTTATATCCTTAGGAATTATCTTTGTCTTTATCAGTCCAAGGAAAACCTTTGAAATGGTCTCAGTGTTTCTCCTCTGTGTTAGAGTGGCTTTCTCTTCAGGTCTTAGTCTGCTCAATTTGCTGTCATAGAATATCAAAGACTAGAGGACTTACTGACCACAAAGTTTATTTCTTACAGTTCTTGACGGTTTGGAGTTGAAGACGGGGTGCTGACAGGTATGATGTCCGGGGAGAGCCCACTGCCTGACTCACAGATGGCAGCCTTCTAGCTGTGTCCTCGCGCGGGGGAAGAGGTCAGGGAGCTCTCCGGGGTCCTCCTCATGAGGATACTATCCCGTTCAGGAGGGCTCCACCTTCCGAACCCAAGGAATTCCCAGAGGTCCTGCCTCCAAATGCCATCACACTAGGGGCTGGGTTTCAACGTCTGGATTTGGGAGGGACGCATTCCATCTATAGCTCTACGTAATATCATTTAACTTATTACAGGGACATTTCTGTGTGTGTGCTTGTCTTCCTGGGTTTGGCGCCCTTCCTGGGTCACTGCTGCCCCTGTCATCCATCCGGCTTCCTCTGTCGGCAGCAAAGGGGTTGGCACCTGGTTGAGGGTCAATAAACATTGGCTAAATTGATTTTGAAAACTGGGTAAATTTAGAGGAAAATAAAAGTCACTCTAGACAGGCTTTTGAAGGGAATGCCTTATGAGCAAAAAGGAACTATATGCCTATAAATAAAGTGTTCTATGCCTTGATCATTCTTTAGGCATGTGCGTTACTTATTCAAATTTAGGAAGTGTGAGTGATGGGGAAAGAGAAGGAGGCTTTAATAAACCAGACTGTGCTGAGCAAATAAAAGGTGGCAGATTAGGGTCACTTATTGGATTTAGAAATTGTAATATTATCCGAGGAGACACTTTATTTTTGCCAAGCCTGTTTTAGAAATCATGTGACTGTTATCTATACATGATTATGAACTCAGTATTTCACAATCAAGTATATGCAATGGTGGATGAGAAGCATGCTCTCTAAATTTTTATCTAGAACAAACTGGAGTAACTCTCTTACAGAATTATATCAGGATGGAAAAAAATATTTATAATTATCTGTATTAAAATATTTGTTGGGAAATATTTTATTCAGTCCAATAACTAGAGGACACAGTTCGAGCTCAAGCTGGCTGTAATTATTTTAACAGAAGTGATTTGGAAAAAGTTTCAAACTTATAACTGCAAAAGAAAGAAAAATGAATGAAAGATAATTGGAGGTGGTTTCAGGAGACCATTTTGATGTTCGGAATTCTTTACACTGAAGATTGCCCACCACAGATGTGGTAAATTCAGTCCCTGGAGATGATAGGGAAAAACTTACAAGGACAGCAGTCCAGCCCAGGTGGCTCCCTTCCGCTGCTCTTCTCAGCAAAGACAACGGAAACTCCCTCAACTTTCCCCTCCCCTTCACGCCCCGCTCTGCCGGGCACTGACTCCCTAACCTCACCCCCCCTGGCCTGCACGCTTGCTGTGCACGTAGGAATGTTGCAGATACAGAAGCAGAAAGATGTGTATTGCTCCCTTTGCCTTGGTTCGGGGCTCACACTGGGAAAGTTCTCCCTGCTGAGCCCGCCGGTGTAAAATAAACCCTCAACACTCCAAGACTGCTGAGCGCTGCCTGGTTCTTCCTTCAGTGATCCAGTCAAGGTTTTTCCAGTATTTTCCATAACAGAGAGACTCAGTTTCAGCAGGACAACAGCTCTCACATATTATGTAGGTAAGACTCCAGCAGCTGATCGTTGATGCAACAGACAATTAAAGAAAATATCGCTGAACCCTGATATTACAGGGTGTTTTAATGCTGTTCTCACCATTCTGTGACCCAAAGGAATAGCATGAGGATGACAGGTTGTTTGCTGAAGTATAATAACCCGATGGTTCTCTCAGAGTTCCAATGGAAGATGTCTTCCCGAGTGTTAGTATCATTTTTAAGCATATTTAGTTCAACACTTAATAGTCTACACAGTGTGGGAAAGATGATGGTTGTCATGACAAGTAGATGGAAAATTTAGTCAATGTAATTCATTCCACATAATGCAGTATTCTCTTCCTTCCTATTTGTTTAAAAAAATAATTCCATACAAAATCCATAGTCTGTACTGCAATAGCCTGCAGTATGTCTGAAAATATATGCTGCAGAGTTAAGTAAGACCTTAAAAAAATTTATTTTGTCCTGTCCCATTCCACCAGAATTGTCCTGGTTCCACCTCTTCCTCCCCCAAATCAAGTCAGGGCCCTGGACATTGAATGTAGTAGGCATACCCTGAGGCTTAAATTGAGCTGAGGAGGAATTCTTTCTTAGAGGTTGGTGAACATAAAAAATAGGTTAATCCTGTAGAAAAGGTTCAGAAGCAATTTTGAAGTACCACAGTGAATCATTTAATTCAATTTACAATGTGCACAGAGGACAGACTGAGGCACCAGGAAATGGACGAAAGCTTGGAGTATTAGACCACAGCAAGGAGGGTCACAGAGAGTATCTGGTTATGAAAATATTTAATGAAATTTGGAATGTCAGTTTAAAAAAATCACTTTCTACTTGTTCCATAGGAAAACAAAGTACCAAATAGAATCCTGTCACATTCATAGCCTATCATCTGATACAAATATAGGTGACTGTAGTAATAGAGCCACTATTTTTTGTACATTTTCCTGACATTATTAGTTATTTCCAACAATAGAAATAAGCAGAAACCTAGATAATGACCAAATATAACTTCTACCATCTGGTCATTATTTTACCTCTTTCTCCAGTGAGTAAAATGTAAGAACTCAGTAAACCAGGAATGTAGATGTGCTCATGTATATTGCAGTCATTCTTACAGGAAAAGTTAGAATTTTAGCTAAGCAATTATATAACTCCTCTCGTGGTCATTTATATTTAACTATTTATGAGAAGCTGAGAAGCATAAGATGCTCCCTGACCTACTTCAAACTCCTCAATTCTTTGCCATGGTTCTCTGCTTCCAGTCTTTTCTGGACTAGTGAAAAAGACATCAATTATGTGGACTGACATCTGACAAGAAGAAAATATATAAGTTTTTCTAGAAATTTAGGGCCATTTAAATTTCAGTGGTGGAGTCTTAAATAGTAGGCAGTCAATAAAAATTATACATGTAATTTGCTCTTTTGTGTTCATAGTAAATTTGATGGACTTTATTAGAAGCGAAAAGTTAGGTGGAAGCATTTTCCATGGAGGTTTTTTTTTCCTTTTTCCTAAAGAAATCGGGTACTTTAGATTAAGTCCCAGACTCCCATGGCCAATCGACAGGGTTTAAATGCTGGCTCAATTATCACCCAGGTATATTATCTTTGGCAAGTTATGTATCTTTATATCTCAGTTTCCTCTTTGGCCATTAATGTCGAACTCAGAATGTTGTTTTGAAGATTAAATGAGCTGATGTATTTAAAGCACTTAGAAAAAGGCCTCAAGGCACTAAGATAAGAGTTGATTCTTATAATTATATTTACTATGCGCTTTTCATCAGTACTACATAACCTGGATATAGGAATTAGAAAGGCTTTCATCTACAGTCCTGACCAAGTTTAGAATTTAAGGGTATTTGTATTTTTTAAACAAATTTTCTAAAAAAAAATAAAAACAAAAACACATTGTCTGAGGTTTCATTCAATGGCTCCTAGATTTCAACCAGAACTGCGCTGCTTCTCATCATCTCCATCTGCAGCCTCAGCTTCCAAGCTCCTGTCTGCCACCTGGTGGCTGCCGAGGGGCATCAGCGCACACCCCGGTTTACACAAAGGGCCCCACAGAAAGATAGCATTCTTCTAGCCACTTCTTATCAATAGGGAAGAAAATTTTCCTAGAATCTGCCAGAAGAAATCTCTTTACCTCACACTTCCCAGTGGAATAGAATAACCAATACGTGTTTAGACCAAAGATAATTGGGGGCCAATAAGCAACTGAACTTCTTTAGCATCAAGATCTCACCACTTCTCTCCTAAACAAAATCAAAGCATTTTTAGCAAGAAAGAAGAGAAAGTGGTCACTGGGTAAGTAACAAATTTCCACCATCCTGGGTAATAAGAGGATTTCCCTGCAGGTTCCTGTCTCTGTTATTGCAGTTTCCTCTCCCATCAGGGCTTTTGTGTGGTTCTTTGAAGCACGTATATATCAAAGTATTTGTACTTACTGCACCAACACTTTTAGGAACAATGTAAATCTTTAGAGGACAAATAATGTTTAATATGAAAACAATGCCTCAGGAAAGTCTTGTCAGAGGTGGGGGAAAAGAAAGAAAAATAAATAAGAAAAGTAGGAGATAATAAACTGTGTCATAGATTATCACTCTTCCTACCTTCCTACTGTTTCTCCCAATGAATGACACACAGGGTTGGGTTTGTTTAGATATTCTGGTCAAGTTCATTTCTTGTTACAAAAATACCTCTCAGTCATAAACTTTATAACTGCAAAAAAATAATGAGGCACTTTGGGGTCATGCAGCTGGCAGAAAACTTAGGTTCATACTAGTAGTTTTCAACTTGTATGCTCCAAATCGCTGCAGGTACTGCCAGAGGCAGATCTGTGTGTAAAAATTATTTTTGCTGCAGATGAATATACATAAACTTATAGCACTGTGAGTCAAATGATATATTCACATGACTGGTTTGGAGATGCAGTATCATGCATGATCCATCGGACTACATGCAAACCCTTTATGATGTAACTCTATGACTTATGCGTTGCACACATGTGTGTGTTTATATGTTGTATTTGAGTTGCTCTCTGAATCCAGCAAGCTGAAGGGAAAAGAGAGTCCCTGGCTCACTCTAGTAACTGGTCATAGGTACACGCCTGCATGTCAGTTTGGCTGGGAAATAGAGTCCCTAGGTAAGGCAGCAGTTTCTAAACCAACTTCATATTAAGGATATGGAAGTATGTTTTTGCCATGCAAGTCAATGTTCAAGTCCCTTCCTCCATTGAACTGGTAATTGGCACTTAAGAACTCTTTAGATAGCTTTACCATTAGTTCCAGACTTGTTATGACTCCCATAACAGTGAACACCAGGTAGTTTTTCATAAATTCAACAAATTTACTGAGTATTAGGTGTCAAGAATGTTGAGTATGTCAGGGTGAACAGATTATAAATCATGACGTCCGAGGACTTCCAGTCTACCCCAGGGGGTGGCAAACTGGCTGTGAATGGCCAGGTCATAAATATTTTGGGTTTTGTGGGTCACATACAGACTTTGCTTTTTCTTCTTTGTTTGGCGGTTTGTTTGTTTTGTCATTTGTGTTTTTTACAACCTTCAAAAATGTAAACTGCATTCTTAGCTTGAGGTCCAAACCAAACTTGTGAGAGAGGATTAGGTTCTGGTTTCCTAGTTTGCTGATCTCTGGTCTGGTTAATGTTGCTAGAAGGAGGCAGGATTGGACAAGATGCAGAGAAATTTGGAAATAAACAATGATTGACTAAATGCCCCTCACTGCTTAAAAACAAAGACAAGTTTTTTTTCTTTATATTTGTTAACTTTTTAGAATAGTTCATTATATAGGTCAAAGCTTTATACCACTCTAAAATGATATGTTAGTTAAAATAATAATATTACAGTTTGGCTTGATTTCTTTATTATTCCAGTATGACAACAGTGTTTAGTTGAATTGTCTAGGTTTTAAGATTTCAAGAAAGAAAATATGTAACTTCCACTTTCATTTTGTTTCAGTTTTAATGAAACCCAAAATCAGAATAATACATTATCTTTACATTAGTTTGAAAATCATTATAGAATTTTAGTGCTAAATCAATTTAATTTTATCTTTCATGACCTTTAATGGGTGTAAATTGGTGTGAATAAATGTAAGATAAACTCTGTATTCTGCTTCTTGCACTTGGGTTTCACAGTGTGCTCTCACACTCCATTAGGCATGTCATTTTGATTAAACTTCGGATCATTGTTTCCTGTCATAGAACAAAGTTAATTTTCTTTGTATAAATATGCATTTTATGATCCCTTTAGACTGTTCTTGATAACTTTTATTAACATTATCTTTAAAATGTTATAGTTTATGCATAACTGTACTGAAATTGCAATGAATGGACAGGAAGGAATTATGAAGAAGAGAACCCCAGACACAAGAAAAATCACAATGAACACAGTGCTTGAACCATGGTATAGCTCAGAAATCTATCCAGTAGCATGCTTTCATGTCCTCATGTATAATTTGCCAACATAATAATATATTTTTTAAGTAAATTAATACCTCAAATTAGTATACTAATACAGTTATTCCTCAAGATGGCATGTTCCATGGTTCTTTCCAGAGCAAATATAAGCTATTACAATAACTTCTTTTAAAAAATTCCATGGATCAATATATACTCCTTTACTCAGTGTTGTAGATCTCTTCTAGGTCAACTGAGGAAAGCTAGTACTGTTTCCAATTCTGCATTTCTAGATCACCATGGGCCACAAGAGGCATTTTGTGTGTGACTTGGAAGCCGACAGTGAAGCAGCAGCCAAGTTCATTTTAGGCCCAGAAGGGCAGTGCGGAGCGAGGGGCTGTGCGTTCACACACATGGCTGCAGATTGGTTGATGCGTCTCATAGGCCTGGGACAGCAGCCAGGCCCACAGCTCCTGTAGCTCCCACCACTTCACTTTCTGCAACTCTCGGGCCCCAGCTTCTCCAGAACATCACCTTCACCGTCCCAACTAGAGACTGTGAGAGACCAGTGCAGATTCCAGCTGGTCGGTATGGGTTCCGGCCTGCCCTTGCCTTCCTCCACTGTCTCCACCTTTCCTTCCTGACCCAATGCCCCGCCCTTCAGGCACAGCAGCAAATGCAAGGCAACAGGTGTACATACACTGTAACCAGTACCTACAATTGCAAATTCAAATCTTCTGTATAAATTCCCTACTCCCTACCATTCCTAGTGGTTGCACTTCTATAATTGAGTTCTGCATGATAGACTTACTATCTTGAATATCAATTGATGTCGTTCTCAGTTATTCAGCAGCATTTAAATTTGACACATAATGTTGCGAGACATAGTTTTGCTTTAAGATGTTTTTATTTGGCTGAAGAGCATCTTATGCTGAAGAGCAAAGTAATGAATAGTTCATTAGTCAGTGGGTGAATTTTTTAAAGCATAAACATTTTTTAAATAAAATGCAATGGATTTTGCATTTCAAAATGTAAAACGTATAATGGAAAGCCTAAGATGCTATTTTTAATATCTTATTGTATTAAGTGCGAAGTAAGAGAGTCAGAAAAGTACCTTTCCGGAAGCAATGTGATTATAACAGATTCTATGAAGAAACAGCCTGAACATGTATCCCTGATTCCTTCTCATAGTGTCTCCTTCTCTGAAATAATTATAAGCTTCTTTTTTAGCTTCAATAATATGTCTAAGTCCTCTTTTGTTCTGGTAAATTCCAAGGGATGGCACTCATTCTCTATAGTACAATGAAAGAACTGGAAGGCCACCAACCAAAAGGTTTGCCATTGCTCCATATCGTAAAGTGGGATTTGTATATTTCATGCAAATTGAGGAGATATTTCTGTACTATCCACTTGGATAATCTGTGGAGGCAACCCTCAGTCCTGCTGTGATTAAGATTCAAAAGATACCAGGCACTGACAGACTAAATTGTTCAGTCCATGAGAAGGGAAGCAGATAGCCTCTTATGTCCAGAGAGCGCTGTTGCCAAGAGGCTTCTTTCAGTGTGTCTTGGCTCAGAGGAAGCCATGTCCTGGCTCCTATAATGTTGCACTTCCAAAATATACACTTCTCTCTATTTACTTATTTACCATTGTCTTAGAGACTCCGATGGACTGATATAGAATTATAGGAACTAAGAAAGAAGAAGAAGAAAATGCTATAACTTCTTCAAAACAAATTAGTACTATGACAGAACAAGACCATGCTGAAAAACACTGAAATAATGCAAAACAGAGGAGATGAGAACGTTCATAGAAAATAGTGACAATCCTCAAGGATTTTCTACTGAAGCCTGAAAAAAAATACTTGCTAGAACTGAAACCTGATTTCCCAAATTAAAAAAAATAATTCACAATATTTAACAGGTTGCTAAATACTGAGAAATAAGATAAAGATGTGAAGAGGAATAATCATGAGAGAAGCAGCATGAAAAACTTAACATGGAGGTAAGGCTCCCAGACAAAGGAAAACAATACACAAAACAAAGAAACATGTAGCCTAGTAATAGAAAGGAGGTAGGTTAAAGACACTGTGACCAAAGGCTGGGAAGCCAGGCTGCCTGGCGCTGCTGTTTGTCAGCTGTGTAAACTTCGGTTTATGCCTCAGTTACTTCAGCTGTAAACTTGGATGAATCACATCAATGGTACCTACCTTCTGGGCTGTTTACTCTTCAATCATGAGGTTTAAGTGTGTTATTATTTGAGAAATATGTAAAACAATACTGGGCCCTGAATTTGGACAGTAGGGAGTGGGTGA
Organism: Phataginus tricuspis; assembly: GCA_029783875.1. Classification (NCBI taxonomy): domain Eukaryota; kingdom Metazoa; phylum Chordata; class Mammalia; order Pholidota; family Manidae; genus Phataginus; species Phataginus tricuspis. Next base: position 50,663,074 of record JAQQAC010011420.1, on the reverse strand, counting down.
TTGTTAATATTATTAAGCTATATTTAAAAGCTAATGAGATATTATTATAAATGTATGTCATTAAACATGAAAGCTTATGTGAAGCTGAAAATTTCCCAGAAAATAAAAAAGAAATTACAAAAACTAGCTTGAGAAGTAAGAGAATGCTTGAACAGTCACACTAAAAATATAAATAAATTACAGTAAGGTGCTCTTTACTTTGATATTGTGGCCATCAGTTATTAATTAGGAAATTCACAAATTTGAATTATAGGCATAGTAGGAAAATGAAAAGTTCATGACTCACCAAGTGACTTAAAGAGGATTAAAGAGATATTTATCCACCCAAGATTTAACCAAAAAATCGGGACAACACATCAGGAGGTATGTAATCTGACGGGCAGTTCATTCAGATAGTCAAGGCTGACTGAGAGAGAACCTTACAGGATGATGTAAAACACTTGTGTGCACTGCTCCTAATTAGAGGGATAATAGAGTCAATAAAATGTACATATTATGGATTTTCACATCATGGATCAGTAGACTATAACAGTCACTATTAATAGAAAGAACTGGAGATATAAATTATTTATGCTTCCCCAGAATAAGATAAATAAGCGCACTCCACCTTGTCTTTCCCACTGAAGGTAACTATAAAGTCTGGACAGAATGCATGGATCAGCTGTTTGAAGATTCTGAAAAATTAATCATAGCAAGCAGTTTGGAGAAAAAGACCAGAATCCTAAGGCCACAAAACCAGCAGCAGCTTTACCATTTTCCCCTAACTGATTTTCCCTAGCTAAAATGCAAAAACAGCCTTAAACCCCAAAGTGGGCATAAACATGGATAGAGAGGGCTCCTGCTAGTCCTGATGAAATGGTAGATAGGCTAGGAAGAGAAGACGGGACTACCGCCAATCCCGTGTTTTTTCCTCTTTGTCATCTCTCATTCCCGGCCAGCGATCAACCTCATGGCAGTGTTGGCAGACGCTTCAGTGCAGTGGAAGTCGACAGGAGCCACAGGAGCCAGACTCTGAGGGAGAAAAGCCTTCTCTGACAAGTGATCCACTGATGCCATGACAATGCGGTAGATCCCTGTATGTTTTTTTCTTTCTGTGTCTCACTACTTAGTCTTAAATGCAGGCTATGCTGCATACACATGCATCAAAGTGGGTTAATTAAGATTCAGCTTTCAGGCTGAAAGCACAGAAGGGAGCTGGAGGTAGTAGGAAACCACAGAGAGCATGGGTTTTGTAATACGATCCTGTAATCTGATTTTTAAATCTTGGAGGTCATCTCCAAGCTATGCATATATGAATCAGACTCTAACCAGAAAGCTGAAGATTTCGGGAACTAAACTGATAGAGACTACTAGTTAGGTCTCACAGTCGTCTCATAGTAGACACCAGGCACAGATCCAAGTAGCACTGCAGAGTCTTGAAAAGTGAACTGATACTGAACTTACAATCTACAGAAGTTGGGTTGAAATTTGCAGCCTGAAGCTAACCAGGTCAATTACATGATCAAAGAAAAAATATTAACATTTTCCATATGATTTAAACAAGATCAGAGATCTCATAATATAATTTCCAACAGTCCAGTATATTGTTCAAAATTATTCAGTATATAAAAATCCAGGAATCTCTCAATTGGTATGGGACCAGACAATCAAGAAAGAAAGATGCTAAAATTAATTAACAAAGATAGTAAAATTGCTCTCAAAAAATGTTTCAATAAGCAATTGTGAACACTCTTGATTGTTCACAGATTGGAAAAAATAAATAGGAATCTCTGGAAATATAACAAAAGAATTAAAACATGTGTCTACCAATTCCTGAGAGAGGTGAAAAGCTCCCACAGTATTTCAAGAAATACTGCATGAAAACTTCCCAAGAGTTGGGAAAACATACACCAAGAACCTCAACGACCACAAAAAAACTTGAAACAAGGTAAACAAAATAAAACAAAATGCCCAGTCATATAACAATCAAACAGTTTGAATAGGAGGAAAATAATCTTGAAAACAGAGAAATTTGAAATATTACTTATAGGAGAACAATGATTCAGCTGACTAGAACTTTCATCAGAATTCATGCAGGCCATGAGGAAGGGGAAATTTATTAATGTACAGAAAGAACAAATTATTATGCAGAATTATATATTCAGTGGAAATAACCTTTGGGAAGAAAGGTGCAATAAAAACATTCTTACATGAAAGAAAACTAAAAGAATTTGTTGAAGACCTACTGTAAAAAAAAATGCTAAAAACGTTGTTGAGAAAGAAGTTAAATGATACCAGAAGGAAGCCTCATGAAGCAGTAAAAGAAGAGCAACAGAAATGGCAGCGATCTGGGTGGGTAGAACAGGAGAGGCTATTTTATTCTAGACATCTTAAAATTATGTTTGCTGCAATTAAAATTTATAACTGATGGGGTTTTTATTGTATATAGCTAAATATATAAGTAATTATAATATAAAAAAAGATTAAAGTGATCTATACCATGGTATATTTTCTAAATTTCATTTTAAATAATAAAATATTGATTTTAAGTAGACTATGAAAAGTTTATTGTATACTGTGGTATCTAAAGGAAGCAATAAAAATTATGCAGAAGGATGTAGCCAAAAATAAATAAAATGGAATACTAAAATATGTCAAATAGCCAAAAAGAAAGCAGGAAAGAGTAAATATAGGAACAAAACATAGAGGAAATAAACAAAAGACAAATAATAAAACAGATCTAAACACTCCGTATGTTTTGAGGTTTATCCATGCCACAGCATGTGGAAGTACCTCATCCTTTTTTGTTTGAATAACATTCCATTGTATGTGGAAGTTTTCTAAAAAATATCCAAAACTTGTTTATTCATTTATCTGCTGATGGACCTTCGGGTTGTTCCCACTTAGTGGACATGTTCACGCTATAAGCAGGCAAACACATGTACTTGCTTGAGTAGCTGTCTTTAATTCTTTTTGGTATATACCTAAAAGCATGATTGCAGGGTAATATGTTAATTCCATATTCAATTTTTTGAGGAACTGCCAAATTGTTTTCCACTGCAGCTCAACCATTTGACATTCTCCCAAGCAATGTCAAATGAGGGTTTCTCCATTTCCTTACCAACACTTCCCATTATCATGTTTTATTAATCTAATTTTACTACAGCCATCCTAGTGGTGTGAAGTGTTCCTTGTGGCTTTGATTTGTATTTCCCTAATTACAAATGATGTTGAACATGTTTTCACGTGCTTTTTGGTCATTTTATGTTATTTGCCCATATTTTTATTGGGTCTCTTTTGTTGTTGTTGTTGAGTTTTAAAAATTCTTTATAGACAGTATGAGTAACAAAAAGAGAAATGACTGCAATTTAATGTAAAATGTTGAATTTACAAAAATCCTGAGTGTGTGGTAATACATAAAATGGCAAAGTGAGAGGTAAATTAAGGAAATAAAAAAAGGAAGGGAGGGAGAAGGAAGAAGAAGAGAGGGCGGGAGGAAGGGAGAAAGCTGAAAGAAAGCTCATTTGCTGCTACTATTCATTGTTATGCCAACTCCACCCTGAGAAGAAGATAATTAAAGGAAAGTGATTCGATATTTACATTTTTTATAGGATAAACTTTAGTTTATCACCAATTCCTGAAAGGACAATTTTCTTCACAGGACAATGCAAGCTAATAAATGAACAATGACTGAGTGATATAATTAGAAAATAATAACCCTCCCCCAAGATGTGAACCTGTTTTTATTAAGAATCCAGGGAAAAAAAGCATTATAACAAAAATAACATAATAGCCACAATATAGAACCATCTTCCCTCTACAGATAACTTCACACTTACTTCCCAAAATATAGAACCCTGCACTCTGGCTGTGATGTGGTAGTGTTTCTGTGTCTCTGTGTTGGGTGGATGGGATTACTCGGTACTTTTAAAACATTCTTTTCACACAAGACTTTAAACCAAGTATAGACAGAAAACCACCTCAAACTATTGCTTATTTTGTTCTTTCATCCAAATCTTACACAATTAAAATGGGTAACATCGGTGTATATTGAGCATTCATCTAGTTACTATCTCCTGCTCTAATTTTTACTTAGTGAGAGTAGTTTTATAAACTCTTAGCATTTTATTATGTACAAATGTGCATGTACTGCAGTAAAGAATACTGATCTCAAAACAATTGAAAAGAAGCATCTTGTTCCTCCAAATATGTGTTTATTATAAATGTGAGAACACTTTAAATTTTTTTTGGAGGACATGTTAAGTACTAAAAACAAAAAAAGCCACATACATATGATTTTGTTAATTTATGTTTATAAAAAATTTTTGAATGTGGTATGGTATATTTTTGTTTTCTTGTATTTTATATTTGCATTTTACATATCTGTTTAAAAAAGTGAAAGAACTTGAGAAATCAACAAGTGGAGATTGAAGATTTTTTCGTGAAACTGATTATCATCCATTACGGTCACTGTCTCAGCGTAGTGAGATGCTATAGAATCACTACTTGTCTTCTCTGAGTTGTATGTGCCCCCTCAACATCACATCTGCTAATCATAATGCCCTTTTTTCCACCTTATCCCTCCCTTCCCACCCACCCTCTCCAGCCCCTTTGGTAACTATTAGTCCATTCTTGGGTTCTATGAGTCTGCTACTGTTTTGTTCCCTCAGTTTTTGCTTTGTTCTTATACTCCACAAATGAGTGAAATCATTTGATACTTGTCTTTTTCCACTTGGCTTATTTCACTGAGCATAATACCCTCTAGCTCCATCCATGAATATCCCTGGTAATTAACAATGTGGAGCATCTTTTCATGTGCCTGTTGGCCATCTGAATTTCTTTTTTGGAGAACTGTCTGTTCATATCCTCTGCCCATTTTTTATTTGGGTTATTTGCTTTATGGGTGTTGAGGTGTGTGAGTTCTTTTTTGTATTTTGGATGTTAACCCCTTTAATATATGTCATTTACAAATACATTCTCCCATACTGTAGGATGCCTTTTTGTTCTGATGATTGTGTTCTTTGCCGTACAGAAGCTCTTTAGCATCATGTAGTTCCATTTATTCATTTTTTGTTTTGTTTCCCTTGCCTGAGGGGATGTGTTCAGGAAAAAGTTGCTCATGTTTACATTCAAGAGATATTTGCCTATGTTTTCTTCTAAGAGTTTTATGATTTCATGACTTACATTCAGGTCTTTGATCAATGTTGAATTTACTTTTGTGTATGGGGATAGACAATAATCCAGTTTCATTCTCTTACATGTAGCTGTCCAGTTTTACCAACACCAGCTGTTGATGAGGCTGTCATTTCCCCATTGTGTGTCCATGGCTCCTTTATCATATATTATGACCATATATGCTTGGTTTTATATCTGGGCTCTCTAGTCCATCCATTGGTCTATGGGTCTGTTCTTGTGCTAGTACCAAATTGTCTTGATTACTGTGGTTTTCTAGTAGAGCTTGAAGTCAGGGAGCATAATTCCCCCCACTTTATCCTTCCTTCTCAGGACTGCTTTGGCTATTCGGGGCCTTTTGTTGTTCCATATGAATTTTAGAATTATTTTCTCTAGTGTGTTGAGGAATGCTGTTGGTATTTTGATAGGGATTGCATTGAATCTGTAGATTGCTTTAGGCAGAATGGCCATTTTGACAATATTAATTCTTCTTATCCATGCACACAAGATGTGTTTCCATTTATCGGTATCTTTTTTAATTTCTCTCAGGAGCGTCTTGTAGTTTTCGGAGTATCTCTTTCACTTCCTTGGTTAGGTTTATTCCTAGATATTTCATTCTTTTTGATGCATTTGTGAGTGGAATTGTTTTCCTGATTTCTCTTTCTGCTAGTTCATCATTTGTGTATAGGAATGCAACAGATTTCTGTGGATTAATTTTGTATCCTGCAACTTTGATGAATTAGGATATTAGTTCTAGTAGCTTTGGAGTGGATTCTTTAGGGTTTTTTATGTACAGTATCATGTCATCTGCAAACAGACACAGTATAACTTCTTCCTTGTCAATCTGGATGCCTTTTATTTCTTTGTGTTGTCTGATTGCCGTGGCTATGACCTCCAGAACTATGTTGAATAAAAGTGGGGAGAGTGGGAATCATTGTCTTGTTACAGATCTTAAAGGAAAAGCTTTCAGCTTCTCGATGTTAAGTATAATGTTGACTGTGGGTTTGTCATATATGGCCTTTATTATGTTGAGGTACTTGCCCTCTATACCCATTTTGTTGAGAGTTTTTACCATAAATGGATGTTGAATTTTGTCAAGTGCTTTTTCAGCATCTATGGAGATGATCATGTGGATTTTGTCATTCTTTTTATTGATGTTGTGGATGGTGTTGACGGATTTTTGAATGTTGTACCTTATTTGCATCCCTGGAATAAATCCTACTTGATCATGATGGATAATCTTTTTTATGTATTTTTGAATTTGGTTTGCTAATATTTTGTTGAGTATTTTTGCATCTACGTTCATCAGGGATATTGGTCTATGATTTTCTTTTTTGTGGTGTCTTTGCCTGGTTTTGGTACTAGCGTGATGCTGGCCTCATAGAATGAGTTTGGGAGTATTCCCTCCTCTTCTACTTTTTGGAAAACTTTAAGGAGGATGGGTACTAAGTCTTCACTAAATGTTTGATAAAATTCAGCAGTGAAACCATCTGCTCCAGGGGTTTTGTTCTTAGGTAGATTTTTGATTACCAATTCAATTTTCTTCCTGGTAATTGGTCTATTCAGATTTTCTGTTTGCTCCTGGGTCAACCTTGGAAGGTTGTATTTTTCTAGAAAGTTGTCCATTTCTTCTAGGTTATCCAGTTTGTTAGCATATAATTTTTCATAGTATTCTCTAATAATTCTTTGTATTTCTGTGGTGTTCATAGTGATTTTTCCTTCCTAATTTCTGATTCTGTTGATCTGTGTATACTCTCTTTTTTTCTTGATAGGTCCAGCTAGGGGTTTATCTATTTTAGTTATTTTATCAAAGAACCAGCTCTTGCTTTCATTGATTCTTTCTATTGTTTTATTCTTCTCTCTTATTTCTGCTCAATCTTTATGATGTCCCTCCTACTGACTTTGGTCCTCATTTGTTCTTCCTTTTCTACTTTCGTTAATTGTGAGTTTAGACAGTTCATTTGGGATTGTTCTTTCCTGAGGTAGGTCTGTATTGCAATATACTTCCCTCTTAGCATGGCCTCTGCTGCGTCCCACAGATTTTGCGGTTTTGAATTATTGTTGTCATTTGTCTCCATATATTGCTTGACCTCTGTTTTCACTTGGTCATTGATCCATTGATTATTTAGTAGTATGTTATTAAGCCTCCATGTGTTTGTGGAGTTTTTTGTTTTTGTTGAGTAATTTATTTCTAGTTTCCTACCTATGTGGTCTGAGAAGCTGGTTGGTACAATTTCAGTCTTTTTTAATTTACTGAGGCTCTTTTTGTGGCCTAGTATATGATCTATTCTTGAAAATGTGCAATTGTGCACTTTGGAAGAATGTGTGTCCTGTTGCTTTTGGATGGAGTGTTCTGTAGATGTCAATTAGGTCCATCTGTTCTAATATGTTTTCAGTGCCTCTGTCTCCTTACTTATTTTCTGACTGGTAGATCTGTCCTTTGGAGTGAGTGGTGTGTTGAAGTCTCCTAAAATGAAGGCATTGCATCCTTTTTTCCCGCTTTAATTCTGTTAGTATTTGTTTCACATATGTAGGTGCTCCTGTGTTGGGTGCATAGATATTTATAATGGTTATGTCTTCTTGTTGGATTGACCCCTTAACCATTATGTGATGTCCCTCTTTGTCTCTTGTTCCTTTATTTGTTTTGAAGTCTATTTTGTCTGATACAAGTACTGCAACTCCTGCTTTTTCCTCCCTATTAGTTGCATGAAATGTCTTTTTCCATCCCTTTACTTTCAGTCTGTGTATGTCTTTGGGTTTGAAGTGAGTCTCTTGTAGGCAGCATATAGATGGGTCTTGTTTTTTTATCCATTCAGTGACTATGTCTTTTGATTGGTGCATTCAGTCCATTTACATTTACCGTAGTCAGCGATAGGTATGTACTTATTGCCATTGCAGGCTTTAGATTAGTGGTTACCAAAGGTTTAAGGGTAATTTCCTTGCTTTCTAATAGTCTAATTTAACTCACTTAGAGTGCTATTACAAACACAATCTAAAGGTTCTTTTTTCTCCTCATTTTTCTTCCTCCTCCATTCTTTATATATTAAGTATCATATTTGTACTTTGTCTATCCCTTAATTGACTTTGGGGGTAGTTGATTTGATTATGTATCTGCTTAGTAATTAATTGTTCTACTATGCTGTTGTTTAATTTCCCCTGGTGACAGCTTAGGAATGCTTCCATCTGTAGCAGTCCCTCCAAAATACACTGTAGAGGTGGTTGTGGGAGATAAATTCTCTCAGCTTTTGCTTATCTGAAAATTGTTTAATCCCTTGCAGGTGGAGTATTCTTGGTTTGAGGCCCTTCTTTTTCATTGCATTAAATATATCATGCCACTCCCTTCTGACCTGTAAGGTTTCCGTTGAGAAATCTGATGATCGCCTGATGAGTTTTCCTTTGTATATAATCTTTTTTCTCTCTCTAGCTGCTTTTAAAAGTCTGTCTTTATCCTTGATCTTTACCATTTTAATTGTTATATGTTTTTATGTTGTCTTCCTTGTGTCACTTGTGCTGGGAGATCTGTGCACCTCCATGGTCTGAGAGACTATTTCCTTTCCTGGACTGAGGAAGCTTTCAGCAATTACCTCCATAATGACACTTTATATCCCTTTTTCTCTCTTCTTCTTCTGGTACCCCTATAATGTGAATACTGTTCCTTTTGGATTGGTCACACAGTTCTCTCAATACTCTTTCATTCTTAGACATCTTTTTTCTCTCTGTGCCTCAGCTTCTTTGTATTCCTCTTCTCTAATTTCTATTCCATTTATCATCTCTTCTACTACCTCTAATCTGTTTTTAAATCCCTCCATTGTATGTTGCATTTCAGATATGGAACTTCTTAATGATTGAATCTCTGTCCTAAATTTATCCATGAATTCTTGAATATTAATTTGTACCTCCATGATTATGTTTATGATTTTTATTTTGAACTCTCTTTCAGGAAGATTGGTGAGTTCAGTTTCATTTAGCCCTTTTCCCGGGGTTTGTGAAACTTTGGTCTGAACCAGGTTCCTTTGGAGTTTCATATTTCTATGTTGTGCCATCTAGTGCCCAGAAGCTCTAGTGCCTGGAGCTGCTCAGCCCCAGCAGTGAGGTCAAGGTTGCAGGCAAGTGGTGCTGGTGCCTGAGGGGAGGAAAGAGCTGTTTTCTGCTTCCCAGCTTCAGTGCCTGTCTCCAGTGTCAGAGCCAATGGGCGCAGTACACAGATGTAAGCTTCTCTGCTTTGTGTCTGTAACTGTCTTAGGTGAGCCCTCCCACTGGCTAGTCAGATACCAGCCCAGTGACTACCGGTTTGCGAGCCGATGCTGGCCAGCAGGAAGGCACAGCCAGCTGCATATCACAGTGGGTGGCCTCAGAGCTGAGTACCCAGCCAGAGGGATGGAGCACCTGAAGCTCCTGAAAGTTCCCCACATGCTGGGCAGAGAATGCCCAGACAACCTTGTCCACCTATGCCTTCTCCTGCACAGCAAGCTCTGTGCAAACCCCACCCCTTCAGCAGCCTTTTTGCTGTTAGAAGCCTCTCAGACCTCCCACCTTTCCTTTGTCCCAGAGTAACCACATGTGAATCCCTGTCCTGACAAGTGGCAGGAATCTCAGTCTTTCAAGTGTTCTGCCTGTCTTAGATTTCCAGTTCCACTAATCTCCAGAACACCATGCAATGTAGGTTTGTGCTCGCAAAGCAGATCTCCAGGGCTGGGTGTTCAGCAGCAGTCCTAGGCTTCCACCCCCTCCCAGCTCTGTTTCTCTTCCTCCCACTGGTGAGCTGGGTGGGGAAAGGGCTTGGGTCCTGCTGGATCAAGGCTTTGGTACATTACCATGTTTCGTGAGGTCTGCTCTGTTCTCCAAAGTATGCAGTCTGGTGCAGCCTTCTTTCCTGTTGCTCTTTCAGGATTAGTTGTATTAACTATATTTTCGTATTATATGTGGTTTTGGGAGGAGTTCTCTATCTCACCTCTCATGCCACTATCTTGAATCAGGTCTGTGAACTGTGCTTACATCTTCTAGGTGACAATGTTTGCTGTAACACTTCCAAGTCCATTTTTAGAGTAATTCTTCTTGTTTTTGGAAGGAGCATTAAACTTGAAGTCCTCATTATTGGTAATTTTTTAACACGGTGTCAGATTTATGCATACCCAATGGTTTCAAATCAATGAAAAGTATTAGCAAGGCAAATATTTACTTTTATAAAGAGATCTACATCCTTCTTTCAGGTTAAGCATTTGGAGAAAATATATGCTTATCTTCTTAGATAACTGGTGAATTTTAGCCTGTCACTTTCATTTCCACAGGCTTATTTACTTTTTCTAGAAAGAAATAGCAATAAAGTCCTTCTAAGGGATTGGTTTTTGTGCTGTACAGGAGCCACTTATTCAGTACATTATCTTGGCACATAACAAATACTTGTTAATTATATGAATGGTTTATTTCTAGGTAATTTGTATATATTCCACAGCAATATTTCCAAAGAGACTTTTACAAAGAATATTGATTCAAATTTAAGAATGTAATTAGAGAAAATTCCATTGAAAAAGATTGTACTTTGAATAAGGTAAACAGAATAAAAAATTAAGGATTTCCAGAACCACTAATATGCTTATGATATCATGATCATCACATAGGAATTTTTATTTGAGTATTTCCTAAACTTATTGACAACTTAGAATTGGTGGAGGAGAGAGGAGGTTCATTAAGAGAGTTGTAACAATTACAATTACATATTCAAAATTCTTTCTTAAATAAAAACCATAAAAAGATATGACTGTTCAGTTTAAGAATATTTACTTACTAAATGTCTTACTTGATTATATGAACAACGTTTTTAACTTCTCGGCCTTATTTCAAACCTAAAACTATTTATCTTTTTTATGATCACTGAGAGAACTGCAATGAAATCACACCATTAAAACCAAGACCCAATAATAAATTCTGAAGTGTTTAATTTGTCAGATAAAAGCAGCCATTTAACCTTTTAAAATGTATCTAAACAAAGGAATTAACTCAGTTGTGAAGAAGTTTCTTAGGGGCAGGAGAGTGATTTTGATGTTAAATCAGCATTTCAAATATCAATGATTTATAGGAATCTTCGACAAAACAATAAAAAATAAGTCCATCCTTAAGAAAAATGTGCAATTTTTAAATGCTAATCTAATGTTTTGTACTTAGTCCAAAATAGTTCCATAGGGCAAGATTTTTTGCAATACCAGGTTGGTACTTGGAAAAAAGAGGAAAAGAAAAGAAAAACATTGCTTTGATCCCACATTCTCCACCATGTACAAGTCCATGTGTCTTGGAATTTTATCTAATCACTAAAAGTTTTAGTGTCTCATTTTTAAATTGGGATGACTAATAGCATGTACCCCGCAGGGTAGTCAGGAGGTTTAAATAAGATAATCTAAAAAAACTTCTGCACAGCAAAGGAAACCATCAACAAAATGAAAAGGCAACATAATGTATGGCAGAATATATTTACAAATGATATATCTGATAAGGGGCTACTATTCAAAATATATAAAAATTTAATTTAAAATGGGAAGAGGGAACTTAATAGAAATTTTTCCAAAGAAGATATACAGAGGGCCAACAGGCACATGAAAAGATGCTCAACTTTACTAATCATGAGGAAAATGCAAATCAAAACCTCGATGAGATATCACTTCATACCAGATGGCCACTATCCAAAAAACAATAAATAACAAGTGTTGACAAGGATGTGGAATAAATGGAGCCCTCCTACACTGTTGGTGGGAATGTGAATTGGTGCGGCAAGTTTATTACAATTTGTAACAATTAGTCCAACCGTGGAAAGCAGTATGGTGATTTCTCAAGAAACTAAAAACAGAAATACCATATGACCCAGTAATTCTACTTCTAGGAATTAACTGGAAGAAAGAAAAATCACTTAATTCAAAAAGATATATGCATGCCTGTTTATTGCAGGATTATGAACAATAACCAAGATATGAAGGCAACCAAAGTACCCACTGATAGATGAATGGATAAAGAAGAGGTAGTGCGGGACTTCCAGGAAGATGGCGACGTAAACAGGGTGGCAGAAATCTCCTCCCAACATTATACTTATCCATGAAAACACAGCAAATACAACTATTCCTAAAAGAGAGACCAGAATACACAGGAAAGCGCACAGTGTGCAGCTACACCTGAGAGGACTTGGCACCCCGTGAGGTGAGTAGACACAGAGCTGTGACCCAGCAGGACCTGATCGCTCCCCCACCCCAGCACACAGGTGGGAGGAGAGGATTCAGAGCCAGGAGGGACTGGAAGTACAGGCCCCCCAAAATAAGCAGCCCTGGTGATCTGTGCTAGGAGCGCCAACACACATTGTGCGGTGTAGTGGAGATTGGAGAGACAGAGGGTGCAGGGTCTGAGCGGGGAACATGCCAGGTTGCTTAACACTGGCACCAAGAATGGAAAAAAAATAAAAGAAGAAAAGTGCATGCTTTTTTCAGTGGTCTTAAAGAAAAAGGAGCCCAGCGGAGGACCAGATCGCCCCAACACATTCAGACCAGCAGGGTGGGAGTCCTGGGGAGCCTTGGACCCCTTTGCTGGTGACTGGGAAAAGGTGGCCACACTTAGACCTCCCACAGAGCTCAAAAGCATCCCATTCGTTCCCACCCAGCGAGAGCTATAAAAGGCCCTGCAGAGCGGCGCGGCCATGGCTCTGGAATAGTGGAGCAACAGTGCCACCTACAGCATCTTAACAGAATCCACTCCTGGTGGGCGTGTTTTTTGTTGTTGTTCTTCTTCTTCTTCAGCTCTTTCTTTTATTTCTCTCTTTCTTTTTTTCTTTTTCTTTTTCTTTTCTCTTTTTTTTTTCCTTTTTAAAGCCATAAATAGCCCAGCTGACATACATGGCAACTACCAGCAAACACTTTTATAGCAATGAAAAGACACAGGAATATGCTACAGACAAAGCTTCAGACCCAGACAACCCCAGAGAGGGAACCTGATAGGATGGACATGCACAGTCTTCCTGAAAAAGAATTCAGAATAAAAGTCATAACCATGATGACAGATCTACAGAGAAATGTACAAGAGCTGAGGGAGGAAGGGAGGGAAGTGAGGAAAGACTACACAGAAATCAGACAAGTCATCGACGGGCTTAACAGCAGACTAGATGAGGTGCAAGAGACTGTTAATGGAATAGAAAACAGAGAACAGAAATACAGAGAAGCCAAGGCAGAGAGAGATAAAAGGATCTCTAGGAATGAAAGAATATTAAGAGAACTGTGTGACCAATCCAAACGGAACAATATTTGCATTATAGGAGTACCAGAGGAAGAAGAGAGAGAAAAAGGGATAGAAAGTGTCTTTGAAGAAATAATTGCTGAAAACTTTCCCACGCTGGGGAAGGAAATAGTCGCGCAGTCCACGGAAGCCCACAGATCTCCCAACACAAGGGACTCAAGGAAGACAACACCAAGACACAATAATTAAGATGGCAAAGGGCAAAGATAAAGACAGAGTATTAAAGGCAGCTAGAGAGAGAAAAAAGATCACCTACAAAGGAAAACCCACCAGACTATCATCAGACTTATTAACAGAAACCTTACAGGCCAGAAGAGAATGGCATGATATATTTAACGTAATGAAACAGAAGGGTCTCGACCCAAGAATTTTGTATCCAGCATGATTATCATTTAAATATGATGGAGGGATTAAACAATTTCCAGACAAAGGAAAGTTGAGAGAGTTTGCCTCTCATAAACCACCACTACAGGATATGTTAAATGGACTGCTCTAGAGGGAAGTACCCCTAAGGCTAAAAAGATGTCACCAGAGAAAATAAAATCATAGCAAAGAAAGCAGACCATCCAAATACTAACTAAAGGCAAAGAATAAAACCATAATGTATAAAGAATGGAGGAGGAAGAATAGGAAGGGAGAGATAAAGAAACATCAGACGGTGTTCATAATAACTTAAAAAGCCAGTTAAGTTCGATTCTTAGATAGTAAAGAAGCAACCCTTGAACCTTTGGTAACCATGAATCTAAAGCCAGCAATGGCAATAAGTACATATCTATCAATAATCACCCTAAATGTAAATGGACTGAATGCACCAATCAAAAGACACAGAGTAGCAGAGTGGATAAAAAAGCAAGACCCATCTATATGCTGCTTACAAGACTCACTTCAAACCCAAAGATATACACAGACTAAAAGTGAAGGGATGGAAAAAGATACTTCATGCAAACAACAAAGAGAAAAAAGCAGGTGTTGCAGTACTTTTATCAGACAAAATAGACTTCAAAATGAAGAAAGTAGCAAGAGATAAAGAAGGACATTACATAATGATAAAGGGGTCAGTCCAACAAGAAGATATAACCATTATAAATATATATGCACCCAACACAGGAGCACCAGCATATGTGAAACAAATACTAACAGAATTGAAGGAGGAAATAGACAGCAATGCATTCATGTTAGGAGACTTCAACACACCACTCACTCCAAAGGACAGATCAACCAGACAGAGAATAAGTAAAGACACAGAGGCACTGAACAACACTCTAGAACAGATGGACCTTACAGATATTTACAGAACTCTGCACCAAAAAGCAGCAGGATATACATTCTTCTCAAGTGCACATGGAACTTTTTCCAGAATAGACCACATACTAGGCCACAAAAAGAACCTCAGTAAATTCAAAAATATTGAAATCCTACCAACCAACTTCTCAGATCACAAAGGTATAAAACTAGAAATAAATTTTAGAAATAAATCAAAAAGGCTCACAAACACATGGAGACTACATTTTCCTAATTAAACATGGGTTAATGACCAAATCAAAACAGAAATCAAAGAATGTATGGAGACTAATGACAGCAACAACACAAAGCCACAACTTCTGTGGGACACAGCAAAGGCAGTTCTAAGAGGAAAGTATGCAATCCAGGCCTATTTAAAGAAGGAAGAACATTCCCAAATGAATAGTCTAAAGACACAATTACTGAAATTGGAATAGAAGAACAAATGAGGCCCAAAGTCACCAGAAGCAGGGACATAATAAAGATCAGAGAAGAAATAAATAAAATTGAAAAGAATAAAACAATATAAAAACTCAATGAAACCAAGAGCTGGTTCTTTGAAAAAATAAACAAAATAGTTAAACCCCTAGCAAGACTCATTAAGAGAAAAAGAGAATCTACACACATAAACAGAATCAGAAATGAGAAAGGAAAAATAACAACGGACCCCACAGAAATACAAAGAAGTATAAGAGAATATTATGAGCATCTATATGCTAACAAGCTGGAAAACATAGAAGAAATGGACAACTTCTTAGAAAAATACAACCTTCCAAGACTGACCAAGTAAAAAACTGAAAAACTAAACAGACGAATCACCAGCAGCAAAATTGAATCAGTAATCAAAAAGCTACCCAAGAACAAAACCCCCAGACCTGATGGATTCACCTCTAAGTTCTACCAGACTTATAGAGAAGAAATAACACCCATTCTCCTTAAAGTTTTTCAAAAAATAGAACAGGAGGGAATACTACCAAACTCTTTCTATGAAGCCATCACTCTAATACCAAAACCAGGCAAAGACCTCACTAAAAAAGAAAATTACAGACCAATATCCCTGATGAACGTAGATGCAAAAATACTCAACAAGATATTAGCAAACCGAATTCAGAAATACATCAAGAGGATCATACACCATGATCAAGTGGGATTCATCCCAGGGATGCAAGGATGGTACAACATTCGAAAATCCATCCACATCATCCACCACATCAACAAAAAGAAGAACAAAAACCACATGATCACCTCCATAGATGCTGAAAAAGCATTTGACAAAATTCAGCATCCATTCATGATTAAAAGTCTCAAGAAAATGGGTATAGACGGCAAGTACCTCAACATCATAAAGGCTATATATGACAAACCCACAGCTAACATCATACTTAACAGCAAGAAGCTGAAAGCTTTTCACCTAAGATCGGGAACAAGACAGGGATGCCCACTCTCTCCACTGTTATTCAACATAGTACTGGAGGTCCTAGCCATGGCATTCAGACAAAACAAAGACATACAAGGCATCCAGATTGGTAAAAAAGAAGTCAAATTGTCACTATTTGCAGATGACATGATACTGTACATAAAAAACCCTAAGGACTTCACTCCAAAACTACTAGAACTAATATCTGAATTCAGCAAAGTTGCAGGATACAAAATTAACACACAGAAATCTGTTGCTTTCCTATACACTAATGATGAACTAACAGAAATAGAAATCAGAAAAACAATTCCATTCACAATTGCATCAAAAAGAATAAAATACCTAGGAATAAACCTAACCAAGTGTGGGGAGCGGAGCAGATATTGTCAGACAAGACACCATTTTGTTTTAAGACTCCATCTTGTTGTTTACTTCTTCTTGGTCACTTTCACGACACAATGTCCCACCAAGTGTTCCCACTCTGGTCCGCTGCTTATGTCAGAGACAACTGCGCATGTGCACAACTCGGTGTGTGATTGGACTTTGTAGATCTCTTCATTAACGTAATGGTCAACCAACTAGAAGAAACCATTCCCTACCACACCCCTTCAAATGCTATATATTCTCTGCCTTTCCTGCAAATAAAAGACTTGATCAGAAAGCCTGTCTTTCTCCATTCTCTCTGTCTTCTGTCCCTTTTCATTTGCACCCCCCCTCCTTGGGGTCCCGTTGCAGACCCCGTGGGCTGGGGCAGAGTGGCGCCCAACGTGGGGCTCGAGACAAGGGGGAGACTGTGATGAACGCCTTTCCGGAAAGGCTGGCCAGCCAATTGTCCTGAGGTCGCCACGAGAGGTTCCTCGTGAGTGAAGACCTGTATCCTGGGGGCCACAGAGTTATCTGCTCTGTGAGACACGCCTGTATCCTGGCGGCCACAGAGTTATCCGCTCTGTGAGACACGCCTGTATCTTGGCGGCCACAGATTCACCCACTCTGTGAGACACGCCTGTAAGGTAAGTGAATGGCACAATTATGGGACAGACATTGAGTAAACAAGAGCTCTTTATAAAGGAGCTTAAGCACTCACTCAGGACACGAGGGACTAGGGTTAAGAAAAAAGATTTAGTAAGATTTTTTACCTTTCTTGAGGATGCTTGTCCTTGGTTCCCTCAAGAGGGCACTATTGATGAGAAGAGGTGGATGAGAGTTGGGGATTGTTTAAAGGACTATTAGAAGGCATTTGGGCCAGAAAAAGTACCAGTTAGTGCCTTTTCATATTGGAATTTAATTTTTGAAATTTTAAAAATAAGACATTTCCATAAAGATATTGATGAGGTAGTCCAGAGAGGAGAAGAATTTCTCAAGACAGGCAGTAAGGTCTCTCTTTCGGGTCCTTCAAATGATGTTTCAGAGACGAATCCAGATTTTCGAGATACTGATTCCATTTCTATTGATATGCCCCTTGACACTGAAGATCTTCCTTCAGGTCGCCCAAAAGTCCAGTCTTCCCCCTCCTCTCAGGACAAGGGGGAGGCCGCTGCCTCTTCCCCTTCTATAAAACCCCTTTATCCCTCTTTAAAATTTTTCATGCTAAAATAGATAAAAATGAATTGACCCCTGAAGACGAGGCTAACTTAGAAATGGAAGCCACCAGATATTGTAAGCCTGACCAGCCACCCCTCATCCGGCAGCCGCCTCCGTATCATTTTGACCGGGCCCTCCCTACTTTTACCTCCCCTTATCTTAGTCTCCTCACTCAAGAGCATTTCACGGCTCCTCTAGAGGCCCCCACCATGGCTATTCATACTGCAGCCGCAAATCTTAGTACCGAAATTAAACAATTAAGACAGACCATTCAGTTGAAAAAAGAACATAATAATTTGATCCGAGAATTACGAGCTTTAGACCTTGAGCTTACTGAGCTTTCTCTAGTAACAGCCTCACCCCCTCCTAGTCCCCATAAAGAACAACCCAAAACTCAAATAAAAATTCCCACAGAGCTAAAAACTGTAGTCCCTAAAAGGGGAAAGCCTCAGACTCCAATAAATCTTTTCCCAGTCACTGAGGTTAAGGGAGAAGATTATAACAGTGATGGGAACCAGCAGTTACTCGCAAATATCATTGCCTCGGTTTCAAAACCATAAAAGAAATAAAATCTGCTGTTTCGCTCTATGGACCTGTAGCGCCTTTCACCCTTTCTATCTTAGAAACTCTGGGAGACCTTTGGCTAACGCCTAATGATTGGTATCAGTTATCCCGTGCCACCCTATCTGGGGGAAACTTTATTCTCTGGAAATCAGAATTCTCAGAGAATTGTAAAGAGACTGCCCACAAAAATCTTGCTGCAGAAGGAGAGTCTATAGATTGGACTTTAGAAAAGCTGAAAGGAAATGCTGCCTTTGACATCCATGAAGCTCAAAAGGAATTTCCTCCTGGTATTTTCGCTCAAATTCAAAATGCCGCCCTCAAAGCATGGAGAAAGCTTCCCCAAAAGGGATCAGCTACCACTTCCCTGGCAAATATTAGACAAGGACCAGATGAGCCTTACAGTGACTTTATTTAGCCGTCTTACTAGTACAGCTGAGAGGCTTTTTGGAGAGAATGAAACTGAGACAGATTTTATCAAACATCTGGTCTTTGAGAATGCTAACCCAGCCTGTCAGGCAGTTATCCACCCACACCGAAATGGCAAAAACATCTCTGATTACATTCAATATTGTGCTGGTATTGGGGCCGCTCATTATATTGGCTTGGCCATAGGAACAGCTTTAAAAACTTTTGCTCAAGGCCCTCAGCTCAATTTTGCTCAAGGCTCTCAGCTCAAAAAGTGCTTTAATTGCAAACAAGAAGGACATTTCGCCAAGGACTGCCATGCCCCCAAGATGGAACATCCCCCTCCTTCTTCTCTTTGCCCAAGGTGCAAAAGAGGAAGGCACTGGGCAGCCGACTGCCATTCTAAAACAGATGCTCAGGGAAATCTCTTACCTCCTCAGCAGGGAAACTTCTTGAGGGGCCAGCCCCTGGCCCCAAATATGAGACAGACCCCCGGGGCAATTGGGTTTGTCCCTCAGGCAAGCCAGCCCCCGCCCTGAATATGAGACAGACCCCCAGGCGATTGGATTTGTCCCTCAGGCAAGCAATACCTATCCCAGCTCTCAAGAGCTACCCCAGGTAGCGCAGGACTGGACCTCTGTTCCTCCACCCACTCAGTACTAACTCCTGAGATGGGAATACAGATTATATCCACAGGAACCTTTGGTCCGTTACTGCCCAATACTTTTGGATTGCTGATAGGAAGTAGTTCTGTCTCCCAGGGATTACAAATATACCCAGAAGTTATAGACAATGATTACACATGAGAAATAAAAATCATGGCATCTACATCACAAACCTCTTTTTTTATAGAAAAGGGACAAAGGATTGCTCAGTTACTTCTCCCGCTTGTAAAAACTAGTAACCCTGTAATTGGAAGAGACAGAAAAGATCAGAGCTTTGGTTCCTCTGATGCCTACTGGATACATAACATTACTCGAGACAAACCTATGTTAACATTGAAACTAGATGGAAAAAGTTTGAAGGTCTTGTAGACACTGGAGCTGATGCAACAGTCATTTCAAAGGAAAGGTGGCCTCAGATCTGGCCCCTCTCCACTTCCCTTACCCACCTACAAGGAATAGGACAATCTAAAAATCCAGAGCAAAGTGCCAAAATTTTGAGATGGACAGATGAGGAGGGAAACTCGGGAACAGTGCAGCCTTATGTTATACCCCGCCTCCCAGTCAACTTGTGGGGACATGACATTCTTTCTCAGTTAAATTTAATGATGTGCAGCCCCAATGAAGCTGTCACCTCTCAAATGTTAAACTAGGGTTTCTGCCCTGGTCAAGGCCTGGGAAAACAATCCCAGGGTATAAAAGAACCCTTTCAAGTCACTCAAAAATTAGACCATTTAGGCCTAGGAAATTTACCCTAATGGCCACTGATGATCCTGCACCCTATGCAGATAAAATCACCTGGAAATATGATACACCTGTTTGGGTAGATCAGTGGTCTCTTAATTTTGAAAAATTAACCGCTGCAGAACAGTTGATGCAGGAAGAACTTGCTGCGGGACATATCGAACCCACCACTTCCCCATGGAACACTCTAATCTTTGTTATTAAAAAGAAATCAGGAAAATGGAGAGTTTTACAAGACCTTAGAGAAATTAATAAAACCATGGTAGTAATGGGAGCACTTCAGCCAGGCCTCCCTACGCCGGCGGCCATCCCGCTTAACTACCTAAAAATAATCATTGACCTTAAGGACTGTTTTTTTACTATTCCCCTACATCCAGATGACAGAAAGAGGTTTGCTTTTAGCCTACCAGTTATAAATTTTAAAGGGCCCATGCAATGCTTCCAATGGAAAGTCCTCCCTCAGGGTATGGCAAATAGTCCCACGCTCTGTCAAAAATATGTGGCCCAAGTAATTGATCCCCTTAGAAAGCTGTGGCCATCTATTTATATTATACACTATATGGATGATATCCTGCTTGCAGGAATTGATCGGGGACAACTCCTGCATTGCTGTGATGCCCTTATCTCTAACCTCTCAAAAAGAAGGCTTCAAATAGCCCCAGGTAAAGTTCAACTGAAAGACCCATACACTTATTTAGGTTTTGAACTAAATGATACTCAAATTAGTACACAAAAGTTTCAATTGAGAGTTGATCACCTGAATTCCCTTAATGATTTTCAAAGACTCTTAGGAGATATAAATTGGGTTAGACCCTACCTAAAATTAACTACTGGAGAGCTTAAACCCTTGTTTGACATTCTTAAAGGAGACTCAGACCCTAAATCCACCACATCATTGACACCAGAAGCCAAAGAAGCATTGAAAAGGGTTGAGTTAGCAATTGAAAAACAGTTTGTTACATTTATATGTTATGAAAAACCTGTCTTTTTTGTTGTTTGTATGACCTCTTATACACCTACTGGAGTTTTTTGGCAAGAAGGGCCCCTCTTGTGGGTCCACTTGCCCTCTTCCCCAAAAAAAGTAATTACTCCTTACTATATTCAAGTAGCAGGCCTACTCATACAGGGAAGGGGACACGGAAGAAGATATTTTGGCAAGGAACCTGATGTCATTATTCAGCCATATTCTAAAGCTCAACTTGATTGGCTTTTTCAGACTACAGATGATTGGCCTATTGCTTGTTCATCCTTTTCTGGAGAAATATACAACCATTACCCTTCTAACAAATTGCTTCAATTTGTAAAAACCCACTCTTTTGTCTTCCCAAAAAACACTTCCCTTCAACCATTAACTGGAGCTTTAACTGTGTTTACAGATGGCTCCTCCACAGGGAGAGCTGCCTTTACAGCCAAAGGACAGACTACAATTGTTCCTACTCCCTACACGTCTGCCCAACTCATAGAGTTATATGCAATTTTAACAGTCTTCATGACCTTTTCAAATAAATCCTTTAATCTATACACTGACAGTGCATATATCGCCCATTCTGTCCCACTTCTAGAAACTGTGGCCTTTATCAAACCCTCTACCGAGGCAGTCTCCCTTTTTCTAAAGATACAAGAAAAGATTAGATCCAGGTCCTGCCCCTTTTTCATAGGTCACCTTCGAGCACACTCTGACCTCCCTGGCCCGCTCTCTGAAGGGAATGCAACCACAGACCTAGCCACCCAGCTAGTGTGCTCTGTAATTGATACTGCTGTTCAAAACCTCAACAAGCCCATTCTCTACATAATTTGAATTCTCATACTCTTAAGTTTCTTTTCAAAATAACTAGAGAACAAGCTAGACAGATTGTTAAACAATGTTCCTCATGTGTCACCTTCCTGCCCACCCCACATTTAGGAGTTAATCCTAGGGGCCTGGTCCCTAATGAAATATGGCAAATGGATGTGATGCACATCCCAGAATTCAGCAATCTTAAATATTTGCATGTTACTATAGATACCTTTAGTGGATTCATCCATGGTACCCTTCAAACAGGGGAAGCTGGAAAGCACATTATTGCGCACACCCTTGCCTGCCTAGCGGTGATGGGTCAACCCAAAATTATTAAAACTGACAACGGCCCCGGCTATGTTGGAAATCATTTTCAGCAGTTTTGCTCTCAGTTACAAATAAAACATGTTACAGGCATTCCTTATAACCCACAGGGCCAAGGAATTGTTGAAAGATCCCATCAAACTCTTAAACATACCTTTGAAAAATTGAAAAAAGGAATGATATACCCAGTAAAAGGGCCTCTGAGAAATATACTTAGTCATGCCTTGTTTATTTTAAATTTTCTAAATTTGGATACAAAAAATAAAATAGCCGCAGATCACTTATGGCACCCTAATACACAAGATGATTATGCAACAGTACTGTGGAAAGATCCTCTGACCTATAAATGGTCTGGACCCGATCCAGTCCTTATATGGGGACTGGGGTCAGTGTGCGTTTTTGATACTAAAAATGGAGCAGCAAGATGGCTGCCAGAAAGACTCGTAAAACAGGTAGATAACCATAACCATTCATCCAGAGGGGATGAAAGCCCCTGAGATCACATTTCTTTCTCTTTACAGAATAAACATGAAAAAGAGATTGAGAACGCCCATCCTACATCACCCCTGGTGGATGCTCTGCCTGGTAGCGACCAGTTTTTCCATCGTCACCTTGGTTATCACTACAGTTAGACTGATTGTTTATAACCTTCTAGAAGAATTACAGCATAACAACTTTACTAGAAACTAGTAAGTAAAAGAACTGACGGAATCATGCAACAGCTCCTCTGCCTCTCCCTGACCATCCTTTCAAGCGTTGTAGGAGATCACACACCAGTGAAACAAACATGGACTGTCACGGATGTTGCTTCCGCGAAAACACTTCAGCATCATCAACAGCAGCCATGCGAAAGGAACCTGGTGGCCCACATTGACTCTGGATTTGACTGACCTAAGCTACACTGCCACAAATGAGAAGCACGTGACACCCTCGGTAAAAACCCTTCTTTATCTGAACGGGTTTTATGTATGTCCAGGGTATTTCCCTGATTGGTGTGAGGGGATCTACTGGGGATTTTGCAAATATTGGGAGTGTGTCTCTTCCAATGATGGTGGGAAAAAAATGGAGTACAAAGGAGCAAATACTATCCTGGAAATTCAGTAGTGCTCCCACAATGTGCAGTTATTGGCATAAAAATAACTATGGGTCTAACTGTCCCACAAAGTGAATGTCAACTTCATGGATAAAAATGTAGATACATGGATAAAAGGCATGTATTGGGGACTTTGGTTTTATAGAACCCCCTATTCTTATAGGATTGTTAAGATTCAGCTTTCAGTGGAGCCACTTTCTGCAGTAGTTGGCCCTCAGCAAGTACAGACTAGCCTTATTCAGGCAGTACCCCTCCCCATGCCTAAGACTCCAGCGAGCCAAACACTGACCGCAAATAACTCTAATAGTAATATCAATTCCTCCCAACCATGGGAACCACCGAATCCATTATGGACATTAGTCAATGCCACTTATTTAGCCCTTAACCAATCTAACCCCAACTCTACAAAATCCTGCTGGCTATGCTTAACTCTGGAACCGCCCTTCTATGAGGCCATAGCTATCATTGGAAATTTTTCCACAGTAGATGCCTCTAAATGTGTTAATAAACCAGGCCTTTCTATGCGTGTCTCTCAGCAAGGTACCTGCATTGGCAAAGTTCCAGAAAATCAAAAACATCTATGCAACCACACCAAAAGTACCAATATGACCGCTGGCTTGTATTTGAAACCCAACAATAATGGTTCTATGTGGATCTGTTCCAAGACAGGGACCACCCCGTGCATCAGCAGTGCATTTAATAATGAAACAGACTATTGCATCATGATTATAGTTATCCCAAGAATCATATACTGCCCCTACTTGCCTAGCTCTCCCAATACTCGCCACAGAAGAGAAATAGGAACACTCACTGTAGCTGCCCTGCTAACCCTCAGTATTGGTGGAATCGCAACTGGAACCACCGCCTTGGTTACCCAAGACACTGCTTTGAAGGCACTACGCCAGTCAGCAGATGACGATCTTTCACGTATTGAAAAATCAATTACTGCCTTAGAAAAATCCTTATCATCATTAGCCGAAGTCGCCCTCCAAAATAGGCGCAGATTAGAACTACTATTCATTCAGCAGGGTGGCCTCTGTGTTGCTCTAGGAGAAGAATGTTGCTTTTACGCAGACCATACAGGCGTATTTAAACAATCCATGGCTAAATTGCATGAACAGCTCATTATAAGAGAGAAAGAACGATAAACCCAACAATCATTTTTTGAAAAATGGTTTTCCTCCTCACCATGGCTGACAACCCTGCTTTCCTCCATAGCTGGACCCCTTGCAATTATTTTCCTGGTGCTTGCTATTGGTCCTTGCTTAATTAACCACTTGCTATGCTTTGTTCAAAGCCAGATAGACAAAATAAAAATACAGCAAATCCAGGTCCACTACCATAGACTTGATTTAGCCGATAGAGGGCTAGCTGAGTTTTGTGATGATACCCCCTCAACTCTTTTCTAGTCGACTCAACTATATAGAAAAAGAATGATGCTAAACCTTGTTAAACTTTGTTACTTATTTGCCTTGTTTTATGTGCCCATTATTGATCAATTTATTGTTTCTCCTTTAAAAATAAGTTGTATTTACTGTAATCTTTAGATATGTATAACTTTGGGAGTCTTTTTGTCTGCCTGAAATGCCAACCCGCTCATGTCACCATCCTCCCAGAGCTGGGTATCGCCTTCTTTGCCACACGTAAATATAACCACCATCCATTATCGCTGAATAACATTATGCAGGCTGGACAGTCAATGACGGGTAAGAGAAATCCAGTCACCCTACCAACCTAAGACAGGCATACAACCAATGCTGTTGTGATCGCCAACGATGGGTAAAGAGGGCCAACTGTTCTCCAACCAAAGACAGGTGCAGTCTTTTTCTAATGGCTGAGGTGGATTATCCAACCCTTTCTCCAATGCAGTGCTCCTTTGCAGAGTTGCTGCCAATTTTCATCTTTTAATAAAATTCAGAAGGGGGACATGTGGGGAGCGGAGCAGATATTGTCAGACAAGACACCATTTTGTTTTAAGACTCCATCTTGTTGTTTACTTCTTCTTGGTCACTTTCACGCCACAATCTGCCACCAAGTGTTCCCACTCCGGTCCACCGCTTACGTCAGAGACAACTGCGCATGTGCACAACTTGGTGTGTGATTGGACTTTGTAGATCGCTTCATTAACATAATGGGCAACCAACCAGAAGAAACCACTCCCTACCACACCCCTTCAAATGCTATATATTCTCTGCCTTTTCTGCAAATAAACAAGACTTGATCAGAAAGCCTGTCTTGTCTCCATTCTCTCTGTTCTCTGTCCCTTTTCATTTGCACCCCCCTCCTTAGGTTACCATTGCAGACCCCGTGGGCCAGCGCAACCAAGGAAGTGAAAGACCTGTACTCTGAAAATGACAAGACACTCCTAAGTTAAATTAAAGAGGACACTAACAAATGGAAATGCATCCCATGCTCTTGGTTAGGAAGAATAAATATTGTCAAAATGGCTATACTACTTAAAGCAATCTACAGATTCAACGCAATCCCTATCAAACTACCAACAGCTTTCTTCAATGAACTCGAACAAATAACTCTAAAATTTATATGGAACCAGAAAAACCCTGAATAGCCAAAGCAATCCTGAGAAAGAGGAATCAAACAGGGGGAATTATGCTCCCTGACTTCAAGCTCTACTACAAAGCCACAGTAAGCAAGACAATTTGGTATTGGCACAAAAACAGACCCACAGACCAGTGGTGCAGAATAGAAAATTGAAACATTAACCCAAACATATACAGTCAATTAATATTTGATAAAGGAGCCTTGGATATACAACAGGGAGATGACAGCCTCTTCAGCAGCTGGTGTTGGAAAAACTGGACAGCTACATGTAAGAGAATGAAACTGGACTGCTGTGTAGCCCCATACACAAAGGTAAACTCAAGGTGCATCAAAGACCTGAATGTAAGTCACAAAACCATAAAACTCATAGAAAACAACATAGGCAAAAATCTCTTGGACATAAACATGAGTGACTTCTTCATGAACATATCTCCCCGGGCAAGGGAAACAAAAGCAAAAATGAACAAGTGGGACTATATCAAGCTGAAAAGCTTCTGGACAGCAAAGGACACCATCAGTAGAACAAGAAGACATCGTACAGTATGGGAAAATATATTCATAAATGACGTATCTGATGAAGGGTTGACACCCAAAATATATAAAGAACTCACGCACCTTAACAAACAAAAAGCAAATAATCCAATTAAGAAATTGGCAGAGGACATGAATAGACACTTCTCTAAAGAAGAA
This sequence comes from Phataginus tricuspis, assembly GCA_029783875.1. Classification (NCBI taxonomy): domain Eukaryota; kingdom Metazoa; phylum Chordata; class Mammalia; order Pholidota; family Manidae; genus Phataginus; species Phataginus tricuspis. The sequence continues at coordinate 50,636,558 of JAQQAC010011420.1, read as the reverse complement.
ATTCAGATGGCCAACAGGCACATGAAAAGATGCTCCACATCGCTAATCATCAGAGAAATGCAGATTAAAACCAAATGAGATATCACCTTACACCAGTGAGGATGTCCAACATCCAAAACACAAACAACAACAAATGTTGGCAAGGATGTGGAGAGAGGGGACCCTCCTACACTGCTGGTGGGAATGCAAATTAGTTCAACCATTGTGGAAAGCAGTATGGAGGTTCCTCAAAAAACTCAAAATAGAAATACCATTCGATCCAGGAATCCCACTCCTAGGAATTTACCCTAAGAACACAGCAGCCCAGTTTCAAAAAGACAGATGCACCCCTATGTTTATTGCAGCACTATTTACAATAGCCAAGAAATGGAAGCAATCTAAGTGTCCATCAGTAGATGAATGGATTAAGAAGATGTGGTACATATACACAATGGAATATTATTCAGCCATAAGGAGAAAACAAATCCTACCATTTGCAACAACATGGATGGAGCTAGAGGGTATTATGCTCAGTGAAATAAGCCAAGCCGAAAAAGACAAGTATCAAATGATTTCACTCATATGTGGAGTATAAGAACAAAGAAAAAAAAACTGAAGGAACAAAACAGCAGCAGACTCACAGAACCCAAGAACGGGCTAATAGTTATCAAAGGGAAAGGGACTGGGGAGGATGGGTGGGAAGGGATGGATAAGAGGGAAAAAGGGGCATTAGTATTAGCAGATGTAATTTTGGGGGGCCCGGGGAGGGCTGTACAACTCAGAGAAGACAAGTAGTGATTCTATAGCATCTCACTATGCTGATGGGCAGTGACTGTAATGGTGTTGGTGGGGGGGACCTGATGAAGGGTGTAGTTTAATCACCATAATATTGCACATGTGATTGTAGATTAATAATACCAAAATAAATTATAAAAAAATAAAAGAAGAGGTGGTGCATATACACAATGGAATATAACTCAGACATAAAAAGGAAGGAAACCTTGCCATTTGTTACAGATAAATGGACCTAGATGGTATTATGCTAAGTGAAATAAGTCATATATATAAGACAAATACTATGTTATTTCACTTATATTTTGAATCTAAAATCCAAAACAAATAAACTAAAAAGAAACAGTCTCAGAAATTCTTGTAAAAGATGATAGGGGAGGGGTTGGCGTGAGATGTGATATGGGTCAAGGGGATAAAGAGGTACAGACTTCAAATTATAAAATAAATTAATTGTAGGAATGGAAGTACAGCATAGAGAATATAACCAATATTATTATAATATCTTGGTATGGTAGCAGGGGTAATTATACTTACTGTGCTGAGCATTTAGTAATGTATATAATTATCAAATCACTATGTGATCACTATAATATTGTATATCAACTATATTCCATTAATAAATAAATAAGTTAATCTAGGGAAATGCCTAACAAAATCCTCATATATGTTTCTCAAAAATGTTCTTTGGGAAAAGATTGGGCTTATGTATTTCAGCTTTAATATGTTTAATTATTATACCTTTGGCTTAAAAGTTGGGTTCATAAAGAGAGAACCATTCTTTAAAAGAGATCAAATAAATTTTGTCATTGAAAATGAAATTTACATTTTTTGTTTTGTTCTTCAGATAACAGATTTTATTTTAAAGGGAGTAGCTGTAAAAAAAGTTTTATTTACTCTGACTACTTGAATTTTTTAGAAGAATATATTCAAGTATTTACTGTTAATTTTTTCATTTATGGAGTTTGTCTTTAAAGTGTTTTAGCTATTAAAGGGTAGAGTTGAGTGCTTTCCCGCCCGCGTCATAGAGAGCGCTTGATGGAGGAGAAGCCTGGGAGATGGGACGAGAGAACAGGTGTTCCCACCTTACAATTCCCATTTTTGGTGGAATATATTCCACACCTACATTGCTTATTTGTGTTTATTATGAATTTGTTCTTTTTCAAAGCAATAAAAGGAATATTATTAAGTGAAATTAACATTTCAATAGAAATTTCAATAAAAATTTACTGTAAATGCTTAAATAGTGTACCAATAACTGATATTTTTCAAAAGAGATAATTATGTCAATTCACTATACTAATAATACCATGTTTATGCTGATTGTATATTTACAATCACAATCATTCCATCATGTATATTTAAATTTGCATTTAAAGAGAATTTACTTAGATGAGTCAATTTTGAATTATGTAGTACTTTTCTATCTCACTTATTCAGCAGATTCATCAAAGAGGAGCCTAATATTTTGGGGGGTTTGGGTTTTGTTTTCGAATAAGGAGGATTATGTTGAAAAATCCATTTTATTGAAATACTCTGTTTTTCTCTAGAGAAGAAATAAACTTTAATATGATGATCATATGCATCATTAATATGCTTACTTGTGTTCTTTCTTTTTTAGATGACTTGATGCAACTCTAATCTTAATATAAATTGTTTCTAAAATGTTGATATTTAGTAATTTTTCAAATTGTGCTCTAAATGCTTGCCACTGTAGTCACTCACACCTGTGTCCTTCTGTGGAGTAGTATCAAATGTCATGCATGCTAGGTGTTTAAGGGCATGACTAAAATTCAGAAGATAATCTAGGTTCTTTCAGATTCATATTTAGTGGAGCATTCACGTTCTCCAGATCAGAAAGAATTATAGATACTGGTTTTTATAACTAGAATTTCTTTTAAGCCATAGCATATCCCAGGGAGAAACAACTTAAATAATTTAATTAAATGCCATGACTTCTGAAAAGGTATCTTGCCGCGACCCTCCTTACCCCAGCACAACTCAGGAGACACGGGCCCATGCAAGAGATTTTAATAGCTGAAAGAGAGAATGGCTTCCTCTGAGCAGAGAGCAGCAGCTCGTGGGTGGGGAAGTGCATTTTTAAATAGTAGGGTGTGTTCTACTATGGGGACTTGGTGATTGGATCTTAAGGGGTGGGGCAAAAAGATAAGGTGGGGCAAGTCCAGACATGATTTTCACGAGCCCATGTGCTTGGGACAATGGGGTAAATGGAGGATAAAGTACTGTATTCTTACATTCCTCCCTTTTCTGTTTTATAAGTTGTAGAAACCTTGGGGAAGGGGTGGAGGTCAGTTTTCTGTAACTGCTTCCTGCTGATTAGGGGCAATGAAGTTCATTTTTGTATTGTTGAGGGGTGGTCCTCAGATGAGCCCTTGGTCTGAAGTGGTGATGGCATGTTCTGGTTAGAAATTTTTGCATTTGGGAGTGGAGTGTTTTTTTAATGCAATTAGTAAGACAAGGGGCTATGAGCAGGATCAGAAGGATTAGGAGAAGGGGAGTAGCAAATGGGAGGAAGATTTGCCATAGTTGACTAGGGATAGACCAAGAGGTGTTTTGGGCTAGCTGTTGTCTTCTCTTTTTCAAGTCTTTCTGTAATTGTTTGATTTTGTTTTTTACTCTTCCGGACTGGTTAACACAAAAGCAGCATTCTTCCTGCAGATATAGGCAGAGTCCCCCTTTTTCTGCCATTAGGAGATCTAATCCATGGCTATTCTGGAGGACTACAGCAGCTAGAGAATCCAGTTGGGTTTGAAGGGTTAATATGGATTCAGCTACTTGTTGAATATCCCCTATTGGTTGATTAGAGAGTCGTTGATAATAAGTAATGAATGTGGTTATTCCAGCAGTTCCGGTGGCTATGCCTACTGTGACCCCTAAGGTGGCTACTAGGGGAATAAATTGAACGGCACATTTGGATCGGGGTCTTACTGTTGTGCCCAAGTCATGAGTCCCCAAGAGACCACCAAGGAGCCGATTCTGATGCAAGCACACAAGGGTCGTTTATCAAGCTCGAGCTCGGGCTCACATCTGCCACCAACACAGCAGTTCCAAAGTGAGAGCCCTGAGCCCAGGGTAGGCAAGGTTTTTAAGCATTACAAGGTGCAGGGAGAGGGGGGCATGAACTTGGACATTTTCCATGGGTTAAGTCTGGATGGTGCCCAGCTGCCAACTGATCTATCATGTAAGGTATGTTATCTGTAAGCAGCAGATGTGTCTGAACTTTGAGGCTTGGACCTTGAGGTCTGGACTTTAATATTTTAGCCAGGGAGCTATCTAAGGGGGTAGTTACTGGGACAATAGGTAGCTTTTTCTCAAGACTGGAACAAAGTTTTCTTAGAACTAGGTCGGGGTTGAGGCTTCTTTCTTGAGATGGCCTTTTTTTAAATGGAGTTTCTCTTGCTCTCACATTCCCCCCTTCTCTTGTACATTGGGTCCAATCATGGGCCCACAGTTTCAGAGTTTATTGGTTGGTACTGTGAATGTAACACTAGGAGTTGTACAGTATCCACTCGCTCTTTGATAAAGGTAACTAACTTATTAGGAATGCAGGGTCCAAATGTGAGTAAGTGTATTAAAATCATTAGGGGACCAAGCAAGGTAGAGATCAGGGTAGTCAGCCAGGGGAGCTGTTGAACCAAAATTCAAACCATCCTTGAGACTATTCTCTTACATGTTTCCTTTTGGCTAGCCCTTCTCTGACTTTAGCCATAGATTCTTTAATCACTCCTGAATGGTCTATGTAAAAGCAACATTCTTCACCTAAAGCGGCGCATAGGCCTCCTTGTTGTAAAAAGATTAAGTCTAAACCTCTCTTATTCTGGAGGACAACTTCAGCTAATTAGGTTGAAAGACTAGCCACCGAGCGGGTCTTTACTCCGACCCGGGATGGGCGGCCACCCAAATACTCACAGAAGACCGGTCTTCATGCAAACAGCAAGAGGTTTATTAATTCACCAGTGTGCTGGGGCCGAGACTCATATCCCACGCAGGGGCAGAGGAGTTCGATGACCAGCAGAATTCTCCAGAGGCTTATAAAGGAAGAAAACTACACCGGGGGAAGGAAGGGGGGGTCATGGGGCTCTTGTGGGGAGGCAGGCCGGCTGCGGGTTTGATAACATAGTTGCTAGACATTCCGGTTAAGCCCCCACAGGCTTCAACATTCAATAACTTGGCTTTATCTTTATAGCCCATTTTTTCTCCGGGCCTGTCTTACAACTATGCACTCAGGGTCTGTTTAGTATCTTTATAGCTTTATAGCCCATTAGTTCCCAGGGTCTGTCTTAGTCCAAGGTTCAGAGAGAGTTCAGAGCAAAGTTAAAAGTTTTCTATTCTTTCAAGGTCAGTGACTCCAGTAGGTGAGAGATGGAGACTTCTAATCTTGATGTTGATGGCTGCTCTCAGGTCACTGTAATGTTTGTTTTGGAGGATAAGTGAGGAGACCCCAGTCCCTACTCCTGCAAGCCCTAAACCTAGGAGCATTGTTAGAGTAATGGCCATTATGGGCTCTCTTTTAACTCTAGGGGCCCCTGCTAGTCGGCTGAAAAGCTCTTCATCAGAATGGAATAACAGTTTAGGCACTAGTTGAACCAGAACACAGAAGCTTTGGGTCTGACTAAGGACAGTCCCATGTAGGCAGGGAGTAAGTCCTGTAGAGCATGCCCACCAACTGTCTGTAGGAGGGATAATATATCTGGGGGTATTAACTGATGAAATGGTTCGATTACAGAGATGATGATGAGTGTTTGGTACTTGACCCAAACAAAGACCTTGCCCAGTTACACACTGTAAAGTGTGGAGAGCGGCTGGGACAGAAGGAGCGAGAGTACAGGACAGGACTGATTGTGTTTTTGTGCCTAGTCTCCATCTAGGGCCTGAACCGGGCCTGACTCTGAAAGAAACCTTGAAAAGTTTCCTAAATTCCAGAAACAAGTATCTCAGGAATGCAGGGAGGTCTTATCTCAAGGCCAGCCACCTGGACCAGATGCCCCCAGGCGTATGTGACTTAAGTATTGGATTAATGTCCGATTGTATTGATCTGTTGGCAATACTTAAGTGATTGGATTTGAGGTGCTTGAGAAGGGTGTGTGAATCTAATCTGTAGGCAATTCATGTGTATATAAGCCATGCCAGAATAAAGCTTCTTTGCATTCTGCCCCAGACAGTTTGCCCTCTTGTCGTCTTGTATATACAGCCCGACACCCCCACTCAGGAAGCCCCGGCAGTAAAATTAATCTGGCACTTCTTTGCTGCCACCTACAAGAGTTGAGGTTTTCTGGTTCAGTATAACTAGCATCAAAGGCAATTCCTTCATAATAAGGAGGTTTAGTATCATGACATAACTAGCAGGATTGAGTAAGGTCTGGTGTGGAAGTATGTAAGACTTTAAAGGTGTGAATCATGAGCTCCCAGAGGGGGTCCCCAGTGAGAGATATTTCTGGAATCAGGTCTCTCGGACTGGCGACATCCACCACATGGAGCCTGTGGATTCACACTCCCAATTTTGGCAGTAGAAAAGCTCTCCTCTCCCATACTTGATTACTTGGGATCGGGAACAATTTCCACCTGGGCACACATAAAATGAGGTCTCTCGCAGGGCGGCTCTTTTTATCAGATGGCTGCATCCAGGCCCATTGGATTTCAGTGGGAGAAGGGTGCACCCCCTCCCTCCGTCTCTACATTAAGGCCTCCCCTTTGTTTCTAGGTCCCAGTCTCTTATGTCCCAATTCCCAGCAGCTAATCGACAGAGGTCAAACTGAAGCTCAGGCCACCAAGTATTAGGGGATGCCACTTTGGAGGTGGCATTAACTATGCCACCTGTGCTTGTGTAGATCACAACCCAAGTCAGGTTAAAAGGAATGTGTGGATTGGTTCCGGCATAACCTGCAATGGATACAATCTCTAGCATTAAGTAGGTCAGACACGCTGCAGCTTGAGCTTGAGTGGGTTCTTGGCATCAGAAGTCTGGACTTTCCATTGTGGCAAAAAGTCTTCTATGAGTGCAAAGGCATCTGCTGGTTTCACGTGGATGTAATGGATCCAAGTTGCGATTCTGTCGACTTTGAGAGCGGTGGGGGTCGTCAGGACCACGAGGTATGGACCTTTCCAGCAAGGTTGAAGGTTTTCTTGCCGGTGCCTCTTTACATAGATCCAGTCCCCTGGCCGGTAATGGTGGGGAGCAGGCAGAAGTCCGGACTCGTAGAGGGTTTTCAGCTTAGGCCATAGGCTCTGGTGTGCTGCCTGTAATGCCTTCAAGGAAGTTAGCAAATTAGTATCTTCAAATTCAGTTAGCATTTCAGACTGAAGATTAGGTATAATAGGAGGGGGAATCCCAAACATGATTTCAAAAGGAGAAAGACCTAATTTATAGGGTGAGTTGCACACTCTAAAAAGGGCAAAGGGAAGGAAAGCCACCCAGTCTCCGCCAGTCTCTTGGGCTAATTTGGTCAAGGTCTCTTTTAGACTTCTATTCATTCTCTCTACTTCACCTGAGCTTTGGGTTCTATATGCACAATGTAATTTTCAATCAGCCCCTAAAATAGTAGCTAAAATCTGGCTTACCTTAGAGATGAAGGCTGGTCCATTATCAGATCCTAATAAGACTGGGAAGCCATACCTGGGCAGGATGTCTTTGAGTATTTTCTTCACTACCACTTGTGCAGTTTCATGTTTGGTGGGGAAGGCTTCTGTCCATCCTGAAAAAGTATCTGCAAACACTAGCAAGTATTTGTATCCATATTTTTCTGGTGTTACCTCAGTGAAATCAACTTCCCAGTAGGCCCCCGGGCGATTTCCTCTTAGTCGGTTTCCAGGGTTTTTATCAGTCTTTGTGGCATTAGTCAGCTGACAAGCTTTGCAGTTAGCCACTATTTGTTCACTTCTGATGTAGGCATTTTTGAACATTATTCCTGAATGTCTTATCAAGTCCTGCATTTTCCTGGTTCCCATGTGAGTGGCTTTGTGTATCTTAAAAAATAACTTGATATCCCAGCTTTTCAGGGAGTATAATTGAACCGCCAGTCATCAACCACCATCCTTAGGGTATCTGGCCGGCCCATTTGACATCTTCTTCAGTATATTCTGGTGATGCTGGTAGACTTGGATTTCCAGGGTCAGGTAGGTGTGCTAGCAGAGTAGTCACTGCTTCTAATGCCACTTTTCGAGCAGTGGCGTCAGCCAGATTGTTGCCACTGGAGTGTCAGCTTTTTGGTTCCCTGGGCAGTAGATGATGGCTAGCTTTCTAGGTAGCCACAGGGCTTGTAAAAGGGCTAATATCTCTTCTTTATTTTTAATTGTTTTTCCTTCAGCTGTCAATAGTCCTCTTTCTCAATATATAGCCCCTTGAATATGGGCAGTTGCAAAGGCATAGCGACTGTCCATGTACAAATTCAATTTGGTGTCTTTTCCCAAGACCAGGGCTTTAACTAGGGCTATTAGCTCTGCCTTCTGGGCTGAAGTTCCAGCTGGCAATGGCTCCACCCAAATAACTTCAGTTTCTGATACCACCGCGGCCCCTGCATAGCTCTGCCCATCTTGGATGAAGCTGCTTCTGTCAGTGAACCAAGTGACTTCTACATCTGGGAGGGGCCGGTCTGTCAAGTCCTCACACTCCATGCACATGTGCTAATATCCCTGCACAATCATGTAGAGGTGCTTTCAGGGCCAGATCAGGCAACAGTGTAGCTGGGTTAAGGGCAGCAGGAGCCTGGAAGATAATCCTGTCGGGGTTAAGTAAAAGACTCTGGTAGTGTGTCATGTGGGCGTTACTGAGCCATTGATCAGGAGGTTGTTTCAGGACCCCTTCAATTGCATGGGGGGTGATTACATACAATTCTTGCCCCAGAGTTAATTTGTCAGCATCTTTAACTATCAGGGTAACAGCAGAAATTATGCGAAGGCATGGGGGCCATCCTGAGGCCACAGGATCCAGTCACTTGGACAGATATGCCACTGGGCAACACCAGGGTCCTAGATATTGGGTCAGGACTCCTTTGGCAATATCTTTGCTTTCATCGATGTAAAGGTAAAAAGGCTTGGTTACATCTGGCAATCCCAGGGCTGGGGCAGACAGGAGGGCTCTTTTTAGGTTCTCAAAGACCAGCTGTCTTTCCTCAGTCCATTCAAAGGGGGACTGTTCTTTTGTGGACTCATAGAGGGGCTTGGCCATCTCTGTAAACCCAGGAATCCATAGGCGACAAAACCCAGCTGACCCCAGGAATTCTCTTACCTTCTGTGGCATGTCAGGTGGGGGTATCTTCAACACAGTTTCTTTGCATGCTTCTGAAAGCCAGTGCCTACCACCTTCAAGAATGTATCGTAAGTAACTTGAGGTTTACAAATCTGCGCTTTCTTTGCAGAGGCTCGATATCCTAAGTCACCCAGTGTTTGTAATAAGGCTTGAGTTCCTTTTAAGCAGGTCTGATAGTCCTCTGCTGCTATAAGCAGATCATCTACATACTGTAAGAGAGTTAACTGGGGGTGGTTAGCTCTGAACTCACCTAGGTCTTCAAGTAGGGCTTCATCGAAGATGGTCAGAGAATTCTTAAATCCTTGTGGTAGGCGGGTCCATGTCAGTTGGCCATTGATGCTTTTCTCAGGATCAGACCTCTTGAAGGTGAAGATTTCTTGACTCTTAGGGGCTAAAGGTAGACTAAAGAATGCATCTTTCAAATCCAACACTGAATACCACTCATGATGAGGGAGTAGAGAGCTCAGTAGGGTGTAAGGGTTGGGTACGGTAGGGGTGAATATCCGTGACCCTCTTGTTAACTTCTCAGAGATCCTGTACTGGACGATAGTCCTCAGACCCTGGCTTCTTAACAGGTAGGAGTGGAGTGTTCTAGGCTGATTGGTACGGCCTCAAGACTCCCTGCTCTAGCAGCCAGTGGATGTGGAGAGTAATTCCCCTTCTTGCTGCCAAAGGCATGGGGTATTGTTGTACTTTGACGGAGTCTGCTCTTGCCTTGAGTGAAATGAAAATTGGGGGTCGGTGTTTAGCTAGCCCCATTCCCTCTGTCTCTGCCTATGCTCTCGGGAGTTGTTGGAGCCACCAATCTATCTCTGCTAGAACTTCTGGAGGCTTTTGATGGAGGCGATACTCATCTTCTAGACTAATGGTTAATACTTGAATTGGGTGTCCCCTGGGGTCTAAGACCCTGGTGCCTCCTTGGTGAAAGTGGATGTGAGCTCCCATCTTGGTCAATAAATCATGACCCAGGAGGGGATAGGGACAGTCTGGAATAACCATGAATGAGTGGGATACCTGGCCCACACCAAGATCCACTGTTCTTCGGGTAGTCCATGATTATTTTTTCATACCAGTGGCCCCTTGGACCCAAGATGATTTAGCTGAAAGTGGCCCTTAAGGAGCAAGGAGTACTGAGTGTTGGGCTCCAGTGTCTACCAGGAAGTCAATGGGGGTCCCCTCCACTTTTAGGGTTACCCTGGGTTCGGGGAGGGGATCCGAACCCCGTCCCCTCTAATCACTGAGTTCATCAACCATCAAGACAGGGGTCTTAGATTGTCTTTTGTTTCTGGGACAGTCCTTTGCCCAATGTCCTTCCTCTTTACAGCACACACACTGGCTTTGGATCTAGGATGGTGTCTCTTACCTTGGAAGTCTTCTCCAGCTATTTCCTGGAGTCTCCTCTCTCTCTCTTGAGGTTCAGTTGCAGTGGCCACCAAGAGAATACGAGCCATGTGTTTGGTTTGACGGTTTGCTGCTTTAGCCTGTTTGTCTTCAGGGCTTTCTCTGGTGTTGCATACTCTCTCTGCTACTGCTACTAAGTCTTGAATAGTTTTCTCTCCTAACCTATCTATTTTCTGTAACTTCTAATGTCTGGGGCGGCTTGGTTAACAAAAGCCATTATGATGGCTGCTTTTGTTTCTGTCTCCTCAGGATCCATGGGGGTGAATTGGTGAAAGTCTTCTACAATTCACTCTAGAAAGGAGGCTGGACTCTCATCTTTGCCCTGTTTTACATCTCCTACCTTGGACAAATTAGTGGGCTTTCTAGCAGCCACTTTGAGACCCCCCAACAGAGTCTGGCGATAGACCCGGAGCCTCTCCTTACCTGCTGCCGTGTTGAAATCCCAGTCAGGACAGGACAAGGGAAAGGAAGCATTAATAGTGTCCCAATTGGTGTTTGGTACCCCAGTTTGTCCAGGAACCAGTTTCCTGGCTTCGGTCTGAATCCTCTCTCTCTCTTCTGTAGTGAAGACGATATGGAGGAGCTGTTGGCAATCATCCCATGTGGGCTGATGGGTAAATAAAACTGTTTCCAACAGATTAATTAATTCTCTAGGATTTTCAGAAAAATTAGCATGTTGAGTTCTCCAGTTATATAAATCACTTGTGGCAAAGGGTCAGTAGTTATGGGGTTGATTCCCAGCTTCATCAGGGGGTCCCGTCGCCCACAATGGGAGAATAGTGGAATCAGCTGGGCTGGCCAGGGAGGCGGCTCTTCGACTCCTTGTACTCTGGGCTGGTGTGCCTCCCCCAGCAGTGGCAGCCTGCGCCGGTTTGGGGTGATAGGGGAAGGTAAGATGAGCTCTTCATCAGTCCCTCCCTGTAAGACAGGGTAAAGAGGTGCCATTGGTCTGGCTTCAGGTTTGGCTTTAGTTTGAACGTCCAGCACTGGTTTAGGTTTCTGTGGAGGCAAAAAAGGTTTAAGCCAAGGAAGGGGATTTTTAACTAAGTATTCCCAGACCAGGATATAGGGAACCTGGTCTGGGTAGCCTGCATGGGGATGGAGGATGATCTGCCGGACTCTCAGGACGGCTTCCAGGTGGAAGGTCCCCTCCGCAGGCCATCTGATACCGAAAGTTGGCCATTCAGAGCTGCAAAAAGTAATGAGTTTACCCTTCTTAATTCTTAAGCTGAGGTTATTCGCTCGTTCCCTGAGTTTTTAAAAATGGTCCGTCATCAGGGACAACGGAGTAGAAGAGGTTTGACACATCTTCTCAAAATAAAACTATTGACAGCCCACTAAGTATCACAGACAAACAAAAAGCAAAACAAAAGATGCCCACAGGTGTTCAAAAACAAAATTGAAATTGGGACAACGGCAATCTGCCGTTTGGCGGTAGCAACCCTCCTCATTCCCACAGGGGTTCCAAACAGATGAGGGACACTCTGTCCCCTCCGAGCGGGTTTGGTGCCAGCTTTAAAACAGAGACGGGGGGCCATGACCCTCGTAAGACCCCCCTGATCTGTGACCTTCCACAGCATGTCCGCACAGATCCATGACCTTCCACAGCATGTCCGCCCAGGTACTCTACCGATCCCTTCAAAAAACAGATGGGGGACCATGACGCTCGTAAGAACCCTCTGTGAGACGGGGGCCTGGAACGTCTTCCAGGACCCCTGATCAGTGACCTTCCACAGCGCATCTACCCAGGTCCTATTCCGATCCCTTCAAATTCAGGTTGGGCCCTTCTCAGAAAGTGAAAGAGTGCAGCACAATACACAACACAAACAATAGACACAAAGCTTGTATCACTCACACACCTATAGTTCTTACCGACCGGCTCAGACCCTCCGGGTCAGGAGTCCTGGGGGTCTTGGGGATCCTGGACAAGCCCCCAAATGTTTTGCCCAAGTAGTGAGTCCCCAAGAGACCACCAAGGAGCCAATTCCGATGCAAGCACACAAGGGTCGTTTATTCAAGCTCGAACTCGGGCTCAGACCTCTCACTGACCCAGCGGCTCCAAAGTGAGAGCCCTGAGCCCAGGGTAGACAAGGTTTTTAAGCATTACAAGGTGCAGGGAGAGGGGGGCACGAACTTGGACATTTTCCATGGGTTAAGTCTGGATGGTGCCCAGCTGCTGACTGATCTATCATGTAAGGTATGTTATCTGTAAGCAGCAGATGTGTCTGAACCTTGAGGCTTGGACCTTGAGGTCTGGACTTTGAGATTGTAGCCATGGAGCTATCTAAGGGGGAAGTTACTGGGACAATAGGTAGCTTTTTCTCAAGACTGGAACAAAGTTTTCTAAGAACTAGGTCGGGGTTGAGGCTTCTTTCTTAAGATGGCCTTTTTAAAAATGGAGTTTCTCTTGTTCTCACATTACATTGCCCATTAGGGGTATAGGGACTTCCTTGTCCCCTGGGACAATATCTATGGATGGAAATAAGGGGACCAAAGTGCATGTGCCTCTCCATCCAGGGGAAGGCAGCGATAGACAGTTGTCCCACACAGGAGGGAGGTTTCAGGGACTGGCGGACAGTGAGCCTTTATGGATGGTGAGTAGGTGAGAGTCTGTCTACACTGTTCTTTCTGTAATTCTCCTACAGAGGTGTTTCCAGTTAAGGAAAAACACCTCTGGGAGAACTGGAAAAGGGGCACTCTAGAAAGCTTGGGTGAGACATCGACCAGGTCTCGGGAAGTCTCACTGAGCTGTATTGAACTGTTGAATTGTAGAGAAGTAGCTATTAAGTGAGAGAAGCCTGCTTTCAAACACATCCAGCTCTCCTGAGCCAGAGAGGGATTGGTAAGGTTAAGTGATGGGTAGTATTAACTATTTGAGTTAGGAGAGGGTCTTTTGGCATGGGTTCCCATCTGATTGACAGATTGAGGGGATGCCTGGTGGGATTGAACATGTTGTGAAGTATTTGGGGCAATACTGTAAAGACATATTCCCAGTGGGCTTGATACTGTACTCCACCCCAGTCTGACATGCCTGCGTGGGTAAAGAAGTTCCAACAATAACTGCAGGAAAAAGCAGTATTTCCCCTAGTTCTCCAGGGGCACTGGCTTCTGAATCATAGCATTCCTTGAGGACATATGTGGAGGCAGAAAAGCAACCTGTAGGGCAAAGGGAATCCTTGATGGTGCAATCTTTTGGACAGTCTGAAATAGAAGAAAGGGCTGGTGTTGGGGAAGATAGGTCTGGTGAGAGAATAAGTGTTGAGACCAGGGTTAACAATCCTAAAGCATGACACATGGCAGTTGGAAAGGAGGTCTTAGGACTCCATGCTGGTGGAAACTTCTTCAGCGATGAGTGGAAGTGGAGATGAGTGTCACGAAATGCAGAGAGCAAGAGGCCCTGTCAGGGTGGAGGAGTAGGAACCTGTGGGATATTTCATGGGAGGGGAATAAGGTGAGACAAATGGTTTAAGGTGGGAGTTGTGTATCCAAAGGGGAAGACCCTGGAGTTTAACTGCAGTTAGCATGGAAAGGATTACCATGTATGATCCTTGCCATTTGGGAGTTAGGGATGGTGTCGCTTGGTGTGGCAGGGATAGGAGCACAGAGTCTCCTGGGTGATAGAAAGTAGGAGACGTGGGGTCTTGATGTTTTGGTGTATATAGGTCAGTGTGGAACCAGAGTAGAGAGTGAATATGTTGAAGTAAAGGGTTGATAAGATGAGGAGGAAGGAGAGGAGGTTCGGAGTTGAGACCTGGAGGAAGCACGGGGCGGCCATACATGAGTTCAAAAGGAGAAAGTGTAGCAGGTTTTTTTCGTAAGGCCCGGAGTCAAAGTAGGGTCAGGGGGAGGAGTTTTATCCAGTCAAGGTGGAGCTCCAGGGATAATTTAGTAAGAATAGATTTGAGGGTTATATTGGTTCTTTCCACTTTACCTGAGGATTGTGGGTGATAGGGGATGTGAAAATGCCATGGAATGTTAAGGGCTTTAGTGGTTGCTTGGGAGATTTGAGAAATAAACTCGGGGCCATTGTCTGACTGTAAGGAAGTAGGTATTCCAAAGCGTGGGATAATTTCAGATAGTAGGACTTTGGAAACAGTCTGAGCTCATTTGTTAGTTGTGGGGAAGGCCTCAACCCATCCAGGAAATGTGTCCACCAGTACTAAAAAATACCAGTGGCATTTTACTGGAGGCATGTGAGTAAAGTCGAGCCCTCGTGTTTGATGGGTAGGAAAGGTGGGTGGTAGGGAAGGTGAGTTGGGATTGACTTTTTGACAGATCTTGCATGAAGTGGTGAGCGTTTTGAGGAAGGCAGTCTCTGAATGAGAAGGAGGTAGGTAAGTTTTAAGAAAGCATTGTAAAGATTGGAGGTTGGGTGGAATAAGCGATGTAAGTAGGAGAGTATGGCCCCAGTGGAAGGTGGACTGGTAGTTGTGGAAACGGATTTTTTTAGGGCTTGGAGAGAGCATCTATTACAAGGGCTAATGCTGCTTTTTGGGCTGCCTCATCTGCCCTGTTGTTACCAAGGGAGATGGATGACTGATCTGACCAATGGGAGCAGCAATGTACTAGGCCTATGGCTGTTGGGAGATGTAAGGCTTCTATCAGTGGTATGATATGTTTGGTGTTGGCGATAGAGCTGCCCTTGGTGTTGAGGAGTCCCCATTCTTTCCAGATTGCTGTGTGGGACAGTAGGATATGGGAAGCATATTTAGAGTCAGTATAGATAGTAAGAGAGGACCCCTGGGTTAAAGTGAAGGCACGGATAAGGGCGATCAGTTCTGCTTGTTGGTTTGTGGTGTTAGGAGGTAAGGGCTTTGCCTCGATAGTTTTGTCCAGAGAGACAATGGCATATCCTGCCCCTCGAACACCCTCATGGATAAAGAAACTGCCATCAGTAAACCAGGTATATGTGGACTGAGGAAGGGCGCCCTCCTGAATGTGGGAGGGACAGGGTAGGAGTTCATATAGAGTTTGTAAACAGTTATGGAAGGGGGGTTGTGATCCTGCCTGTGGATCGGGAGGTAATGGAAGAAGGGTGGATGGGTTAAGGGGAGGACAGGTTTTGAAATTGAGGGAGGTGTCCTCAACTAGGGCAACCTGAAGTGATAGAATCTGGCAGGGGGAAAGATTCTGCAGACCTTTGTAGGTAAGGAGTTAAGAAAGATGATGGGCGGAGAGAGCAGTTGCGGGTGACCAAAAGATGAGTTTTTGGATTCTTGAATGAGGACGGCAGCCGCTGCTAGGGCTCGCAGGCAAGGACCCCATCCTCGAATAGTAGGATCTAGTTTTTTGGAAAGGTAGGCAACCAGGGCAAAGGAGGGTCCTAACATATGTCCCAAAACTCCCAGGGCAAAGCCATGCCTTTCTGAGACATATAGAGAAAAGGGGCGTGTGAGATCACGCAAATGCAGAGTGGGGGCTTGTAGAAGGGCTAGCTGGAGTTTATAGAAGGGCTTAGCTATGGGCATCAAGAGGAGCTCAGTGAGAGGTTCTTGGGATGCTTCACATAGGGGGGCATCCAGGAGTGAAAAGTTGGGGATCTATGAATGAAGGAACCCAGCAAGACCCAGGAAGGAGAGAATTTCATCTTTGTTGTTTGGAACAGGCATGGTTTGGAGAAGTTTTTTCCTGTCTATGTTAATGGCTTTGTAGTCTGGGGAGAGATGAACTCCCAGGTAAGTGATTTGAGAGGTGGACAGCTGAACTTTGGAGGGTGAAACCCAATAGCCGTGTTCTGAGAGAAAGTTTAAAAGGAGAATAGTATCCTGTTGGGTTTCTAGGGAGGGACGGCACAGGAGAAGATCATCTACATATCGAAGGAGGGTGGAGCTCAAGAGAGTAAGGGATTTGAGGTCTTGTGCCAGAGCTTGTCCAAAAAGGTGGGGACTATTTCTAAAGCCTTGGGGAAGGACTGACCTGGTCAATTGAGTAGAAGTCTGGGTGGCAGGATTGGCCCAGGTGAAAGCAAATAGATCTTGAGAGTCAGGATGGAGGGGGATTGTGAAGAATGCATCCTTGAGATCTAGGACAGAAAAGTGAGTGGTGGAAGCACGAATGGTGGACAATAAAGTATAGGGGTTAAGGACTGGATGGATGAGAACAACAGCTGCAATAGTTACTCTTAGGTCCTGGACAAGCCTGTAAGAACCATTAGGCTTTTTAACTGCCAGTATAGGAGTATTGAAAAGGGAATTGGCTGGTTGCAGTAGCGGTTTGCATAAAAGTTCCTGGATAATTGGCTGCAGGCCCAGTAAACTCTTGAGGGGCAGCGGGTACTGAGGTTGAGAGGGAAAAGAGGTGGCGTCTTTAAGTCTGATAATTACTGGAGGCAGGTGGTGATAGAGGAGGTGAGGGTATCCCAGACTACAGGGTTGACTAGGTGGGGTGGCAGAGGAAAAGGAGAGGGAGGTGGGTTTGCAATGGGTTGGAGGGTGAGTAAAAGTGGGATTGAAGGTGAGTCAGGGTTGAGGGGCGATCCAGGAGCGAAAGTAATGGAAGCTCCAACCTTGTGTAATAGTCTCTTCCAATAAGGGGGATGGGACAATGGGGAATCACCAAAAAGGAGTGAGAGAGGGCAATGCCTCTAAAGATGCAGTGAAGCATGGGAGTTTGTAAAGGTTGATAAGGTGTCCCTACTACCCCGACTATAGAGGACTGTGAGAGGGAGGTAGGTCACCAAAACTCCTTCAGGACCGAGTAGGTGACCCCGGTGTCCAAAAGGAAAGAGATGGGCCTACCTGCTACCACAATGTTTACCTTGGGCTCCTGTACAGTGATGGTAGTGGTCAGGTGGAGGAGTCCCAGGCCTCCTCATTCTTCAGTTGCCAGACCCAGAAGGTCTATGTGTGGAGTGTTGCAGCTGGATGGCCTGGCACCTCTCAGTGTGCAAGGACAGTCAACAACCCAGTGTCCCTCCTGATGGCACTTAGGGCATGGACTGGGGGGCTTCCGGGGATTTGGGCAGGCTCTAGTCCAATGACCTGTTTGACCACATTTGAAGCACAGACCAGGAGGTCCTCCTGGCTGCTTCTTAGGAAGTGAGGATACCTGAGCACCAGTGGTTGGTGTAAGTTGAGAGGCTTTAGCCAGCATTTGATATTTTTGTTTATGGGCCTTTTCATCTCTTCCATTATATACTTTGAAGGCCACTGCCAGGACATCTGCCTGAGGAGTTAAGGGTCCCTTCTCTAGACGTCTAAGTTTAGCCTTAATGTCGGGGAAACTCTGGGTGAAGAAGTAGGTCATTCATAATTGTCTCCCATCTGGGGTCTCAGGGTCTAGGTTGGTATATTGTAAAAGAGCTTTGGTGAGGCGGTCTAGGAACATAGAGCGATTCTCAGTTTTATCCTGAATAACTTCTTGAAGTTTCTCATAGTTAATGGCTTTATTGGCTGACTTCCTGAGGATGCCGGGGTTCTTGTTCACAAAGCCGAAGAATGAGCTTAGCAAACAGGCAAGGTAGGAGAGTGAGGTACAGGCTTTTCTTTAGAAATAAAGTGATAGGACAGAGCTCCCAGGTCACGCCAGGAGGGGACAAGAGAGTCCCGTGTGCTGCATTGTCTAGGGGGTTTTGTAGGCAGATTGGGGTTTTTTGAGAACATGAAAAAAAGGCTTAGGGGTGTGGACTTGTACCACTTGCCCTGCCCTCAAGGAGGGCTGGGTTGTTCTCTGCTTGCTAGGGTTGTTACAGTAAAGTCACAGATTACGCTGTGATACCTTTCCCTATTTGCAAAACTACTCAATCATTCTAGGCCAAGTTGCTCTTGGCCTTTTGACTTTGACCTTACTGAAGATGTCTATATTCTTAGTCTGGTATCTTGTTCTTAGAGGATTAGTGTGACCTTGACTTTGCATAATGTTTAACACAGAGTTTCAAAAGGGACTCCTTTCCCCACTGTTATATTGCTGACTGTAAATATCCCACCCTGCTTTTTCCAGAGGCCCTCACCCTACTCTGACTACACCCATGGTCCCTGTCTCACTGAGACCTGCCATGAGGCAGGTGATAAATTGATCTCGGCTGGTGACTCCCCCTGCCGTATTATAGTACCAATTAGGGTCTCGGTCAGAAACTGCCTCAGCACCTATTGGATGGGCTGGAGTAGTTTGGTGAACCTCATTGGCATGAGTTCTAGCCTGTTCCCAGACTCGCCTATGCTCCTTGGGCAAAAGTATGTTGGATAGGATCACGTGAATATCATGAAAGGTAAGATCATATGACTGAGTTAGGTACTGGAACTCTTTTATGTAAGTAGCTGGGTTGGAATGAAAGAGCCTAATCTTTTCTCAGTATGAGATAGGTCGGAGAGAGAGAAAGGGACATGGACCCAGATGACGCCCTCCGCACAGGCTACTTTCTGTAGTGGGGCTAGGATCTGGGTTTGAGAGCAAGTGACTGGAGGACTTGGTAGGGGATTTCAGGATGGGAGGGAAACTGGTTGCGGTTGAGTAGGTGGGGTTGTTGCCCCACCCCTAAGGGGAGCCTGTGGTGGGAGACTTGGCAGGGGTTGAGGGGGAGGATGCTGGGAAGTTTCCACGGTGGCACTGCATGGACTGGGTGGTTGAGGAGGAGGAGGTGCTGTGGGGATTTGGGATCAGTAGGGTGGGGGTTCATCAGTGGGGTCAAAGTCAGAGGAGGTGGTGGGATCTGGTTTGTTGGAGGGTGAGGGCTTTAAGGCGAGTAATAGGTGTTTAGGGTTGCAGGAGAGACAGAGAGGGGGCTTGGTTCAGAGGTAGGAGAACACCTGGATATATGGGATCTCTTTCCATTTGCCTGTGCACTCACAGAAGTTGTATAAGTCGTGGAGAATTTTAGTATCTAAAGAGCCATTGGGAGGCCATTTAGACTGGTTATCCAATGAATATTGTGGCCAGATCTCACTACAGTAGCAAATAAGCTTAAAAGGTTTGAGGTCTGGAGTGAGATGGAGGTGTTTTAGATTATTCAGTAAGCACCCTAGCAGTGAATCTGAGGGAATGGAAGGGTCAGATCCCATGGTGAGAATGAGACCATCCATAAGTTGCTGAGGCATCCCAGAGTAATTGAGAAGATTGCAGAGAAGACCAGACACAGTTAGGGAGTCATCACCACCTCTAACCGAGAAGTCGAGGCAAAAACACCAAGGAGGTTCGGTACCTGGTACCAGGAGTTTACGAGTAAATGAAGAGAGACCGACCCTCAGTGAATGAGGATTCTCACCATAGGGAGGCAGAGAAGGGTTGACTATGGGGATCAACCATAGCCATGAAGGCCGTGGCTGAGGGTTCCCCTGCCCCAGAGGAGACCGTGGGGGTGCCGGACGTTCAATGGTCACTTTCCCAGGTTCCAAAGGGACATTTAAGTCGGCTATGAAGGGGAGGCTTACCAAATTGAAGGCCAGTGTTGGGAGAGAAGATGAGCGACCCGAGAAATGGACGGTGAGCCCGTGGAGGAGGATCGGGCAGTAAGGGTTCCCAAAGCAGCTCAGATTCCCGGAGGAAAAGCAAAGTCAATGGGAGAACCCCAACCGAGTCACGACACCAATGAAAGGGTATCTCGCCACGACCCTCCTTACCCCAGCATGACTCAGGAGACACGGGCCCATGCAAGAGATTTTAAGAGCTGAAAGACAAAATGGCTGCCTCTGAGCAGAGAGCAGCAGCTCGTGGTTGAGGAAGCATGTTTTTAAGGAATAGGGTGTGTTCTACTATGGGGACATTGGTGATTGGATCTTAAGGGATGGGGCAAGATGTTTAGAGATAAGGTGAGGCAAGTCCAGACATGATTTTCACCAGCCCATGTGCTTGGGACCATGGGGTAAATGGAGGATAAAGTACTATATTCTTACAACTTCTTTGTTCAATGTGGGTAAAACTGCAATATATCCAGAATCTCTCTCTTGACCTTAGTGCATCTCCATATCAATAGGTGTTTCCAAGGGGTGGAGAGAAGTAGTCTATCTCCATATCAATAGGGGATTACAAGGGGGATGGGGAGCAAGTACTGACTGGGACAAGAGAGGGTTGGTGAGGTCCTTTGCAGCTGGGTGAGCAGTAAAGGACTGCTTTTAAGCAATAAATGGGTTTATCTGACTTTATTTCTCCCTTTGACTGATTTCAGCTTCAAGGTAATTTGCCCCTGGCTAGGAACATATTTTCCCCCACAAATGACATTCATTCATAGTATATAGGGTGGTTCAAAACTTACTTCCAATATCAGACTCATCACTTACTTAGGTACTCAGATGTGTTTGAGAATTGGAAGAATTTTACTAATTTTAATAGACTTAAAACTTAATAGATGCTCTCATCTGCAATGTTTTAATCTGTATATTTTTTCAGTTATCTGATCCCAGTTTATTTGAAATCATTTTTACAATACTGTGAGAGTAACCTCTAGAAAATTTGGTGTCTTACAGCTTTCTTATGTAATTCATTCCTGGCTACTTTACATTTTCACTTAAATACTTTCCAACAGTATTTTGCACCTATAAAGTCTCTCTCCACTATGAAGACGGTCATGTTTCTAAGGTGAATTGCTTTTTCTTGGGCAGTGTTATTTCCATATTAACCATATTGGTATGTTTTCTCTCCACTGTGAATTTTCATTTGTACAATATGTAAGTGAGACAGGGACCATGGGCTTAGACAGAATAGAGTGAGGCCTCTGGAAAAAGCAAGGCAGGATATTTGCAGTCAGAGCAATGTAACTACATGCAAGGAAAACCCCTACCAAAACTCTGTGTTAAACATTAAGCTCTAGGGTCATTCTTCAGTAAGATCTGTTAATGTTCCCCAGATAAAGAAGAGTAGCACATGTTTTTATTATGCTAATCATTTGTAATCATGTGTAAGATTCACTTTAGCATGCTAAAAGGCCCAGGTCTATGTGCTGTCTTTCGTCTTTCAGATCTGATACGGTGGTTTTGCAAACTGGGCAACTAATTTAGCATGCAGACCCAGCTGTAAACAACATAGTAAAAGGCAGGAAAGATTCCACCTTAAAGATAAGATTGCATTTTAACACCCAGGAAGTTTAGGAAGCAGGATTCTTAACTTAAACCTTTAGCAAACAGACAATACCTCAGCCCACCTTGGGGGCTGGGCAGGCCACCTTTTGATATGCTCTTAGAGCAAGACGCCAGTATCCTGGAGAGAGATCAGGGTGGGAAATTCCTTGTGTTAAGTTCATTCTGGGTGTTCAGACACAACTTAGCAGGTCTACACCCCTAAGCCTTTTTTTTCTCATGTTCTCGAAAAATCCTCATCTGCCTATAAAATCCCCTAGACAACACACCACACTAGACTCTCTTGTCCCCTCCTGGCATGAGCTGGGAGCTCTGTCCTTTCACTTTATTTCTAAATAAAAGCCTGTACCTTGCTCTCCTACCTTGGGTGTCTGCTAAGCTCATTCTTTGGCTTTGTGAACAAGAATCCCGGCATCATAAGGAACAGTTGATAGCTTTGCCATGGTCAGTTTTTAGATTATTTTTTCCCATATGAAAGCTTTCATGCTCCCTACATACATAGTTTACACAAAACTCCATCCCACATCTGTGGAAAAATCAAGTTTCTCTCTAGTATGAGTTTTCTGGTGTGCAGTAAGGCTTGAGCACAGCTTAAAGGCTTTACCACATTCTTTATATTTGTAAGGATTCTCTCCAGTATGAATTCCCTGATGAAGACTAAGTTTTCATGGTAGATCTGTATTTTTATATTCTTCAGGGTAATCTTACTGTGGGTAACATTGTAACATTTCCAGAGCACCTCACCTAGCTTTAGTACATCTGCATATCAACAGGCACTCAAGGGTGGAGAGAAGTATGGCTTTAGTGCATTTGCATAATTCCTCAGGGGTGAAGAGAAGTTCATCTCCATATCAGTGCGTAATTACATGGGCAAGGAGGGCTTATCTGAACTCCAGAGCTGAGGGGAAGGCTGGTTTTGCTTCTGCTGGAGCAGGAAAGAGAGAAGGGCCCAGACTGCAGTTAGTAAGCAATAAATGAATTTTAAACTTTATTTCTCCCTTTGACTGATTTCGATTTTTAGAGGTATTTTGCCCTGGGATTTCCTCTGCCCAGACTTACACTTACCAATGCTGAATCACTGACTCAGAAGTAAAAGCAAATAAAAAGGGTCAATACCACCATTTGCACTTAAACAATGGCTGCACCTTCAATAAACAATGGGTAAATAAAATAAAGCAAAACAAAAAATGCCCAGAACACTGTCATTCAGTAGATGAGATCTCTGTGTGAGGAAATGGGTAGAAATACAAAGTTTGATTCACTGAAATCCCTGTGCCTTAAAAAATATCCATTTTAGAGGCTGTCATCATGAACACCTGGTCCAGATTCTCTGCCTGTGGGGAAATCCTGTCGGGATGAAGGTCTGAGCCCCACGCGGCTGCGTGTCCAGTGCTCCTGAGGCTCCTTTAAAACTCAATCCACATTTCTGTACTGTGCATGTGAGAGACAGTGTGTGAGTAACTATTTTCTCTTCTTGGAATTTTTTTTTCTCGGTGCTCTTTCTGTGTGTAAGTTTGTGTCTGAGAAAGTTTCTTTCTGGGAAACTTACCTGTCCTTCACAGCTCATTTGTAACAGTACTTTTGGAGCTCCTTTCTCACCTTCCTTATGGGTATTTAGTCTCCTACAGTATTTTTCTTTGCATTTAGTTCATAAATACTGTATCCTTTAGTACAGTGGATAGTAATGATCCGTTTTATAGGCCTATTTCCCAATCATGCCCCCTTATCATACTTGCATTGAAAATATAGATTACATTTTGCACTTTATTTTCATATCCATACCATTTAGCACAGGGCCTGATACATAACTAGTACTCAAACTATTTGCTAAAGAAGAAATCAAATATTCACATATTCTGTGATGCTTGGTTTATACTATTTTTATTTTAACTGGAATCCTCCAAAGGGATTTATTTTCCCAGTTTGATGATATTCTCCACATCTTTTTTTTGTTTGTTCATTTATTTTCCACTGAAGACCTACAGAAAATATCAGCTGCAGTGTAAACTGGGACACACTCCCAATATCATCAGGAATCAAGCTTCCAAATGTACAAACACACCCTGACCCCTCCCTGTTCATGCTCCATAACCCTCTGTAATCTGAGAGAACAAGAAGCTATTCATGGCATTCCAAGGAATTCCACCTGAATATCAATTCTAGTGATGGTAATATGAATGTAGGTAGAAGAATCTGGCAATAGCTGAACAGTTTCGGATTGACTTTATATTTTTAGGGTTTTTAATTTGTTTATTCTATTTATTGCTTGAGCTATGCTTCTAGATAAATAACAGTTGCATTATTTGTAAATACGTGACAACTTTTCAGTCAATTTGGTCACTTCTAAGACTCTAATTTAAAGAGAAATTAAGTTTTTGTAATTGGTGTATTTGAAATATCTCTTGATTTTTCCCCCTTCATCTGAAAAGTGAGTAGCCTCAACTCCATTTTTTTCTCAAAATGTATTGGTACCCCAAATTTTACAGATGTGCTAACAGCATTTACAATCACAATGCGACAGCCTTTGGAATACCTTCTGTCAGCAGTCCCAAGGCCGACAAGATCACAGTTATGTTTAATTCCACATGCTGCTTGTTTCTTGGTCCAGTGCTTCCTTAAGTTTGTATTATCAGAAAAGTAAATGTATTTACAGCCAGTGCATTCTAATATTAATTAGAACTTTTAGCATAGGAAACATGAACATAATTTAGTTTCTTTAGCCCCATGTAATGTCTGTTGGATAATTTCATTCATTCCAAGAGACCAGTGATAGTGCACTTTCAATCTAGACTCTCTATCCCATTTTGTTGAATTAATCTCTATTATCCATCTGGTACTTTATATAATAATCCAATATCATGGGAAATATAGTAACTCATTATTATGTGTCAGTGATTTTCTGTTCATCTGTATTATTCTTTAAGATTTCAGAGCAATTTTTCCTCTGGAGCTTTCATAGGATTTACTTTAGTTAGAGAGTTACTGAACAATATCAAAGGCCCACTCTATAGAGTTACTGAACTGGGCAAAATAGCAGTGCTCAGTTAAGTAGAACATACAGAAGTCAGTTGGCAGAATCAGGCAAGAATATGAAGAAAGTTTTTTTAATAGCTTGCTAAATTTGAACCTGTGGAACAAGAGGAAATACTGTAAGGGCCCATGAGAATGATTTTCTCTGTTTATAAAGGGCAAAGAAATTACCTTCCTCTTTTCCCTTTTTAAGAATGTTTCCTAGGACAGCAGACTTACAGACCAACAGTTACCAAAAAGGAGGGGTGGGAGAGGGCTGGTGGGGAGGGAGGGAGAAGGGGACTGTGGGGTATCATGATTGGTGCACATGGTGTGTGTGGGGTCACAGGGAAGAGAGTGTAGCTCAGAGAAGACAAGCAGTGACTCTGTGGCATCTTACTGTACTGATGGACAGTGACTGCAATGGGGTATGGGGGGACTCGATAATAAGGGTGAATGTAGTAACCACATTGTTTTTCTTGTGAAACCTTCATAAGAGAGTGTATCAATGATAGCTTAATAAAAAATATAATGTATATCTTGGGGAAAAAAAAGAATGTTTCATTGGAGACATAATGAATCTGAGCTTTCATTCTGAATTTTAGAATAGAAGTAAATCTCTAGGAATAAGCTTTGCATCCATTTTTTAAAATGGAGAGATATCTACAAGGGATATATAGAAAATATAGAGGTTATAGAAAAATAATCTCTACATTTGTTAAAAAAAACACCTCTGTAATTAACTCAGGGTTCTTTCAGGAAACTTATAAAACATCACAAGGGAGAGCCCCTTTTGTTTGTCGGAGCTAAGTTTGTTTTCTCCTGCTTTGCTGTATGAAATGTATGACATTTTGTCCTAACTTCATAATCACTTTTATGCTAATTTATATGTATAGAAATCTGTTAATACTAACCCAATTATAAACTGTGTTTTCTCTCTCTTCCATATTGGTATGGAAGAGTCTTCAGTTAGTAGGACTGTCTTATTCCTGTAGCATATATGTTCACACACACGTATGCAGTACTGTTAAGTGTAAGCACAATGTTGTATAGCAAATCTCTAGAACTTAGTCATCTTACATAATTGAAACATTAAACACATTGAACAGTGACCCCCACCCCACCCTACTCCTCTTCCCTTGCCAACCAGAATTCTACTTTCTGTTTCTATGGTTTTAACTATTTTAGCTACCTCATATAAATGATATCATAATGTATTTGTCCTTCTGTGGCTGGCTTATCTCAGCATAATGTTTTCTAGGTTAATCCATCTTTATACATATGGCAGGGTTTGCTTCTTTTTTTAAGGCTGAAAAATATTCCACATTTTTAAACTCATTCATCCATCAGTGAACATTTAGGTTATTTCCATTTCTTGGCTATTGGGACTAATACTTCATTTAACATGGGAGTGTAGATATCTCTTTGCAATCCTAATTTCAATTACTTTGGTTATATAACCAGAAGGATTGCTAAATCACGTTAGTTCTATATTTAGTTTTTTTCGTAGGAATTTCCATACTCTTTTCCATAGTGGCTGTGACAACTTACATTCCTGCTAACAGTGTACAAGGATTCCAATTTCACCACATCCTCCCCAACATTGTTTCCTTTTTCCTTTTTTTTTAACAATAGCCATTCTAACAATTGTGAGGTAAATATCTCATTGTGAATTCAATTTGCATTTTCCTGATATTAGTGATGTTGAGCGTCTTTCATGTTCCTGCGCCCTTGCTAACCATTAGTATCTCTTTGGCAAAATGTCTATTCAATTTCTTTGCCTATATTTAAGTTACGTTGTATATGTGTGTGTTTGCTATTGATTTTCATGAGCTCTTTATATATTTTAGATATTAAAGTGTTATGAGGTATATTTGCAATATTTTTCCCATTACATAGATTATATTTTCACTCAATTGATTATTTATTTTGCTGTGTAAAACATTTTTAGCTCGACATAGTCCCACTTGTGTATTTATGCTTTTGCTATTTGTGCTTTTGGTGTCATATCCAAGAAATCGTTGCTAAGATTGATGTCAAGAAATTTTTCTCCGACGTTTTCTTCTAGGAGTTTTATAATGTCATGTTTTTAAGTGTTTAATACATTTTGAGTTGATTTTTGGGTATGGTGTAAGATAAGCGTCCAGTTTCATTCTGCATGAGAAGTACTGTTTAAGAAACTATCTCCTCATTGTGTGGTCTTGTCCCCTTGTTGAATATCAGTTGACTGTATAAACAATGGGTATATTTCTGGGTTGTCTATTATGTTCCATTGGTTTATATGTCTGTTTTTATGACAGTTTCATATTGTATGGGTTACTTTAGCGTTGTGTTATATTTTGAATTAAGGAAGTGTGATGCCTCTTCTCTTAAAAGTTTGCTTTAGCTATTCAGGGTCTTCTTTGATTTCATATGAGTTTTAGGATTGTTTTTTCTATTTCTACAAAACAATGTCGTTGAGATTTTGATGAGTTGTTTTGAATCTGTGGATTTCTTTGGAGAGTATGGATATTTTAACACTATTAAACCTTGCAGTCCATGAACATGGTTTTTCTTTCCATTTTTTTTTTGTAGTTCTGTACAGAATTATAGTGTTTTGTAGTTTCAGTGTATAGGTTTTTTGCCTCCACTTTTGTCATGTTTAATACTAAATATTTTATTCATTTTGATACAATGGTAAGTGAGATTTTTTTGGCTAATTTCCTTTACAGGTACTTTGTTGTTAGTGTATAGAAATAGCATTGATTTTTGGATGTTGATTTTGTCCTGCAGCTTTACTGAATTTGCTAGTATAGAATGAATTTGTCTCAACATAATAAGGTCCATATATGAAAAGCCCAGGGCTAATGCCAATTCACTGTAAAAATCTGATAACTTTTCTTCTAAGATGAGGAACTAGGCAAGGATGCCCATTCTTGATACTTCCATTCAACATAGTTCTGGAAGTCCTAGCCAGAGCAATTAATCAAGAAAAAGAAATAGAAGGCATCCAATCAGAAAGGAAGAAGTGAAATGATCTCTTGGCAAGTGATATATGCTGAAAACCCAAAAGACTTTTAAAAAGTGTTGTTAATGAGCAAAATACCTTTTATTCTTAGTACCTTGCTTCTTGACATGCTTTACATAACACAAATATGAAGGAGATCATTGTGACAACAAATTGGAATCATAAAACCCTTCACAAACATGTACTATAAATAATTTACTGCACTTCCCAACTTCAAGCTCTACTGCAAAGCCACAGTAATCAAGACAATTTGGTACTGGCACAAGAACAGACCCATAGACCAATGGAACAGACTAGAGAGCCCAGATATAAATCCAAGCATATATGGTCAATTAATATACGATAGAGGAGCCATGGATATAGAATGGGGAAATGACAGCCTCTTCAACAGCTGGCGTTGACAAAACTGGACAGGTACATGCAAGGGAATGAAACTGGATTATTGTCTAACCCCATACACAAAAGTAAACTCAAAATGGATCAAAGACCTGAATGTAAGTCATGAAACCATAAAACTCTTAGAAGAAAAGTTAGGCAAAAATTTCTTGAATGTAAACATGAGAAACATCTTCTTGAACACATCTCCTCGAGCAATGGAAACAAAATAAAAAATGAACAAATGGGACTACATCATGCTAAAAAGCTTCTGTACACCAAAGAATACCATCAGCAGAACAAAAATGCATCTTACAGTATGGGAGACTATATTTGTAAATGACATATCCGACAAGGGGTTAACACCCAAAATATATAAAGAACACATATGTCTCAACACCCCAAAGGCAAATAACCTGATTAAAAAATGGGTGGAGGATATGAGCAGACACTTCTCCAACGAAGATATTCAGATGGCCAACAGGCACATTAAAAGATGCTCCATATCACTAATTATCAGGGAAATGCAAATTAAAACCACATGGAGATATCACTTCACACAAGTTAGAATGGCCAACATAGAACAGACTGTGAACAAGTGCTGTCAAGGATGCAGAAAAAGGGAAACCCTCCTACACTGCCAGTGGGAATGTAATCTAGTTCAACCATTGAGGAAAGCAATATGGATGTTCCTCAAAAAAACTAAAAATACCATTTGACCTGAGAACTCCACTCCTAGGAATTTACCCAAAGAAAACAACTTCTCAGATTCAAAAGACATATGCATCCCTATGTTTATTGCAGCATTTAGAATAGCCAAGATATGGAAGCAACCTAAGTGCCTGTCTATCAGTAGATGAATGGATAAAGAAGAGGTGGTACATATACATAATGGAATACTATTCAGCCATAATAAGGTAACAAATCATACCATTTGCAACAATATGGATGGAGCTAGAGGGTATTATGCTCAGTGAAATAAGTCAGGCAGAGAAAGACAAATACCAAATGATTTTCCTCATTTGTGGAGTATAACAACAAAGCAAAACTGAAGGAACAAAATAGCAGCAGACTTACAGACTTCAAGAAGGGACTAGTGGTTACTAAAGGGGAGGTGTTGGGGAGGGTGGGTGGGGAGGGAGAAGGGGATTGTGGGGTGTCATGATTGGTGCACATGGTGTTTGTGGGGTTACAGGGAAGACAGTGTAGCTCAGAGAAGACAAATAGGGACTCTGTGTCATCTTACTACCCTGATGGACAGTGACTGCAATGGGGTACAGAGGGGGACTCAATAAAAAGGGTGAACATTGTTTTCTTGTGAAACTTTCAAAAGAGTGTATATTAATGATACCTTAATAATAAAAAAAAATCATCTACTCCAAAGAGGAAACAGCTCTTATGTATTAGGCTGGGTACTAGCACAAAGATCTCTAATTAAGTGATGTCTAAAATTTATTTTATATTCACAGTGACTCCCAAAACAAATTAACTGAAATGTAGGTCAATGTATGATTTAAAAATATTAGAGAGCTGAAAATTAAAGAACACTTATTGGTGATTTTAATTAGGTCATTTTTGCCTTTTAACTTTTTAAGTTTCACTTATTAAAAATAAACAATAATTAATATGACTACAACACATTACTTGACACAGTATTACTCAAGAGATAATTGCTAAAATTACTATATAAGAACAATTTGCAATTTAAATTGATATTTAATTGTAGTCATTAAATTTTCCAAAAGTCATTAAATTTTCCACATTTATATAAATGTGGACTATTATTTTTAAAGTAATATAAATTCATATAAGCATGTTACTCAACACATGTATTTTATTTCATCATATGTTCTTAATAATTTTATAAATATGAAAGTAGATATTAGTCAAAATTACTTATTTTCAATGTAAGAGTCCTATGAGTTTTAATGCTTTCAATCAAACAATAAACATTCAATAAAGATAGAATGTTTTCAATTAAATAAGAGCACGGTAAATGCTATTATATTTAAAAGCTTATTGTTTAATAAGCTTTTAAATTACTGAAATACATTTTACAGTCTGTTTTTAAAATAATTGCTCACTAATGGGTGGCATTATTCATTTGTGAAGAGTGCTTGCGTCAGTTTTAAAATAGGTGGTTTTAATTCAATTCCCTAATGCACTTGATGCCGGGGTTCTTGTTCACAAAGCCAAAGAATGAGCTTAGCAAACACCCAAGGTAGGAGAGCAAGGTACAGGCTTTTATTCAGAAATAAAGTGAGAGGAAAGAGCTCCTGGCTCACGCCAGGAGGGGACAAGAGAGCCCAGGGTGGTGCGTTGTCTAGGGGGTTTTATAGGCAAATGAGGATTTTTCGAGAACAAGAAAAAAAGGCTTAGGGGTGTGGACTTGTACCACCTGCCCTGCCCTCAAGGTGGGCTGCGTTGTTCTCTGCTTGCTAGGGCTGTTTACAATGAAGTCTCTGGTTATGCTGAGATACCCTTCCCTATTTGTGAAACACTCAAACATTCTAGGCCCAGTTGCTCC
This sequence comes from Phataginus tricuspis, assembly GCA_029783875.1. Taxonomy (NCBI): domain Eukaryota; kingdom Metazoa; phylum Chordata; class Mammalia; order Pholidota; family Manidae; genus Phataginus; species Phataginus tricuspis. The sequence continues at coordinate 50,606,199 of JAQQAC010011420.1, read as the reverse complement.
AGGCCTTTTGACCTTTAACTGACTTCACTGATGATGTTTATATTCTTAGTCTGGTATCTTGATCCTAGAGAATTAGTGTGACCTTGACTTTGCATAATACTTAACACAGTTTCAATTAGGACTCCTTTGCCCATTGTTATATTGCTCTGACTGTAAATATCCCACCCTGCTACTCCCCCTACTCTGACTACACCCAAGGTCCCTGTCTCACACTAATTTTGTAACTCACTCCCTTTGTCCCTTTTTGTGCCCAGCTCACCAAGAACTCTCATGCTGCTCTTAATACTTTCTCTCTGCAAATAAATTCATTCCACATTGAGTTTCTATTTTTCTTTCCATTCTTCTCAAGATTATTTCTACTTTAAAAACTGCCCAGCAGTAGCGTTACAGAAAATACTGGAAAAACCTGGACTGGATCACTGACAGAAGAACCAAGCAGCACCTGGAGGTCTTGGAGTGTTAAGGCTTTATTTCACACCAGCAGGCTCAGAGTGAAAGAACCAAACTAATGCCATGACAGGCTTCAGGAAGCCTCAGAAACCAGAAGGCCTGAGCTTCAGTTTCCCCAAAACTATCAAGTAGTTACATATCACCCAAGGCATGTAACCACCCCCTTGCCATCCAATCAGGAGAGGCCAAAAGCCCTCTCCCCACATTCCTAAGGATGAGGTCTGCGGGCAAGAGATAGATAAGACCCCATTACAGAGAGTAAAGATTAACCTGTTGGTCACCAAGCAAGACCCTAGGCTCGCTCTGTAATTGGTTAATTTCAAAGATACTTCAAATATTGTGATTTGATCCCGCCAAAAGTAACGGATACTTTAGGTAACCTGTATGGCTAGAACTGTTGTCAATAATGTTCTGTGATTATGATTGGATTACTGTATCTTTGTCCCAGTTTCCTGTAACTCCCCTTCCCAAAGCCCATAAAAATCCTGCCTGCCTTTGTCTGGGGCTCTCAGCTCACCTCCACCACCTAGGTGAAAATGCTGAGAGTCCGAGCTTAAGCCCGTAATTAGCACCCTTTGCTCTTGCATGCGTGACTCGGTCTCCCTGGTGGTCTCTGGTCTCTGAGGATACTGTGATCCGGACATAACAAGAGGGGGTAATCTCCCAAGGTCTGAGCCCTGAACAAAGGCAAAGGGAGCAATATATATCTTTCTGCTTCTGTATCTGTAACATTCCTACTGCACAGCAAGTGAGCAGGCCAGGGGGAGTGAGTTTCAGGAGTAAGTGCCTGGCAGAGCGGGGAGTGAAGGGGAGGGGGAAGTTATGGGAGTTTCTGTTGTCTTTGATAAGAAGAGCAACAGAAGGTAGCCACCTGGGTTAGGCTGTCCTTGTAAGTTGCTGTCCTTGTAAATTTTTCCCTATCAGTAGGGTGACAAGGGCTAATTTAGGAGGTGGGTAGGAGAAATATCTAAATGTAAAATCGAAGATATCAGGCTATTGAAAAAGAATCTTGGAGCTATATATCAAAAGGAATGCTAATTCCTTTTAGATAATTGGATGCATGCAGAATGCAATGAAGTATTTCAGGACTTATGACAATTTTATTTTAGGGTCTGGAACAAAATGGAAACAATCAGCAAGTCAACCACCCTTTAGGTGGCCTAGTCTTTATGTTGAAGTGTTTAGAAATTCCCTACATGTTTGAAATCACCTTTCACAGTAGATATGCACCATTGACCTTGATTATCTCTTGTGAAATTCTTTGATTAGAACTTTTCCCCAGGGCTAAACCATGAATAAAGACACCCACTTAGTTGTTAACAGCCTCTGAAAATATAGGAATACGCAAAGCAGAGATTTGCTTGCTTCTAGTAGAGGAATTGTGCGAGAACTCTGCTTAATAGTTCCCTGACTAGTAAGGAAACAAATATTCCTCAAACTACATCACTTTATAAATGCCCTTAAGACTAATTCACATCTGGCACACAGCCTTAATGTGGACTGCTTAATTAGAAATCTAATTTCTTCTTCATATGCATATTTCTACATACATGTCATAGTAATGGTCGAAAGCAATTAATGTGAAAACATACTGCAGAGACACTCATTAAATACTTGCAAACCATGTGCAATTTTTTTACAGAGGGCTCAGAGTAATTAAAAGAACAAATAAAATTTCATCGACTGAGCTAATATTATTTTTAGGATGAAAGTTTAAAATGCTATATAAGAAATGGTCACTTGAGTGTGGTACTAACTGCAGAAGACACTCCCTGCAGAGTGCTGGCTGGATGCCTAGTATTTCAGAAGATGTCTAGCTTTGAATCAAACTTTGAAAGAAAAAAATGGAATAGTTCTTTATTTTCTCAAGTATGCTTCTTAACTATGGTTATTAAGAATGGTTTACTCTTCTCACAGAACACATTTTAGTAGCAAATTGATTGATCTGAAGAGATGTTCTGTCAATGTTAATTTAACATGGTTTATTCATTGGTTGTGGAACTGAAGGAAGCTGAGGAGGGGAGAAGCCTGAGGCTCTCCCTCCCACCTACCAGGGAGGTTCCCAGAGCAGTGCTGTTCAGGTAAGCCCTCTGCAAGCCTGCATTTCAAAATTATATTTGCTGCCTTGACTATGAAGTGTGTGTAGGAGGGAAGCCCGGGAATTCGGCACCAAGGGCATGGGGTTGCCCGAGCAGGGCCATGTGGGTTGACCAGGGTCTTCTCAACTCACCCCCCTCTGGAGGGCTATCCCAGCTCTCGGCCTGGAAGACTCCCATCCTGCAGGAGGAGGGCATTTGACCAAGCAGGTCTTGGTACCACTGGACAAACTCTACTGTGGTAAAGGTCACAGACTTTGCCTAAGTGGAGGTGCTGCTGAACATCCTGGCAGACATGCCACAAAAGGGGCCTGTCCTGATTTTATGAATCATTCGTGATTGCAGAATACAAGGTCGGTGTATAAACATCCATTCTATCCCTATGTAGTAGCAAAAACAGTTGGAAATTGTAACTAAGTAAGCAATACCATTTAGAATAATGTCAAAATTATGAAATTCTTAGAGATAAATTTGTTGAAAGACACAGAAAACCTGTGAACTTCCAAACATTGCTGAGATAAATTAAAGAAGATCTGAAGAATGAAGAGAGTAAATAAGTCCATGTGTCCATGGATTAGAAAACTCAGTTTTGTCAAATGTGCAGATACTGTGAGGTTTCAGCTCACTTTTCCCCTGCCTGGCCTCACTCTCCCTGATTTGTCTGCACAAAGACCTCCGTGCCTGTCACGAAGCAAGTCCTCGGTGCTCATGGAATAGAAGAGAAGAAAGAGGATTAAATGTATAGACAAAAAAAATGAGTAAGTCCAGGGAGGGCTCCCAACCCTCTAGGTGTGCTAGGAAATCAGCCTTTCAGGATGGGGCGAATTCTGTAGGCTGCAGAGGAGGGAGAGGCCTCAGACATGGAAGTCTCCTGCGAGTGAGTGAAGTCGCTTTCACCTTCCATACCGTGGGGTCGGATTGTGCAGGATAGTGGCTGCAGACACCTTGGGATCACGGCCAGAGCTCATGTTCTTGAGGCCACTCTATTCTGTGAAAAGGAATTTATATTCCATTCTTCAGAATAGAGATGGGAGAGCACACTAGATGTATCGAATAGGGGAGGTCACTTGTTTACATTTTCAACACTAGTAGAGCACCTGTCTGGACCAGGATTGTGTTCATTGTTAGGATAAAGCTGTCTCGTTCCAGAAAACATCACCGCTTCAGTCATAAAAGTGCAGGACCTGACAGTGAGAAGAATCGCTGGGCCAGACACACACATTCTTTATAAATGTGTCCTTTATAAACACCCAATGAGATAGTTATTATTGTCAACTAGCTAAATGTGGAAACAGTTAAGGAAACTGAACATGAGAGTCTGTATTACAGGCAGAACAACAGATAAAACGTTTTTAGTAAAGTAAAATTGAGAAAATTTTTAAAAGACATTTTAAAAAGTACAGTTTCATGAGTTTTGACAAATAAATACTTTTCTACTCCAACACCATTAAAATATAAATAATTCCCAACACCTCATCATGACAAAGCTGTGGACCTGATTTCTAAAATCATTGGCTGTATATGAGTCTAGTAGCATCAGCTGTAAGTGAAATCATGCATTATGAGCTCTCTGAGGAAACCGTGAGGATTCTGGCTATAAGAAAAGGCATCCCGCCCTTGGCCTGCAGCGGGGCCAGCAGTGTCCTCCAAACTGAGGCTGGCGTTGCCTCCACCCACAGGAGTAATAACAGCCCCAGATTCCTGCCTGCCAGTCAAAGGCTACAAAGTTTCCCTTGGAATATTTAAATCTGGCCTAATGACAGGCCCACCTCTGACCCTGAGGAAGGTAACCTCTCAGTGTCCCCACTTTAAAATACATTGGTTGTAAAATACACTTCTGGCTCAATGATGAGGCGGCCCCGTCCATCAGGGGCTTAGCTATGAACCACCGAAATGGTAAGACATTTAAAAACTAAAACAAAACAAAACTAAAAAAAAAGGCTGATCGTAAGGGAAACAAGGCTTCAGTCCTACTGTCTCAGGGTCCTCGTGGCGGCTCTCCGCAGGCAAACCTCCATCATGGCACCAGGTCAGGACAGAAGGCAAGCAGGGCCATCCCCGGGGGTGCCGGGGACCCAGGAAAGGGAGGCAATTGGTTTAGTAGCAAGACTGTGTAACAGCATTTACTGAATCCTGGACTGCAAAGAATCAGCCAATATCGCCTTGTCTTCACAGACACAAAAAAAGCCCCTAAAGGGTGGTGAGCACTGGTTAATAGTACTAGAGAAAATAGAGTAAGTACGGAGCTATACAGGCTGTATCTGTACTGTGTGTAACATACTGTGTGTGGTAAGAATGTTTATTATGCCACACAGTGTATATGCCATATGCTATACCATAGAGTATAACGTATATCTTTGACGTTTTTGATATATGCTGGATGTAATAATAATCAATTAGACTACCCGATTTGGAGTAGGAACCTCCGGGTTTAGTCCAGGACTTGTCCTGTGCCAGTGGCCAGCTTCTCTGGGCCTCAGTCTTCACACTAAGGCTGAGATCTACAGGGAGAGGAGGCCGGGGCTGCCGCCAGGACTGAACAGGATATCCAGGCGGGAGGGCTTCATCTACTACAGAGTGCCAGCCGAGCCCCAGGTGTTCCTGCTAGTTTGTACTCCCCGAGAAAAGCACCTCACCCACGACTGTTAAATCCAGCCCGCATCCCCACGTGGCTCCAGGGATTGGCTTTTACCCTGGCTAGGGAGTGAAGCAAAGCAAGAGAAGGGGCTGCAGCCTGGATACTTGTTTGTCTCACGTGTTATTCATAGTTCTCTTTGACAGCGTTTTGTTCCCCATTTCACAGTTTTCAACCAAGGAAGGGAAAAGCGTGAGCAAATCATGTATAAGAGAGTGTTTGCTGCACCACGTTTGCTGCTGGGGAGCAAATACTTAATATAAACTTAAATGGGATCTGCGCCTGAAACCAAATGTTCCATTAAAAAAAAATGAGCTATTTTTCCGCTTTTCCCTTCTGCGCTTCTCAAACGTGTGGCATGTTTAGTAGGCACCACCTGGGCACAGGGCACTGGGCTCACTCTGGCTGGAGTACAGGGCTGGGAAGGGGCATGCCAAGAGGTAGGGAAACAGCCCCAGCCATACCTAGACTAAGCCTAGGTAGGAGAGCTAGGAATCCAACACAAACAGAGCAGCAAAGGGAAGAAAAACGGGAAGAAAGACTGTGGAAACCCCGAGTGCAGCACCTGTCATTATCCTCCGGAAAGACTCCCCATGTTTATGCAGTAGACGCGCCAGATACGCTGGTCTGCAGCGCAGCTGTGGAGAGGCGACCTGGACACGCAACTACGCTCTGGTATCTTCCCAGTGCGCCTAGAGAAACAGCAAGACCAGCAAAATGAGTAAATTCCCAGGGGAAATGCGATGCTAACAAAACGGGCAAATGGTCAACTACAATTAGCAATAATTTAAAATTAAACCGAGACTCCCTTTTTCTGCTTATTAAATGAATAAAGCTTTAAAATGATAATAATACTGGTAAAGGCCTAGAGAGACTGTGGAGATATAAAAAGTGTGGCTTCTCTAAAACAGCACTTTTCATTAGAACTCATTAAATGATGAAAGTGCTCTCTGTTTGATTGTCTAACATGGTAGCCACAGCCACATGTGGACTACGGCGAGTGGCCAGGGTAACAAAGGAGCTGAGATTAAATTGCATTTAAATTTGAATGTAACTAGCCACATGTGCAGGTCTAGAACCCCGTCTGCATCATGCAGCAAATTGCACAAATTCATACATAATCTTTGATCTAGTAACCCACGCTTAGGAATCAAGTTTAAGGAAATAATCAGGAGTGTTTATACAAAGATTTTCATCACAGTGCTGTTTAGAACAGTGAAAAGGGGGCAACAGCTCAAATATCTACAAATAGGAGGTAAGGTGTACAAATTATGCTGTAAGTCAGAATATTGTTCAGTTGTTAAAACTACTGTTTGTCAGAACTTTTAATGATAAAATGCTCATAATGTAACATAAGTAAGCATGAGTATAAAACTACATTGAGTGGTTTTAATTACATTTAATAATATTATTAAAGGATAGGTAGATGATATATAATTTTTTAAAAAACCCGCAGAAGGAACCAATCCAAAATGGTTACATTTGGATTGTTCAGTAGAAGCTGATCCTTTTTCTTCTTCATACTTTTCTGAAATTTCTGTGGTTTTTGTAATAAGCATGTGTCTTATATTAAGAAAAAAGGTAATGAAGGTGGTAAGCATCCTCAGATTTCCTTTCTAAAACTCTGAACTAAAAAATGAGTTACAATCCTCGTGTCAAATCTGCTGGGAAGGCCATTTCAACCTGTAAGATTCTTACCCACTAGGAGCTAGAGGACAACTCCCCAGAATAAGAGATTGTGGGTCTTAGAACATATTTTTGTTCCCAGTTTTCTGGAGCCAAGGGGAGGTGCCTCAACCGGGGATATTTTCATCTGTTGAGCTGGCCCCTCCATGGCTGCTGTGAATGTGGAAATGTATACCCTTCAGTTTGGGGAAATTTACTCAAATTATTTGTTCAATCACATACACACACACACCATTTATTTTTTTCTCTTTCTGGAATTCCTACTATTAAAATGAAATTCCTGAACTGATGCTATAATTTTACAATCTGTTCTCTCCTTTTCTCCATCGTTGTTTCTTAGTTGTTTTGTTTTAGGGGAGATTCAACTCAACCCTTACATCAAATTTTTAATTTCTTCTTTCACATTTTAAAAATTCGAAGAACGCTTTCTTATTCTTTCAGTGTCTACTTTTAAAGCAGCAACTTCGTCTTGTTTCATGGATACAATGCCTCTTATCTCCCGGTCTTGCAAATGAGTTTCAGCTGCAGGCAAGTTCGCTATAGATTCACTGTGACCAAAGAAATTTACAGCAAAGGGTTCTTGGGGTGAAAAGGTTATACCCAACCTTATTTCCAGGTGGGAAGTCAGTCCCTCGGCACTGCCACCACTCCAGCCTCGGCTCCGCTCTCCTACAGCCTTCCAGCCCCACCACCCAGTCTCCCGCAGAGCACTGGGTGGAACTCTTTACATTAACACAATAATGGCTTATTGCCTAAAGGTGTGGAAGTGGTAGCATAGAAACCGGCCAGTTACATTTCAGTTCAGTGAGGATCCTGGCCATAGGAACCCCACTTTACCCACACTCCACCCCTCCAGGATTCTCGCCTTACAATCTACACGCTTTCCATCTTCCGCAATAGTCGCTGTGCGAGAAAGCTGGAGCACTATAAGCAGATTCCCACAACAGCAGCAGAGGATAACAACAACTCAGAGATAATAAAAATTAAGATACAGGTAACAAAAATTATAATAATCCTCAAGCCAGAGGAGGTCCTTAAAAACAAAGACTTTAGGGGTGATAAGACACATGTTTTAATGCCACCAACATAGGCAAATCTCGTCCATTAGGTAGGATGTATGCAAGAGAGTGGTCCTGCGATAGGACTGTAGCAGGAAGCGGGTCCCTTCCAGGTCTAGTATACCATACTTTTACTACTCTCCCTGTGGGGGTTACTGAAGGGTCTATATATAGTGCTACTGGAGTGCATGCACTGGCCATAATGATAAAACAAAACTCCCCAGTAAGATGCTCCTACCTTCTGGCCGTTCAGGATATACTACTGTGACCTTTGGTGGCTACTCTGCTGTTATTCCAGGAATACACAGGAGGCCAGCTTCCAGGCCTTGTCCCCAACGTGTCAGAAGAGCCAGCCATCATTGGTCCATGTGTCGAAACGTCCAAGGCCATGTCCACTCAATGGAGTCTCTGGGATTCAGTGCAATTGGTGCTGGCAGCAAGATGTTATTCTGGTGGATGAACCTCGGCTTCAGTGATTCTTCCTTGGTTTGCAATTGCAGTTGTATAGGGGAGGCAGCCATATGTGTTAACATGTCTACAGGGCTTAGGGCTCCCTTTCGGGGTCTCTCATTCAAACATCGTAGCACGATCCATAAGTGGACTGACCATCGCTGCAGACTATTGGTATCTGACTTTAGTCTGAATTTTAACAAGCCATTGTGCCTCTCTATCATGCCTGTTGTGGTAGGATTGTACGGCACATGAAACTTCCACTTGATTCCCAGCTGTCTCACCCATTCTTACAGTGTATGTCCAGTAAAATGGGTGCCCTGATCACTCTCAATTACCTGTGGTCGGCCATAGGCAGCAAAGAGATGCTCCAGGCCTCTTTTGGTCATCTGCTGGTCTGCACAACGGGTAGGAAAAGCAACCAGAAGTCCAGTAGCTGTGTCCACACAGGTCATTGCATACCAATATCCCTCTGACACAGGTAGAGGCCCAATATAGTCTATCTGCCACCTGACGAGGGTATAGGCCCCTTAGCTATTGTCCCATGTTGCTGTGGAACTCAGTGTAAGTCCCTTTTGGAGCACACGACACACTCCTGCTGGGCTCTACTAACTTCTTCGAAGGTCAAAGGCAAGCCCCACCAACAGGCTACAGCCCACATTGTCTTTTGCCCCACATGCAGCAAACGCTGATGTAGCCATTGGGCTACATCAGAGGCAGGCTTGTCTTCTAACCAATGTATCTGGGCCAATTTATCTGCTTCATCATTTCCTGGGGATGCCTGGTGGCCTATCTCATGGTATACTGTAATCATTTTAGCCTGACCACAGGCCCATAAGTCTTGCCACAATTCTTGCCTCCAAAGGGGTCGATGACCAACCAGCCAGTTGGCATGGTACCAGGTTGGTAGCCACAGGGTTAAGCCCCAATAGACAGCCCAGCTGTCAATGCAGACAACTACTGGGGAGGGCTCCTGGCTGATCATAAGCTACACGGCCCACAACTCTGCCCACTGGCTGCTCTTCCCCTCACCATCTTCCATCCATATTGTCTCAGTTTTAGGATGGAAAGCAATGGTCCTCCATTTTGGGGGCTGCCCATGGCTGGAGCCATCTGTGTACCATGCATCTTCAGGTATAGGGGCTCTTCCCTCCCAATAGAGACTCTCTGCTACTAATGGTTCAAAAACAAGTTCTTCCTGCTTTTCATTAGTATATGTCACTGGCCCAAACACACGTTGGAGTTCTTCACTCAAGGGGTTACTAGAAAGGGCACTACGCTGGCTGCTGTAGGTAAGCACCCCACTTGGCTAGTGTGGGTGTTTGTGCCACACCACTCCTTGGCTTTTGAGTCCAGTCTCGTACCTGGGTAGGTGGTTATTACCTTTATCAAGGCCATTCCAGTGATGGGTTCTGTAGCCAGCAAGGCATGATACACGGCAGCCAGTTGATTTTCTATCAAAGTGTATCGTACCTCTGCCCCTTTCCGGGTTGTGACCAGAATCCAACAGGTTGGCGAGTTTGTTCAAGCCACTTCCAGAGACCCCAGCCATAACCATCTTCAGTGACATGAACATCCAGCCCACAGGGCCTTGATGGGTCTATCACACTCAAGGTCTGCACTGCCTTGACTGCCCATTTTGCTGTAGTAAAGGTAGATGCACATGTCTCATCCCAGTCCCACCTGACGCCCTTTCGTACCAACCGGTATAAGGGCTTCAGAATTTGTGCCAAGTGCGGGATAAACACTGTCCAGTAGCCTAGAAGACCCAGAAACTCCTGTAGCAGTGCTACAGTTGTGGGGGTAGGAAAGGCCTGGACTTTATCTATAACTGCTTCTGGTATCACTTTGGTCTTACCTGACCAGATGACCTCCAAGAATTTGACAGACAAACCAGGTCCCTGAACCTTGGTACTGTTCACAGCCCATCCTTTCTCCTGTAAATGTTGCAGCAGTCTAGGTGCTGCACCTTCTAGATCTGAAAGAGAATCAGACGTGAGCATGACATCATCAATATAATGGTACAGCCGCACCGTTGGTGGTTTCTCCCATGTAGCCAAGTCCTGGGCTACAAGTCCATGACAGATGGTGGGGCTGTGGAGGTATCCCTGTGGGAGGACAGTGAAAGTCCATTGCCATCCTTGCCATCCATGTGAAGGCAAACTGTTCCTGACTTTCCTGCTCAAGGTCAAAGGAAAAGAAGGCATTAGCAAGATCTACCACATTATGACATGTTCCTAGTTCATGGCTGAGGGATCCATCAAGCCTGCAATAGAGGGGACAGCAGCATGCATAGGGGGTATGACCTTATTCAGTTCTCTGTAATCCACAGTCATACACCAGGAGCCATCTGGCTTTTTTACTGGCCACACTGGGAATTGAAAGGACTATGGGTGGGCTTTATAATACCCACCTTTTCCAGCTCCTGGAGAGTTTCTCCAATCTCTTTATGCCCCCAGGCAGTTTGTACTGTTTGGTATTAGTCACCAGCTGAGGCACAGGCAAAGCTATGGGTGGGTGCCTAGCATGTTCCCTCAGAACTGCCTTCACCACACATACTCTCAGTCTGAACTCACCTACAGTGGTCTGCAACCATAGACCCTGCAGGATATCAAACCCAAAAGATATTCAGGGATAGGAGATATATACACGGTATACTCTTTTGGGGGTAGATGCCCTATTCCCAAAGGGATTAGGGCTTTTTTTACTCTGATAGCCTTATCCCCTTATCCATCTATGATAGTGGGGGTCCTGGGGAACCGCTCAGGGTTACCATGAATCAGTGAACATTCAGCCCCAGTGTCCACCAGAGCCAGAACACATTGTATGTTCACTGGGGACCAATGGATAGCTATTTCAACATGTGGTCTCTGGCCCCCCCCCCCGGTCCCTCAGGGCAGATACCTTGACCTTCTCCTCAATGAAACCGTGTTCCCCAATCGTCTTCCTGTGTGGGCTCAAGTGAGGTTGGCTCACTTTCCAGCAGGAAGTCTTGCAAACACACAGGCCGGACTCGTGGCTCTGTCTCTGATCTCTGCTTCTTTGGTCTTAATAGCTGGAACTGCTGCTCTGGTTTCAACTGTTGCCATAGCTCTAGTAAGATCCTATTTGACTTCCCATCTAATTTCTTTCCATCTGCTCCTCCTGTATTGAATCAACCCACATCTGGGTCCTCATAACCTTCATGGGGCCCTGTAAGTTCTTCTTGTGAGCAACAGGTCTTATTTCTTTCCGAATTCTTGTGGCTTCAGCCTCTCCTAAGCCTGCTACTGTACATGTCACCTCACTTATGGGATGCCCTAAGTGAGGGGAAAGAATGGCCACTAGGGACCCAGAGAGGGATGTAGGAGCCATCTGAAGTACAATATTCCTCATCACAGTAGTGAAAATCTCTTCATCTGGGCCATAATTCTCTGGACTATAGATGGCATTTCTCATGCCTAGCTCTCATAGCACCTGTTGGAGTTCAGCATATGTCTGCCATCTAACAGGAGAGGTAGATCACCCAGATTGGGCCACACAGCATGAAGTGCAGCCATGAGCCAGTCGAGGAGGGTGTGACTCCCTGGGGTCTGATGTGCATTTTGTAATGGCTGCCTCAAGGCAAGCTGTACTGTCAGGGAAGACAGCTTTCCCATCTGTGATGCCGACAGAACAATTCCATCCACCCCTAAGTCCCACAGACGCAGGAGCCAAGCTGATATTGACTCTGAGGGCTTCTGCCTAAACTGAGAGCCCAAATCCACCAGCTCAGCCTGAGTATAGGGGCGGACCATAGAGTGCTCCACGACCTGGGGAGGGGGCTGCTCCTCTCCTTGGGGAACCTTCAGCTGCTGGGTCTTTATTTTCTTTACCACCACTGGGCATGCTTTCAATACAGGAGGCGCCAGTGCCTCTGGCATCACCCCTTCATCTTTCTCCATCACCTCCATTACTGGGGCTGATGGCACCTTTCTCTCCCCTCCCCCGAGTGCCTCCTCTGCTACAGCCTTTACCTTTTCTAGTGTACCTCGCAGCAATGCTGCCTCAGTCTTCAGAAGGTCTCTTACCTTCAGCTCAATGCTTCCCAGCTGATGTTCTCAGACCACCTCCACCTGTGCTTCCCTCAGGTGTTCGTCTTTTTCCTTGATGGCCTCTTCCTCCTTCAGAACACTTGGCAGCCCTGCCATCTCATCTCCAATGGCTCCTTGCTGCCAGCGCTCTCATACCGCCTCCTCTTGCATCAAAGCCATCTCTTCCTCAGACAATCCACAGAAGTTTGGAGCTCACGTTCTCATGCCGCCATTTCTTGAGCCTCTTCTGTAGACCTTTTTAATACTGTGAGAAGCAGACAACCCACAGTCCCCACTGCCTCATGGGCACTCTGCTTCTCAAAGGATCTACTTACTATATGAAGGGCCAGCTCTACAGCTTCAGGTGTCACCTCCACTTGCCTCCAGTCCTGGGGTGGGGCCCAGTCCTCTAGGAGGCAAGCCGCCTCAGACCACATACCCATTGGAGGACGATCCACTGTTTCCCCATTCCAAGGGTCAACCAGCTGAAGCACCCCTCCCATAAGGGCAGCTTGTCTTTTTCCTTGGTCAACAATGAACCCTGCCGACTTCGCCAGTTGTCTTGCAAATGAGTTTCAGCCCCAGGCAAGTTCGCTATAGATTCACTGTGACCAAAGAAATTTACAGCAAAGGGTTCTTGGGGTGAAAAGGTTATACCCAACTTTATTTCCAGGGGGCAGGTCAGTCCCTCGACACTGCCACCACTCCAGCCTCCGGTCCGCTCTCCTACAGCCTCCCAGTCCTCGCCACCCAGTCTCTAGCAGAGCACTGGGCGGAACTCTTTACATTAACACAATAATGGCTTATTGCCTAAAGGTGTGGAAGCGGTAGCATAGCAACAGGCCAGGCACATTTAAGTTCAGTGAGGATCCTGGCCATAGGAACCCCACTTTATCCACACTCCCTAAGGCATACATTCTCCACAGGGGCAATACTGTCCCCTGAAGGGTCGAAAATTGGTTCTTCAGGGGTTGGCAAAAATCTTAGATATAACAATGATTTGTGGCCTCCAGAACTCAACCCTGCCTGGCAAAATCAGGTTCTGTATTATTTAATTTCTCTTTTTAGGGAAAAACAAGATTTCATTCTAATTTTTCTCTTTGGGGAGTGATCTAGGTTTTCATCTCCCTGTACAGTCTCTGTATTACTTTGGGTTTTCTGGAGAAACAGAGTCAATAGTAGAAGCCCAAGATCTGGAGATGACTGGCTGGAGACGCAGGACAGCAGAAGGCATAATTCCAGTCCTGGTCTGGAGGCCTGAGAAAAGGATTGTCACAGGTGTAAGATCCAGTCTGAGTCTGGGTCTGAAGGCAGGAGAAAACTAATATTCCAAGTGAGACAGTCAGGCAGACAGAAAGAATTCTGTTCCGCTCAGGCCTTCGACAGGCTGGATGAGGCCCGCCCACACTGGGGAGGGTGATCTGAAATTTACTGATTCATATATTAATCTCATACTGGTTAGAAATTCAGTACTATAAAACGTGAATGCATTTTGTACTTGTTAAGGAGGTGGGAAGGCAACTGAATAAAACAACCCGAGGCTCAGTGGTAGGGGTGGACTCAGTTTAGAAAAGGAGCCTTTTGTAGTCAGGGATCCAAAGAGCAGAATAATTCAAAGGGCACATAAGGCAGAGTTCGAAAAAAAGAACAGAGTGATGCAAAGACTAAGAGTACCTGAGCGTAGCCAAGCCAGCACCTTTGGGTGGGGTAGGGAGAAAAGAAGTGACCTTCCATGTCAGCCAAGCTGTCTGAGGAGCTGATGTGGAACATCCCAGTTAGAGGCACATTTTGTACAAGACTTCCCCCACTGTGACATGGCCTATGCCCTTTACACATAAGGGATATCGGGAGGCAATGGAACCACAGGGGAAGAGAAAGGGGAAATCCCCACTGGGAATGGTGTGGGACCTCTGTCCTAGGCCCACTGTTTCTACTGCAGCTGAAGACTCAGCCCACAGAGCTCTCCCTGAGGGCTGCAAAGCTGTCCCCCTGTGGCCGGGAGAGGAGAACCTCCCCTGAGTGAGGTAGTTTTTATGTAAAGACCATAGTTTTATGGAGGACAGGGGCCATGCTGGATGGTATGTGTGATACCTCAGGGCTGCTGCCTGTCGCTGGAAGCATGCTTTTGAATTCCAAGACTTGACTTCCAGAGGCCACACTGTTGCCTCACAGCTTCTTCTTGGTGGCCACACCTGCATGTCGTCTGAGACTCCTGGGGCACATTCTGGCCTTCCCACATTCTCCTCTGTGTCTCCAGACACTGCATTTCCCAAATTTCCTCGCCAGCTGGGCTCCTTGCCACTTAGGTTCTGTTAGAGCCGCTACTTGGGTGAGGCTGGTGGGAAGGCAGGAGGAAGGGAGAAGGGAAGGCTTTTTTCCTAGTTGTGACATGAGCAGAGGTGGGAGGTTCTGGGCTCCACAGCAGTGGGGTACCAGGGCAGGCAGCTAAGGGCTAGGGCAGCTCTGATGGCCATCTTAGCAGCATGAGCAGAGGGGCTTTGGTTCCTGCCCAGCGGGAGAGGCAGTGATCGTAATGGTGGCAGAGGCAACAACGACCAGAGCGTCAGAGACAAGTGAATGTGAGCTCACAGGCTCTGCACAAACTGCTCCCCTGCTCTGGCCTCCACGGTGTACACACGTCAGAATTTCCTTCCTTTTTAAGCCTAAGTAAATCCATTATATGGATGGACTACATTTGCTTATTCATTCATCTGTCCATGGACACTTGGGTTGCTTCCACATTTTAGCTATTGTGAATAATGTTGTTATGAACACAGGTGTGCCAATATCTCTTTGAGACTCTGCTTTCAAACCTTTTGGATCTATATCCAGTAGTGGGATACACTGGCTCACATGATAATTCTACTTCTATTTTTTGAGGTACCACCATACTCTTTCCCCAGCAGCTATACCATTTTACATTCTCACAAAAGTACACAAGAGTTCTAATCATTGGTTTCTCAATAATATCACTCCCCTTGGAGTCATGGAAAAAAGGTATGAACATCACCAAAGTGGCCTGAATGTAAAAGGTGCTGGGTGCCATATAGATGCTGAGCCTTATGTATCATTGCATTTGGTGACCATTCTTGACTTGTTGAATTGTACAAGTCACACTAAAGATACAGAGATGACATATCTTCTATCCCCAACTGGGTTCTGGGACATCCTGGGCTCTGATCTTGATGTTTACACTCTGAATGGGTAACTTACACATCTCTCTGGGCCTCAGTTTCCCCATCTGTAATATAAAGCAATTGAATTGCATGGCTGTGAAGCATAATCCAGCTCTGAAACTATTTCTGAAACTGCCTCTTAGTAATGTATTTTTTTTATTTCACATGGAAAAATCTCATACTATAATAAAAACAATAAAAAGGAGTACAGTGTGATCCCATTGTATGTATGAATGTGAATATATATATACAAACACACACACACACATATATATAATCCATTAAAAAAGCATGAGGCAAATACATCAAAATGACAACAATGATTATCACTTATCAATTATGAGTAACTTCTCTACTGTATATATTTTAAATTTTCCAAATTTTATGCTAGTTCATACCTTTTTAAAATTTTTTTACTTTATTGAAATATAGTTGACATATAATATTATATTCATTTCAGGTGTACAACATGATGATTTGACAATTATATACATTACTAAATGCTCAGCACAATAGGTTTATAGTTACCATCTGTCAAACATATAAAGATATTATACTATTATGGACTATATCCCCTATGCTGTACACCTATCCTTGTGACTAATTTATTTTACAACTGGAAGTTTGTACCTGTTTATCCTCGTCACCTATTTCACCCATCCTGCACCCCTCTCCCCTATGGCAACCACCAGTCTGTTCTCTGTCTGTGAGTCCATTTCTGTTTTGTTTGATTGCTCATTTGTTTTGTCTTTTAGATTCCACGTGTAAGTGAAATCATATGGTATTTGCCTTTGTCTGACTTATTTCACTGAACATAATGCCCTCTAGGTCCACCCACATTGTGGCAAATGGCAAGGTTTCATTCTTTTTTGTGGCTGAGTAATATTCCATTGTACATATGTACCACTTCTTTATCCATTCGTCTGTTGATGGGCACTAGGTTACTTCCATACCTTGGCTATGTAAGTAATGCCAATAAACGTAGGGGTGCATATATCTTTTCAAATTAGTGATTTTATTTTCTTTGGGTAAATTCTCACAAGTGAAATTACTGAATCATATGGTATTTCTTTTTTTATTATTATTTTATCAACATCACAGTACATCACAGTAGTTCAAGAGTCTCCTTCACCCTCCCCTGCCCCACCCACTCCCTTCCTCCTTCCCAGTGTCTGTGGATCTAATGCTGTTTTGTTTCTTCTGTTTTCCTTTGGTATTATACTCCACAAATGAGTGAAATCATATGGTATTTGTCTTTCTCAGCCTGGCTTATTTCACTGAGCATAATACTCTAGATCCATCCATGTAGTTGCAAATGGCAGGATATCTTTTATGGCTGAATAATATCCATTGTGTATATGTACCACATCTTCATTATCCACTCATCTACGGATGGACACTTAGGTTGCTTCAATATCTTGGTTATTGCAAGAAATGTGGTGATAAACATACGGGTACATTCATCTTTTTGAATCATGGATTTTGTTTTCTTCAGGTAAATTCCTGGGAGTGGAATTACTGGGTCAAATGGTATTTCTATTTTTGGTTGTTTTTTTTTTTTGGTATCATTAATCTACAATTACATGTGCAACATTATGGTTACTAGACTCCCCACATCACCAAGTCACCCCACATACCCCATTACGGTCACTGTTCATCAGGGTAGTGAGATGCTATACAATCACTACTTGTCTTCTCTGAGTAATAGAGCCCTCCCCGTGCACCCCCCCATATTATGTCTGCTAATCATAATACCCCTTTATCCCCGTTGGCCCTCCCTTCCTACCCATCCTCCCCGTCCCTTTCCCTTTGGTAACTGATAGTCCAATCTTGGGTTCTGTGAGTCTACTGCTGTTTCGTTCTTTCACTTTTTTTCTTTGTTATTATTGTTTGATACTTTTTTTCCACCTGGCTTATTTCACTGAGTATAATACCCTCTAGCTCCATCCATGTTGTTGCAAATGTCTGGATTTGTTTTCTTCTTATGGCTGAATAATATTCCATTGTGTATATGTACCACCATTTCTTTATCCATTCATCTACTGATGGACTCTTAGGTTGCTTCCATTTCTTGGCTATTGTAAATAGTGCTGCAATAAACATAGGGGTGCATCTGTATTTTTCAAACTGGGCTGCTGCATTCTTAGGGTAAATTCCTAGGAGTGGGATTCCTGGGTCAAATGGTATTTCTATTTTGAGGTTTTTGAGGAACCTCCATACTGCTTTCCACAATGGTTGAACTAATTTGCATTCCCAACAGCATTGTAGTAGGGTTCCATTTCTCCACATCCTCGCCAACATTTGTTGTTTGTGTTTTGGATGTTGGCCATCCCTACTGTTGTGAGGTGATATCTCATTGTGGTTTTAATTTGCATTAGCGATGTGGAGCATCTTTTCATGTGCCTGTTGGCCATCTGAATTTCTTCTTTGGAGAAGTGTCTGTTCAGGTCCTCTGCCCATTTTTTAATTGGATTATTTGCTTTTGTTTGTTGAGGTGTGTGAGCTCTTTATATATTTTGAATGTCAACTCCTTATCAGATATGTAATTTATGAATATATTCTCCATACTGTAGGATGTCTTTTTGTTCTACTGACGGTGCCCTTTGCTGAACAGAAGGTTTTCAGCTTGATATAGTCCCACTTGTTCATTTCTGCTTTTGTTTCCCTTGCCTGGGTAGATATGTTCATGAAGAAGTTACTGATGTTTATGTCCAAGAGATTTTTTCCCATTTTTTTCTAAGAGTTTTATGATTTCATGACTTACATTCAGGTCTTTGATCGATTTCGAATTTACTTTTTTGCCATTTTTTTATTAATGTATTATTGATATACACTCTTATGAAGGTTTCACATGAAAAAAAATGTGGTTACTATATTTACCCATATTATCAAGTTCCCACTCATACCCCAATTCAGTCACTGCCCATCAGTGTAGTAAGATGACACAGATTCACTATATGCCTTCTCTGTGCTACACTGTTTTCTCCGTGGTTTCCCATACCATGTGTATGAAACATAATACCCCACAATCCCCTTCTCCGACACTCCCCACACGCCTTCCCACACCCCTCCCCTTTGGTAACAACTAGTTCCTTCTTGGAGTCTATGAGTCTGTTACTATTTTGTTCCTTCAGTTTTGCTTCGTTGTTATACTCCACAAATGAGGGAAATCATTTGGCACTTGTATTTCTCCACCTGGCTTATTTCACTGAGCATAATATCCTCCAGCTCCATCCATGTTGTTGCAAATAGCAAGATTTGTTTCCTTCTTATGGCTGAATAGTATTCCATTGTGTATATGTACCACCATTTCTTTATCCATTCATCTACTAATGGACACTTAGGTTGCTTCCATATCTTGGCTATTGTAAAAAGTGCTTCAATAAACATAGGGGTGCATATGTCTTTTTGAATCTGAGAAGTTGTATTCTTTGGGTAAATTCCAAGGAGTGGGATTCCTTGGTCAAATGTATTTCTATTTATAGTTTTTTGAGGAACCTCCATATTGGTTTCCACAATGGTTGTACTAGCTTTCATTCCCACCAACAGTGTAAGAGGGTTCCCCTTTCTCCACATCCTCTCCAGCATTTGTTGTTCTTAGTCTGTTGGATGCTGGCCATCCTCACTGGTGTGAGGTGATATCTCATTGTGGTTTTAATTTGCATTTCCCTGATGATTAGTGATGTGAAGCATCTTTTTGTATGTCTGTTGGCCATCTGAATTTCTTCTTTGGAGAACTGTCTCTTCATATCCTCTCCCATTTTTTAATCGGGCTATTTGCTTTTTGGGTGAAGAGGCGTGTACGTTCTTTATATATTTTGGATGTTAACCCCTTGTCGGATATGTCATTTACAAATATATTCTCCCATGCTGTACGATGCCTTTTTGTTCTGTTGATGGTTTCCTTTGCTGTACAGAAACTTTTTAGTTTGATGTAGTCCCATGAGTTCATATTTGCTTTTGTTTCCCTTGCTTGAGGAGATGCGTTCAGGAAGAAGTCATTCATGCTTATATTCAAGAGATATTTGCCTATGTTGTCTTCTAGGAGTTTTATGGTTTCATGACTTACATTCAGGTCCTTGATCCATTTAGAGTTTACTTTTGTGTATGGGGTTAAACAATAATCCAGTTTCATTCCCTTGCATGTAGCTGTCCAGTTTTGCCAACACCAGTTGTTGAAGAGGCTGTCATTTCCCCATTGTATGTCCATGGCTCCTTTATCATATATTAATTGACCATATATGGTTGGGTTTATATCAGAGATCTCTAGCCTGTTCCATTGGTCTGTGGGTCTGTTCTTGTGCCAGTACCAAATTGTCTTGAGTAGTGTGGCTTTGTAGTAAAGCTTGAAGTTGGGGAGCTTTATTCTTCCTTCTCAGGATTGCTTTGGCTATTCGAGGTCTTTTGTGGTTCCGTGTGAATTTTAGAATGATTTTCTCTAGTTCACTGAAAAATACTGTTGGTATTTTTATAGGAATTGCATTGAATCTGTAGATTGCATTAGGCAGGATGACCATTTTGACAATATTAATTCTTCCTATCCATGAGCACAGGGTGTGTTTCCTTGTATTGGTATTTTCTTTAATTTCTCTCGAGTGTCTTGTAGTTTTCAGAGAATAGGTCTTTCACTTCCTTGGTTAGGTTTACTCCTGGTGTTTTATTCTTCTTGATGCAACTTTGAATAGAATTGTTTTCCTTATTTCTCTCTCTGCTAGGTCATTGTTGGTGTATAGGAATACCATAGATTTCTGCGCATTAATTTTATATCCCGCAACTTTGCTGAATTCAGATATTAGATCTAGTAGTTTTGGAGTAGTCGAATTTACTTTTGTGTATGGGGTTAGACAATGATCCACTTTCATCTCTTACATGTAGCTGTCCAGTTTTGCCAACACCAGGTCTTGAAGAGGGTGTCATTTCCCCACTGTATATCCATGGCTGCATTATCATATATTAATTGACCGTATATGTTTCAGTTAATATCTGGACTCTATTCTGTTCCACTGGTCTGTGGGTCTGTTTCTGTGCCAGTACCAAATTGTCTTGATTACTGTGGCTTTGTAGTAGAGTTTGAAGTCAGGGAGCATAATTCCCCCTGTTTGATTCCTCCTTCTCAGAATTGCTTTGGCTATTCGGAATCTTTTCTGGTTCCATATGAACTTTTGAGTTATTTGTTCCAGTTCATTGAAGAAAGCTGTTGGTAGTTTGATAGGGATTGCGTTGAATCTGTAGATTGCTTTAGGTAGTATAGCCATTTTGACAATATTTATTCTTCCTAGCCAAGAGCATGGGATGCATTTCCATTTGTTAGTGTCCTGTTTAATTTCTCTTAGGAGTGTCTTGTAGTTTTCAGAGTACAGGTCTTTCACTTCCTTGGTTAGGGTTATTCCTAGGTATTTTATTCTTTTTGATGCAATTGTGAATGGAATTGTTTTTCTGATTTTTCTTTCTGTTAGTTCATCATTAGTGTATAGGAAAGCAACAGATTTCTGTGTGTTAATTTCATATCCTGCCACTTTGCTGAATTCAGATATTATTTCTAGTAGTTTTGGAGTGGAGTCTTCAGGGTTTTTTAAGTACAGTGTCATGTCATCTTCAAATAGTGACAATTTGACTTCTTTACCAATCTGGATGCCTTGTATGTCTTTGCTTTGTCTGATTGCCGTGGCTAGGACCTCCAGTACTATGTTGAATAACAGTGGAGAGAGTGGGCACCCCTGTCTTGTTCCTGATCTTAGATGAAAAGCTTTCAGCTTCTCGCTATTAAGTATAATGTTAGCTGTGGGTTTGTCATATATACCCTTTATGATGTTGAGGTAGTTGCTGTCTATACCCATT
The DNA here is from genome assembly GCA_029783875.1 of Phataginus tricuspis. Classification (NCBI taxonomy): domain Eukaryota; kingdom Metazoa; phylum Chordata; class Mammalia; order Pholidota; family Manidae; genus Phataginus; species Phataginus tricuspis. Next base: position 50,584,758 of record JAQQAC010011420.1, on the reverse strand, counting down.
TTGTTGAGAGTTTTGATCGTGAATGGATGCTGAATTTTGTCAAATGCTTTTTCAGCATCTATGGAGATGATCATGTCGTTTTTGTTCTTTTTGTTGATGTGATGGATTATGTTGATGGATTTTCGAATGTTGTACCATCCTTTCATCCCTGAGATGAATCCCACTTGATCATACTGTATGATCCTCTTGATGTATTTTTGAATTCGGTTTGCTAATATTTTGTTGAGTATTTTTGCATTTACGTTCATCAGGGATATTGGTCTGTAATTTTCTTTTTTGGCCGGGTCTTTGCCTGGTTTGGTATTGGAGTGATGCTGGCTTAATAGAGTGAGTTTGGAAGTATTCCCTCCTCTTGCATTTTTTGGAAAACTTTAAGGAGAATGGATATTATTTCTTTTCTATATGTCTGGTAAAGTTCAGAGGTGAATCCATCTGGCCCGGGGGTTTTGTTCTTGAGTAGTTTTTGATTATGATTCAATTTCGTTGCTGGTAATTGGTCTGTTTAGATTTCTTTTTTTTTCCTTGGTCAGTCTTGGAAGATTGTATTCTTCCAAGAAGTTGTCCATTTCTTCTAGGTTTTCCACCTTGTTAGCATAAAGATTTTCATAGTGTTCTCTAATAATTCTTTGTATTTCTGGGGTCTCTCGTGATTTTTCCTTTCTCATTTCTAATTCTGTTTATGTGTGTAGATTCTCTTTTTCTCTTAATAAGTATGGCTAGGGGTTTTTGTGTTTTGCTTATTTTTTCAAAGAACCAGCTCTTGGTTTCATTGACTTTTTTCTATTGTTTCATTCTTCTCAATTTTATTTATTTCTTCTCTGATCTTTATTATGTCCTTCCTTCTGCTGACTTTTGGCCTCATTTGTTTTTCTTTTTCCAACTTTAATAATTGTGACTTTAGACTATTCATTTGGGATTGTTCTTCCTACTTTAAAGAGGCCTGGATTGCAATATACTTTCCTCTTAGAAGTGCCTTTGCTGCATTCCACAGAATTTGGGGCTTTGTGCTGCTGTTGTCATTTGTCTCCATATATTGTTTGATCTCGGTTTTAATTTGATCATTGATCCTTTGATTATTTAGGAGCATGTTGTTGAGCATCCATGTGTTTGTGAGCCTTTTTGTTTTCTTTGTACAATTTATTTCTAGTTTTATACCTTTGTGATCTGAAAAGTTGGCTGGTAAAAATTTCAATATTTTTTAATTTACTGAGGTTCTTTTTGTGTTCTAGTATGTGGTCTATTCTGAAAAATGTTTCATGTGCACTTGAGAAGAATGTGTATTTTGCTGCTTTTGGGTGTAGAGTTCTGTAAATGTCTGTTAGGTCCATCTGTTCTAGTGTGTTGTTCAGTGCCTCTGTGTCCTTATTTTCTGTGTGGTTGATCTGTCCTTCGGAGTGAGTGGTGTGTTGAAATCTCCTAGAACGAATGCACTGCATTCTTTTTCCTCCTTCAATTCTGTTAGTATTTGTTTCACACATGCTGGCGCTCCTGTGTTGGGTGCATATATATTTGTAATGTTTATATCCTCTTGTTGGACTGACCCCTTTATCATTATGTAATGTCCTTCTTTATCTCTTGCTATTTTCTTCATTTTGAAGTCTATTTTGTCTGATACAAGTACTGCGACACTTGCTTTTCTCTCCCTGTTGTTTGCATGAAATATTTTTCCATCCCTTCACTTTTAGTCTGTGCATATCTTTAGGTTTGAGGTGAGTCTTTTGTAAACAGCATATAGATGGGTCTTGATTTTTACCCGTTCTATTGCCCTGTGTATTTTTATTGGTGCATTCATTCCATTAACATTTAGAGTGATTATCGATAGATATGTACTTATTGCCATTGCTGGCTTTAGATTCGTGGTTACCAAAGGTTCAAGGGTAGCTTCTTTACTATCTAACAGTCTAACTTATCTCTCTTGTTAAGCTATTATAAACACAGTCTGATGATCCTTTATTTCCCTCCCTTCTTATTCTTCCTCCTCCATTCTTTATATGTTAGGTCTTCTTTTGTACTCTTTTGCATTTCCTTTACTTTTTTGTGGATAGTTGATTTTATTTTTTTGCCTTTAGTTGGTATTTATATTGTCTGCTTTCTTTTCTATGATTTTATTTTCTCTGGTGACATCTTTTTAGCCTTAGGAGTACTTCAATCTAGAGTAGTCCCTTTAAAATATCCTGTAGAGGTGGTTTGTGGTAGGCAAATTCCCTCAACTTTCGCTTGTCTGGGAATTGTTTTATCCCTCCTTCAAATTTAAATGATAATTGTGCTGGATACAGTATTGTTGGTTCAAGGCCCTTCTGTTTCATTGCATTAAATATATCATGCCATTCTCTTCTGGCCTGTAAGGTTTCTGTTGAGAAGTCTGATGATAGTCTGATGGGTTTTCCTTTGTAGGTGATCTTTTTTCTCTCTCTAGCTGCCTTTAATACTCTGTCCTTTTCTTTAATCTTTGCCATTTTAATTATTATATGTCTTGGTGTTGTCTTCCTTGGGTCCCTTGTGTTGGGAGATCTGTGGGCTTCCAGGGTCTGAGAAACTATTTCCTTTCCCAGCTTGGGGAAGTTTTACTCAATTATGTCTTCAAAGACAGTTTCTTTCCCTTTTTCTCTCTTCTTCTTCTGGTACCCCTATAATGCAAATATTGTTCCATTTGGATTGGTCACACAGTTATCTTAATATTCTTTCACTCCTAGAGATCCTTTTATCTCTCTCTGCCTCAGTTTCTCTATTTTCCTGTTCTCTGGTTTGTATTCTATTAACAATCTCTTGCACCTTGTCCAGTCTGCTCTTAAGCCCGTCAATTGATTGTATAATTTCTGTACTGTCCCTCCTGACTTCATCCCTTAGCTCTTGCATATTTCTCTGTAGGTCCATCAGCATGGTTATGACTTTTATTCTGAATTATTTTTCAGGAAGATTGTTTAAATCTATCCCACCTGGCCCTTTCTCTGGGGTTGTCTGGGTGATTTTTGGATCAGATTCTTCTGTCTTTTCATGGTGATAGAAGTGGTCGCAAGCAGGTGACACGTGTGTCAGCTGGGAAAACAAAGTCCCTTCCTGCTTGTTCTCCTTTCCCTTCTCCAGATCCTGTGCCAGTTACCCGCACACTGGGAGGCAGTCTCTGGGATAATCTCCTGAGCTGCCGTGGGCAGGGCCACCCTCAGGCTAGCCTAGAGTTCTGCTGGGGGTTTCAGCCATGGCAGGTGCATTCTTCAGCAAGTCTGCTGCCCCTTTGCACCTTTTTGACCTTGCTGTGGCTTCCGCAGCCTGTGCTTGTTACTCACATACCGGAGGCAGTCTCTGAGCTGCCATGGGCAGGGCTGCCCTCAGGCTAGCCTAGAGCACTGCGGTGGTTTGCAGCCACACCGGTTGCATTCTGCAGCGAAATCTGGCACCTTTTCACGCCTTCCAGACCTTGCTCTGACTTCCGCAGCCTTTCCCGGTTAGTTGCACACCTGCCGGGAGGAGATTCTGTGTGTTTGGTGTGGGCGGGGCCGCTCTCCCCCTGTTCCGCAGCTGTGGCAGATCCTCCAGTCCATTTGCAGCACCAACGGGGGGGAAGGAATGGCAGGCTGCTTATCGCCGTGAGGGGCTTCAGCGGGGCTGCTTTAGCTGGCAGCCGTTTATAGGGCCTGAAATTCCTCAAGATTTCCAGCCTGCTGGGCTGAGTGTGCTTGTACGATTTTCTTCAACTGTTGGGCCCTTGTCTCTTTAAGACTTTTTTTTAAAGCACCCACTTTTCTTTTTTTCCCAGGGGAGCTGGCTGTGGGGATCTGCTCGTGTCTTGGATCCTGCCCTTCCATTTCTCTAATCTCCGATACACCATGTGATGTGGGTCTGTGCTCCTCGTGTAGATCACCAGGACTGGTTATTTAGCAGCCCTGTGCTTCCACTCCCTCCCCACTGTGATTATTTTCCTCCTGCTGGTAAGCTGGAGTGGGGAGTGCTTGGGTCCCACCAGATCACGGCTTTGTATCTTACCCGCTTTGTGAGGTGCTGAGTTCCCGCAGATATAGATGTAGCCTGGCTGTTGTACTGTATCTTCTGGTCTCTCTTTTAGGAATAGTTTTATTTGTTGTATTTTCACAAATATATATGGTTTGGAGAGGAGATTTCTGCCACCCTGCTCATGCTGCCATCCTGACCTCCCCCCATTTTTTATTTTTTGAGGAAGCTCCCTATTGCTTTCCACAAGGGTTGCACCAATTTGTAGTCCCACAAGCAGTGTAGGAGGGTTCCCATTTCTCTGCATCCTTGCCAGCATTTGTTATTTCTTGTCTTTTGGATAGTGGCCATCCTAACTGGTGTGAGGTGATATCGTATTGTGGTTTTAACTTGCATTTCCCTGATGATTAGCAATGTGGAGTGTTTTTCATGTACCTGTTGGCCATTTGTATTTCTTCTTTGGAGAAGTGTCTGTTCAGGTCCTTTGCCCATTTTTTGATCGGGTTGTTTGCTTTTTGGGTGTTGATGCATATGAGTTCTTTATATATTTTGGATGTTAACCCCTTATCAGTTATGTCATTTACAAATATATTCTCCCATATTGTAGGATGCCTTTTTGTTCTGCTGATGGTGTCCTTTGCTGTATAAAAGCTTTTTAGTTTGATGTAGTCCCACTTGTTCATTTTTTATTTTGTTTCCCTTGCCCAAGGAGATGTGTTCAGGATAAAGTTGCTCATGTTTATATTGAAGAGATTTTTGCCTACGTTTTCTTCTAAGAATTTTATAGTTTCGTGACTTAACATTCAATTCTTTTATCTATTTTAACTTTACTTTTGTTTATGGAGTTAGACAATAATCCAGTTTCATTCTCTTACATGTAGCTGTCCAGTTTTGCCAACACCAGTTGTTGAAGAAGCTGTCTTTTCTCCACTGTATATTCATGGCTCCTTTATTGTATATTAATTGACCATAGATGTGTGGGTTTATATTTGGGCTCTCTAGTCCATTTCATTCAGCTATGGTTCTGTTCTTGTGCCAGGACCAAATTCTCTTGATGACTATGGCTTTGAAGTAGAGCTTGAAGTTGGGGAGCAAAATCACCCCAGCTTTATTCTTCCTTCTCAGGATTGCTTTGGCTATTCGGGGTCTTTTGTGGTTCCATATGAATTTTAAAACTATTTGTTCTAGTAAGTTGAAAAATGCTCTTGGTATTTTTATAGGGATTGTATTGAATCTGTAAATAGCTTTGGGAAGGATGGCTCTTTTGACAATATTAATTCTTCCTATACATGAGCATGGAATGTATTTCCATTTTTTGGTGTCCTTAATTTTTCTCATGAGTGTCTTGTAATTTTCAGAGTATAGGTCTTTCACCTTGTTGGTTAGGTTTATTTTAAGGTATTTTATTCTTTTTGATGCAGTTGTAACTATAGCTGTTTTTCTGATTTCTCTTCTGCTGGTTCATTGTTAGTATATAGGAATACAACATATTTCTGTGTATTAATTTTGTGTTCTGCAACTTTGCTGAATTCAGATATTAGTTCTAATAGTGTTTTGGTGAATTCTTTAGTGTTTTCTATCTGCAGGTACAATATCATGTTATCTGCAAATAGTGACAGTTTAACTTCTTCCTTACCGGTCTGGATGCCTTTTATTTCTTTGTGTTGCCTGATTTCCATGGCTAGGACCTCTAGAACTATATTGAATAAAAGTGGGGAGAGTGGGCATCCTTGTCTTGTTCCCGATTTTAAAGGAAAAGCTTTCAGCTTCTCGCTGTTAAGTATAATGTTGACTGTGGGTTTGTCATATATGGCCTTTATTATGTTGAGGTTCTTGCCCTCTATACCCATTTTGTTGAGAGTTTTTGTCATGAATGGATGTTGAATTCTGTCAAATGCCTTTTTAGCATCTGTGGAGATGATCATGTCGTTTTTACCCTTCATTTTGTTAATGTGGTGTATGATATAGATCGATTTAGAAATATTGTGCCATCCTTGCATCCGTGGAATAAATCCCACTTGGTCATATTGGATGATCTTTATGATGTATTTTTGGATTCACTTTGCTTATATTTCGCTGAGGATTTTTGCATCTATGCTTGTCATGGATATCGGTCTTTAATTTTCTTTTTTTGTGGTATCTTTGTCTGAATTTGCTATTAGAATGATGCTGTACTCAAAGAATGAGTTTGGAAGTATTCCCTCATCTTCTACTTTTTGGAAAACTTTAAGAAGGATGGATATTAGCTCTTCTTTAAATGTTTGGTAGAATTCGGCTGTGAAGCCATATGGTCCTGGGTTTTAGATTTTTGGGAATTTTTTGATGACCAGTTTGATTTCATTGCTGGTAATTTGTCTGCTCTGATTTTCTATTTCTTCCTGAGTCAGTCTTGGAAGGTTGTATTTTTCTAGGAAGTTGTCCATTTCTTCTAAGTTTTCCAATTTATTGGCACATCATTTTTCAAAGTATTCTCCAATAATTCTTTGTATTTCTGCAGTACCCATGGATCATGTGGTATTTCTATTTTTAGTTTTTGGGAAACCCCATAGTGCTTTCATAGTGGCTGCACCAATTTACATTCCAACCAGTACTGTACAGGGGGTCCCTTTTCTCCACTTCCCCTCCAACAGTTTTTAGTGTTTTTTTTTATACTATCCATTCATACTAGTGTGAGGTGATACCTCATTCTGTTTTTGACTTGCATTTCTCTGATGATTAGATATGCTGAAAATATTTTCACATGTCTGTTGGCCATCTGCAGCTCTTCTTTGGAAAAATTGTCTATTCATACCCATTTTTAAATCAAATTATTTTTTGTTTTGGTGTTGAGTTGTATGAGTTCTTTATGTATTTTGGATTTTGGATATTAGATCCTTATCGGATTTGTCATTTGAAAATATTTTCTCCCATACAGTACCTAGCCTTTTTGTTTGTTGTTGGTTTTCTTTGCTGTGCAGAAACTTTTTTGTTTGGTGTGGTCCCACTTGTTTATTTTTGCTTTTGTTACCCTTGTCTGGGGAACCATATCCAGAGAAAAATCACTAATGCTGATGTTCAAGGGTGAATGTCTGTGTTTTGTCCTAGGAATTTTATGGTTTCAGGTCTTAAATTAAGTCTTTAATGCATTTTGAGTTTATTCTTGTGTATAGCATATGATAGTGATCCAATTTAATTCCCTGACACATAGCAGTCCAGTTTTCCCAAGCATTTATTGAAGAAACTGTCTTCTCCCTTTTGTATATTCTTGCCTCCTTTGTCATAGATGAATTGACCATATAGGCACGGGTGTACTTCTGGGCTTTGTTCCATTGATCTATATGTCTATCTTTGTGCCACTACCATACTGTTTTGATTAATATAGCTTTATAGTATAGTTTGAAATCAGGGAACATGATACCTCCAGCTTTGCCCCTTTTTCTCCAGGTTTCTTTGGCTATTCAGAGTTTTTTGTGGACCCATACAAATTTTAGGATTATTTTGCCCCAGTTCTGTGAAAAATATTAGTATTTTGATAGGGACTGTATTGAATCTGTAAATTGCTTTGGGTGTATGTCAATTTTAACAATATTAATTCTTCCTATCCTTGAGCATGGAATAGTTTTCCATTTATCTGCATCATGTTCAATTTCTTTTATCAATGTCTTACAGTTTTCAGAGTACAGGTTTTCGTGTCTTTGGTTAGATTTATTTCTCAGCTTCTTATTCTTTTTGATGTAATTGCAAATGGGATTGTTTTCTTTATTTCTTTCTACTAGTTCACTATTTACATATAGAAATACAACAGATTTATGTACATTGATTTTGTATCCTGTGGATTTCTTCAATAATATATCTTAATAGAATCTTCTGCAATCAGTGACAACTCAAAAGTCATAGAAATGAGGGAATAACTGGGGACTCTTTGGCAGAGCCTCAAATTGGAAGCCCAAGGATCCCTCAGCCCCCAGATGTTTGGTTTAATATTTTTAAACTTTTTAATTTGAGTTGTTATAATTACAAATACAGGAGAGTTTAAAGTGATTATAAGAGACTATTAAATGTCACTCTATGGCAGTAAATTTGAAAACCTAGGAAAAACAGATTTCTTGCAAAATGAAACATACCAAAATCAACATAGAAAAAGTGTGAAACTTAAATAAATCAATTACTACAGAAGAGATTATATGGGTGATTAAAAGTGGTATTAAAAGGCGTCAGGATGAAATGGCCACACAGTTGAATTTTATCTAACTTTTGAAATAGAGATAATGACATTACTCAGATCCTTGCTACTCAGAGTGTGGTCCATGGACCCACAGGATCTGCACCACCAGGAGCTTGTTGAACATGCAGAATCTCAAGGCCTCACCCAGGCTTAGTGTTAGGTTCCCTTTAATACACAATCTTGAAGGAATGTTCAGTCCCCTTTCACACACAGCCTTGAATTGCCTCCAGGCACAGCAACTTCTTATCACTCAGAAGTTGCACCCGAGTGTATTGTGCGCAACAATTTCTGTTTTTCAGAAGTCACAAGGACATCCTGCTCACCAAGGACCTAAATTCCTACATAAGCAGCTCCCATCTTGCTGCCGCTGCTGCTCTCTCTCTTTTTTCAGACAGCCACTCTGCCTGTTTGTCTTGCAGGGAATAAAACTGCGCTGATGGAGTTCTCGTGTCCTTCTTTGTGAGCGAGTGAGCCAGGTAGCTAAAAGAACCCTTTCACTTAGTAAATCAGATTCAGCATTTTAACAAGATATCTGTGCGACTTGCGTGTATGTGAATGTTTAAGAAGCACTGGCTAAGGCAGTGTCTCGACCTTGGCTGAATATTGGAATTATCTGAGGAGTTCTAAAAACTACTGGCATTTGATTCATACCTAGAGAGTCTGATTTAATTAATTAGGTGCCTTTCTTGGCATCTGTGTTTAAAAGTACTCCCCAGATGGTTAAGAATCAGAAATTTAAACGGCGTCATAGAAAAACCTGGAAAGCTTTAAGAAATAAAACCGACAAAGAATGTAAGCCCGCAAAAAGCTATAGACCAGTCTCATTTATAATTAAAAAGTAAAATCTGGTAATTACAAGAAATAATACAATAAAACCAAGCACAGTTCCCTTCAGGAATACTTGCAGCAGTGTGCTGGTTTAACAACCAGTTCTCTTGGAAAAGATTTTTCAGAAAGACCTGATTTGTAGCATTTGTCAATTTCTGTAGTGTAAATACTCTCACTATAACTAATTTTCGGCATAGTTAATTTTAAGCTACTTTTGCTCCTAGCAAAGAATGGTGAGGAGCTATCAACATGACCTCAACCAGCTTGAAAATTAGATAATTGGTTCTCATAAAGTGCTAAGAGGCAGCAATCTCACATCATGAGAGGTTGACTCAGAATTAGGAGATCCACCAATGAGTCCATTACATCAATACCTTGAAGAAGAGATAACACAGTGTCTCCCACAGGTGCATTAAGGAGGGATGGCTCAGGGGCTTCATCTCCCCTTTGGCACGGCATCAGCCACGTGTGCTGCCTCTCACCCAGATGGCTTCTTGCATTTCCCTGACCTGCTGGTCCCCAAAGTCATGTGACTTTGCTGCCAGGTCAGCCTGGCCCAGACTGGCTGGAGCCACTGTGCCCCTGTGGTCCTGGCTTAGTCAGGGCCTTTGGAGATGGAGGAGGAAGATGTTACCAGTGCCTCTTCATTTTTCAGCAGGCTGAGCCGGCAGGACAAAGTGGGCCGTTTCCTTAATCTATGAATATCCTGCTTCAGACAAGTTTTCCCTTTTTGAACCCTGAGAGAAATGGAAGGGAAGGCAGGGGCCTGCCTAATGTTCCTGGGAAATGGGGTGGGTTTCCTGCTCTTAGCTTGCCTCCATGTCCCCAGGGCCCCTCCTCTGTGCTTGTTTCCTAACTTCCTTGGCTCCTTCTGGAACTAATGCACCTCTGGTGTCTTTCCAGTAAATTCCCATTTTGTCTAGATATCCAGAGTCCATTCCATTGCTACTAAACCCTTCCTGAACAATACCATTACTCTTACCCATGAGGACTGAGAACGGGAATCCGAACCGGTGATCGCATCAGCTGTGACAACCACCACCGAACACATTCATTTTCTGCTCTGTGTGACTGGACCCTGTGGCTGCGGGGTCATCAGCAGCTTCCAGGTGTGCCAGCTTTTCAGGGCCACCAGGTGGTCTCAGGGATTCCAGAGAGCTTCTGGGGCAACTGTGCTGCGCAGAGCCACTGTCTTTGAGAGGTCATGCTCCCGGGAGAGTTTCCTGATGGCCTGTGGGCTCCTCCTCCAGATGCTACTCCCTTCACCTTGCAGGAGCAATGCTGTCCTCGTCTTCTAGCAACAAATGGGGAGAAACTGGCAGAGGTTCTAGTACCTGAGCTTGTTTGCTCTCTGTGGAACAGATTTTATTTATTCACCTAACAAATAATTGTTGACACCAATTACAGCCACTTGTGCTGGAGATAGAGCACAGAACTAGACAAGTGCAAACCCCTGAGCCCTGTGTTCCATCAGGAGAAGGGACAAGCACAAGAACAGCCTAAAAAAATAAACCAATAAGGTGATTTTAGGTAGTCATAAGTGACAGGGAGAAGATAGGGGTGTAGAAGAACAGGGAGGGAGAGCTTCTTAGCTCAGAGAGCCAGGGAAGGGCAGGAGGAGCGTCTGGACAGCCGGAAGGAGGGGGCATGGTGGGGGGCGGGGCATGGGCTCGGAGTGTCCTGGGCCTGAAAGTCCAGCGGAGTGGACCCTCTCTCATAACCCGGGATAAGCGGCAACCCAAATACTCACAGGAGACTGGTCTTGATGCAAATTACAAGAGGTTTATTGATGCATACCAGCGCGCTGGGGTCGAAACTCATAACCCACGCAGGGGTAGAGGAGTTCGACCACGAGCAGAATTCTCAAGGGTTTATAAAGGAAAAACTGCAACCAGGGGGAGGAAGGGGGGTGCTCTTGTGGGGAGGCCAGCTGCAGGTTTGATGACCTAATTGCAAGACATTCCGGTTAAGGCCCCTCAGGGCTTCAACATTCAGTAACTTATCTTATTCGTCATCCCCCGAACACAAGGAGGCAGGAAGGTCTTATCTCAAGGCCGGCCATCCGTGCCCAACGCTCTAGGCGTACGAGATGTATGTGCCTTACACACAGAGGCAGGAAGGTCTTATCTCAAGGCCGGCCATCTGTGCCCAATGCTCTAGGCGTACGAGATGTACGCGCCCCAAGAACACAGACAAATGGCCACCGGGGCCTGTTTTTGCAAACTGTATACTTAGGGCAAACTTTAAATTTTCTATTCCTTCAGGCCGAGCGAGGGCCGGCCCGTGGGTGCACAGCCAGCCAGGAGGTGTTGGCAAGGTGGGCAAGAGATGGGGTTGGCTACCAGCACCACAGCATTGAGATTTTTTAATTCCGATGGAAACAGGAATGGGAAGTGTTAAGCAGGGAGTTTCATAAGGTCTGACTCATGGTTGGAAAGGTCCCTGTGGCCGCACTGTGGAGAATGACTGTGATGAGGCAATTGGGAAAGCAGGATACAGGCCCAGGGGCCACTGCTCAGGCTGGGGATGAGGGCGGCTGTAAGCCATCTGGCGAGGCTGAGCCGAGCTCAGTCATCTGTGGGCATTCCTCAAAGACGTCTCCACAGTCAGACCTGCCTGCCAGAGTCCAGCTCCAGCTAGTCCAGGGGTCCCTGAAGGATGGACAGCGTCGGAGGCTGAGTAAATGAGTGAGGACACAGACACTAGCAAAAGCTGAACCTGGCCTTTAATTAAAAGTAGTAGATTGTTTATATACTCTTTGATTACACAAAGTACAGTACAGTTATTAATCATTTAATTGACACATAGCAGGGTTACATAAGTTTAGAAAATGAGATTAAATCATTTTGACATATCTTAGCAGTCTACTAGTTTCTAAGTAAAGTTTGTTCCTAGTCACTGCGGTTAGAAAATCTCACAAAGGTTAGGTAGGTGCCAGATTCTTGATTTTTTTTACAGATGACTATTTAAAGTTTACTATTCTATTGTTTTTATGTAGGGTTCTTATTCTTTCATAGCTATACTCCCATTCTCCATCTCTGGTAGGAAAGAAAGAGGCTGTCTCCAAAAGTACATGATGACCTTTTGGCAGGCAGGAATAAATTTCACAGAGTGTGCCTCGGACCCATTTTTAGTAAGACTTACAATGGAGATTTTTCTAATGTGAAGTTAGGCAATGCCCTGTTCTTATTACTTTTATAATTTATCAAGCTGTTCTCTGGCGGGTTAGCCAGAGGGAACCACCTGTTCTTTGAACCCACCTATTTCCACATTCATCAAATATGCCATCTAGAGGCCACGTAGGGGTGGGGATGGGGAACTGGAACCCACTCAAACACTCTCCATTTATTATAACTCAATACTTGTTTCCAATATCTTTTTCGCATCCCCCTCCTATTATTCCTTAATAAAATGTTAAAGTAGTAAGTGAAAGTAATAAAGATTACAGTCCCTAATAGAAAGCTGTTTAAATCTTGATATAAGATAAAGATGAAAAGTAGAGTTTAATGCAGTAGGAAAGCAAGTGTAGACTGTCAGATCCATGCCTATAAACTGGGTATAGATCTGAGCAAGACAAGGGCAACAAAACAGCCATGGGCGCAGGAGATTTCTCTCAAAACTGGGAGGGTGAGGTTCTGAGCCTCACCTCTGTTGGCGCCCTATTGCTCACCTGATGGCCCCCCTGCGACTGTGCCTGTCTTAGGTTGTTCCTCCCTTGAGGAATCTTACCCGTCTCTGGCTAACCAGCCATCTTCCAGGGCCATAAAGAGAGATGTGCAGTTGGTAAGTGAGAGAGAAGCAATGTTCTCTGAAAAGATCAGCTCTTCTTACTTCTTTGCAGATTTATGCCCCATGGCTTTTATGCCCAGCAGTTGTCTCGAAGTATCTTTACCACCTGGAAGAATTAGGGGGTCTTTCCTCTGGCATTTCTACCAGGGTATATTAAATTTGGTTTTCCAAATTAGGTGCAAGTGACCAATAACAACATTCCCAAACACCATAATAATGAGAGAGTTCCGGGAAGTTAGCGACATGAGCGGGTGGCAGAAATCTCCTCCCAACACTATATTTATCCACGAAAACACAGTAAATACAACTATTCCTAAAAGAGAGACCAGAATACACAAGAAAGCGCACAGCGTGCAGCCACACCTAAGAGGACTAGGCACCCCGCAAGGCGGTAAGATACAGAGCCATGACACGGCAGGACCTGAGTGCTTCCCCACCCCAGCACACCAGTAGGAGGAGAGGATTCAGAGCCGGGAGGGCCTGTAAGTACAGACCCATGAAATAACCAGCCCCAGTGATCTGCGTGGGGAGCGCTGACACACATCACGTGGTGTAGTGGAGATTGGAGAGACAGAGGATGCAGGATCTGATCGGGGAATGCACCAGGTTGCTTGCAGCTGGCTCTGGGAAGGAAAAAAAACAGGAAAAGCGTGTGCTTTTTTCAGCGGTCTTAAAGAGACAGGAGCGAAGCAGAGGACCGGATTACCATGGCACACTCAGCCCAGCAGTCTGGGAGTCCTGGGGAGCTTTGGACCCCTTAGCTGGCAACTGGGAAAGGGGGGCCGCACTTAGACTTCCCACAGAGCACAACATCCTCCCATTTGTTCCCACCCCGGCCAGAGCTATAAAGGGCACTGCAGAGCGGCGCAGCCGCAGCTCTGGAAAAGTGGAGCAACAGCGCCACCTACAGCATCCCCACAGAATCCACTCACGGTGGGCGGGGTTTTTTTTGTTTGTTTTGTTTTTTGTTGTTGTTCTTGTTTTTTCTTCTTTTTCTTTTTTCTTTTTTTTTTCCTTTTTAAAGTCATAAAGAACCCAGCTGACATACATGGCAACTACCAGCGACCACTTCTATAGCCATGAAAAGACAGAGGAATATGGTACAGACAAAGCTCCAGACCCAGACAACCCCAGAGAGGGAACATGAAGGGATGGACATGCACAGTCTTCCTGTAAAAGAATTCAGAATAAAAGTCATAGCCATGCTGACGGATCTACAGAGAAATGTGGAAGAGCTGAGGGAGGAAGTAAGGGAAGTGAGGAAAGATTATGTAGAAATCAGACAAGGCATCTATGGGCTTAGCAGCAGACTGGACGAGATGCAAGAGACTGTTAACGGAATAGGAATCAGAGAACAGTAATACAGAGAAGCTGAGGCAGAGAGAGATAAAAGGATCTCTAGAAATGAAAGAATACAAAAGAACTGTGTGACCAACCCAAATGGAACAATATTCGCATTATAGGAGTACCAGAGGAAGAAGAGAGAGAAAAAGGGATAGAAACTGTCTTTGAAGAAATAATTGCTGAAAACTTTCACGCTGGGGAAGGAAATAGTCTCGCAGTCCATGGAAGCCCACAGAACTCCCAACACAAGGGACTCAAGGAAGACAATACTAAGACACATAATAATTAAGATAGCAAAGATAAAAGATAAAGACAGAGTATTAAAATCAGCTAGAGAGAGAAAAAAGATCACCTACAAAGGAAAACAAATCAGACAATCATGAGACTTCTCAACAGAAACCTTACAGGCCAGAAGAGAATGGCATGATATATTTAACGTAATGAAACACAAGGGCCTCGAACAAAGAATATTGTATCCAGCATGATTATCATTTAAATATGACGGAGGGATTAAACAATTTCCAGACAAAAGTTGAGAGAGTTTGCCTCTCATAAACCACCACTACAAGATATCCTAAACAGACTGCTCTAGAGAGAAGCACCCCTAAGGCTAAAAAGAGTCACCAGAGAAAATAAAATCATAGCAAAGAAAGCAGACCATCCAAATACTACCTAAAGGCAAAGATTAAAACACCTAATATATAAAGAATGCAGGAGGAAGAATAGGAAGGGAGAGATAAAGAAACATCAGATGGCGTTCACAATAACTTAACAAGAAAGTTAAGTTAGATTCTTAGATAGTAAAGAAGCAACCCTTGAACCTTTGGTAACCACGAATCTAAAGCCAGCAATGGCAATAAGTACATATCTATCGATAATCACCCTAAATGTAAACGGACTGAATGCACCAATCAAAAGACACAGAGTAACAGAGTGGATAAAAAATCAAGACCCATATATATGCTGCTTACAAGAGACTCACCTCAAATCCAAAGATATACACAGACTAAAAGTGAAGGGATGGAAAAAGATATTTCATGCAAACAACAAAGAGAAAAAAGCAGGTGTTGCAGTACTTGTATCAGATAAAATAGACATGAAAACGAAGAAAGTAGCAAGAGATAAAGAAGGATATTACATAATGATAAAGGGGTCAGTCCAACAAGAAGATAGAACCATTATAAATACATATGCACCCAACACAGGAGCGCCAGCATATGTGAAACAAATACTAACAGAAGTGAAGGAGGAAATAGACAGCAATGCATTCATTTTAGGAGACTTCAACACACCACTCACTCCAAAGGACAGATCAACCAGACAGAAAATAAGTAGACACAAAGGCACTGAACAACACACTAGAACAGATGGATCTAACAGATATCTACAGAACTCTGCACCCAAAGGCAGCAGGATACACATTCTTCTCAAGTGCACATGGAACATTTTCCAGAATAGACCACATACTAGGTCACAAAAAGAACCTCAGTAAATTCAAAAATATTGAAATCCTACCAACCAACTTCTCAGATCACAAAGGTATAAAACTAGAAATAGAAAGAAATCAAAAAGGCTCAAAATATATGGAGACTTAACAACATTCTCCTAATTAATCAATGGGTTAACGACCAAATCAAAACAGAAATCAAAGAATGTATGGAGACTAATGACAAAAACAACACAAAGCCACAACTTCTGTGGGACGCAGCAAGGCAGTTCTAAGAGGAAAGTATATTGCAATCCAGGCTTGTTTAAAGAAGGAAGAACACGCCCAAATGAATAGTCTAAAGACACAATTATTGAAATTGGAAAAAGAAGAACAAGTGAGGCCCAACGTCACCAGAAGGAGGGACATAAAGATCAGAGAAGAAATAAATAAAATTGAGAAGAATAAAACAATAGAAAAAATCAATGAATCCAAGAGCTGGTTCTTTGAAAAAATAAACAAAATAGATAAACGCTTAGCCAGACTCATTAAGAGAAAAAGAATCTACACACATAAACAGAATCAGAAATGAGAAAGGAAAAATATCGACGGACCCCACAGAAATACAAAGAATTATGAGAATATTATGAGAATCTATATGCTAACAAGCTGTAAAACCTAGAAGAAATGGACAACTTCATAGAAAAATACAACCTTCCAAGACTGACCAAGCAAGAAACAGAAAAACTAACAGACCAATCACCAGCAAAGAAATTGAATCGGTAATCAAAAAACTACCCAAGAACAAAACCCCCAGACCTGATGGATTCACCCTGAATTCTACCATATAGAGAAGAAATAACACCCATTCTCCTTAAACTTTTCTAAAGAATAGAAGAGGAGGTAATACTTCCAAACTCTTTCTATGAAGCCACCATCAGTCTAATACCAAAACCAGGCAAAGACCTCACCAAAAAAGAAAATTACAGACCAATATCCCTGATGAACGTAGATGCAAAAATACTCAACAAGATATTAGCAAACCGAATTCAAAAACATATCAAGAGGATCATACACCATGATCAAGTGAGATTCATCCCAGGGATGCAGGGATGGTACAACATTTGAAAATCCATCATCATCCACCACATCAACAGAAAGAAGAACAAAAACCACACGATCATCTCCATAGATGCTGAAAAAGCATTTGACAAAATTCAGCATCCATTCATTATTAAAACTCTCAACCAAATGGGTATAGAGGGCAAGTTCCTCAACATCATAAAGGCTAAATATGACAAACCCACAGCTAACATCACACTTAACAGCGAGAGGCTGAAAGCTTTTCATCTAAGATCGGGAACAAGACAGGGATGCCCACTCTTTCCACTGTTATTCAACATAGCACTGGAGGTTGTAGCCACGGCCATCAGACAAAACAAAGACATACAAGGTACCCAGATTGGTAAAGAAGAAGTGACATTGTCACTATTTGCAGATGACATGACATTGTACTTAAAAAACCCTAAAGACTCCACTCCAAAACTACTAGAACTAATATCTGAATTCAGCAAAGTTGCAGGATACAAAATTAACACACAGAAATCTGTTGCTTTCCTATACACTAATGATAAACTAACAGGAAGAGAAATCAGAGAAACAATTCCATTCACAATTGCATCAAAAAGAATAAAATACCTAGGAATAACCCTAACCAAGGAAGTGAAAGACCTGTACTCTGAAAACTACAAGACACTCCTAGGAGAAATTAAAGAGGACAATAACAAATGGAAATGCATCCCATGCTCTTGGCTAGGAAGAATAAATATTGTCAAAATGGCTATACTACCTAAAGCAATCTACAGATTCAACGCAATCCCTATCAAACTACCAACAGCTTTCTTCAATGAACTGGAACAAATAACTCAAAAGTTCATATGGAACCAGAAAAGACCCCGAATAGCCAAAGCAATTCTGAGAAGGAGGAATCAAACAGGGGGAATTACGCTCCCTGACTTCAAACTCTACTACAAAGCCACAGTAAGCAAGACAATTTGGTACTGACACAAAAACAGACCCACAGACCAGTGGAACAGAATAGAAAATCCAAACATTAACCCAAACATATACAGCCAATTAATATTTGATAAAGGAGCCTTGGATATACAATGCGGAGTTGACAGCCTCTTCAGCAGCTGGTGTTGGAAAAACTGGACAGCTACATGTAAGAGAATGAAACTGGACTACTGTCTAGGCCCATACACAAAGGTAAACTCAAGGTGGATCAAAGACCTGAATGTAAGTCATGAAACCATAAAACTCTTAGAAAAAAACATAGGCAAAAATCTCTTGGACATAAACATGAGTGACTTCTTCATGAACATATTTCCCCGGGCAAGGGAAACAAAAGCAAAAATGAACAAGTGGAACTATATAAAGGTTAAAAGCTTCTGTACAGCAAAGGACACCATCAGTAGAACAAAAAGACATCCTACAGTATGGGAAAATATATTCATAAATGATGCATCTGAGAAGGGGTTGACATCCAAAATATATAAAGAACTCACGCACCTTAACAAACAAAAAGCAAATAATCCAATTAAGAAATGGGCAGAGGACATGAATAGACACTTCTCTAAAGAAGAAATTCAGATGGCCAACAGGCACATGAAAAGATGCTCCACATCGCTAATCATCAGAGAAATGCAGATTAAAATCACAATGAGATATCACCTCACACCAGTGAGGATGGCCAACATCCAAAACACAAACAAAAACAAATGTTGGTGAGGATGTGGAGAAAAGGGAACCCTCCTACACTGCTGGTGGGAATGC
>JAQQAC010011420.1:50516296-50536150 GCA_029783875.1 Phataginus tricuspis | reverse complement strand
GAAAACTTTTTGCAATCTTACAATATTAAAGGCAGACTAATAAACTTATGTTCCTTTAACAAAAACTTCTAGTTTTGCTGTGCACTTTATATTGAGACTCATTTGTTTTAATTTCACATAGCATGACTATATCAACCTTTCTATAGTTTCTATAATTTTCTTTTTACATTCAGTGTTCCCCTTCTTCAGATAAACAGCTGCACTTTAGAACAGTTACCTTCTTTTACTTTCAACAAAATGAATTTCTATTTCTTATACTTTCTCTTATAAAACACACCTTTTTTAGCAAGCAAAGATGTCTTCTTTATTATATTAAGCAGTTTTAATTAGAACTTAAAACATTAGGTACTTTAACTTTCAGTGAACACTGAAAAATAGGCTTTTATAAACTGTAACACTAGCATTCTTCAGATTGATACCATTTGTGAACACTTTTTATCATTACTGGAAATGTGCCTTACATCACAATTTTTTACTGAGCACAAAACATCTTCATATAACTTAGCAAAACTCCAAAGAATTTCGGTTACTACAAAAATTCTAAGGCTGTTTGCAGATATACATACTTATACATTAATATACTATTATTATTATTAAGATATTCATTTGTTATACTTGTTTACACACTCTAGCAATTATGCTAGATTATTCACAAAAACTTCTACTAAACATCAGACAAAGTCAAGCATTTCTTTAAGCATCCTCTTTTTTTATTTACAATTTATTTTGGTATCATTAACCTACAATTACATGTGCAATATTATGGTGATTAAACTACACCCTTCATCAGGTCCCCCCCACCAACCCCATTATAGTCACTGTCCATCAGCGTAGTGAGATGCTATAGAGTCACAACTTGTCTTCTCGGAGTTGTACAGCCCTCCCCGTGCCCCCGCTACCTTACATCTGCTAATTGTAATACCCCTTTTACCCTCTTATCCCTCCCTTCCCACCCATCTTCCCCAGTCCCTTTCCCTTTGGTAACTATTACACCGTTCTTGGGTTCTGTGAGTCTGCTGCTGTTTTGTTCCTTCAGTTTTTTTTCTTTGTTCTTATACTCCACATATGAGTGAAATCATTTGATACTTTTCTTTTTCGGCTTGGCTTATTTCACTGAGCATAATACCCTCTAACTCCATCCATGTTGTTGCAAATGGTAGGATTTCTTTTCTTCTTATGGCTGAATAATATTCCACTGGGTATATGTACCATATCTTCTTTATCCATTCATCTACTGATGAACCCTTAGGTTGCTTCCATTTCTTGGCTAAGGTAAATAGTGCTACAATAAACATAGGGGTGCATCTGTCTTTTTGAAACTGGGCTCCTGCATTCTTAGGATAAATTCCTAGGAGAGGGATTCGTGGGTCGAATGGTATTTCTATTTTGAGTTTTTTGAGGAACCTCCATACTGCTTTCAACAATGGTTGAACTAATTTGCATTCCCACCAGCAGTGTAGGAGGGTTCCCTTTTCTCCACATCCTCGCCAACATTTCTTGTTGTTTGTGTTTTGGATGTTGGCCATCCTCACTGGTGTGAGGTGATATCTCATTGTGGTTTTAATCTGCATTTCCCTGATGACCAGCGATGTGGAGCATCTTTTCATGTGCCTGTTGGCCATCTGAATTTCTTCTTTAGAGAAGTGTCTATTCATGTCCTCTGCCCATTTCTTAATTAGATTATTTGCTTTTTGTTTGTTAAGGTGCGTGAGTTCTTTATATATTTTGGATGTCAACCCCTTATCAGATACGTCATTTATGAATATATTTTCCCATACTGTAGGATGTCTTTTTGTTCTACTGATGGTGTCCTTTGCTGTACAGAAGCTTTTCAGCTTGATATAGTCACACTTGTTCATTTTTGCTTTTGTTTCCCTTGCCCGGGGAGATATGTTCATGAAGAAGTTGCTCATGTTTATGTCCAAGAGATTTTTGCCTATATTTTTTTCTAAGAATTTTATGGTTTCATGACTTACATTCAGGTCTTTGATCCACCTTGAGTTTACCTTTGTGTATGGGGCTACACAGTAGTCCAGTTTCATTCTCTTACATGTAGCTGTACAGTTTTTCTAACACCAGCTGTTGAAAAGGCTGTCATCTCCCCTTTGTATATCCAAGGCTCCTTTATCAAATATTAATTGGCTTTAAATGTTTGGGTTAATGTTTGGACTTTCTATTCATTTCCACTGGTCTGTGGGTCTGTTTTTGTGCCAGTACCAAATTATCTTGATTACTGTGGCTTTGTAGTAGAGTTTGAAGGCAGGGAGCGTAATTCCCCCTGTTTGATTCCTCCTTCTCAGGATTGTTTTGGCTATTCAGGGTCTTTTCTGGTTCCATATGAATTTTTGACTTATTTGTTCCAGTTCATTGAAGAAAGCTGTTGGTAGTTTGATAGGGATTGTGTTGAATCTGTAGATTGCTTTAGGTAGTATAGCCATTTGACAATATTTATTCTTCCTAGCCAAGAGCATGGGATGCATTTCCATTTGTTAGTGTCCTGTTTAATTTCTCTTAGGAGTGTCTTGTAGTTTTCAGAGTACAGGTCTTTCACTTCCTTGGTTAGGGTTAGTCCTAGGTATTTTATTCTGTTTGATGCAAATGTGAATAGAATTGTTTTTCAGATTTCTCTTCCTGTTAGTTTATTGTTAGTGTATAGGAAATCAATAGATTTCTGTGTGTTAATTTTGTATCCTGCAACTTTGCTGAATTCAGATATTAGTTCTACTAGTTTTGGACTGGAGTCTTTAGGATTTTTTAAGTACAATGTCATGTCATCTGCAAATAGTGACAATTTGACTTCTTCTTTACCAATCTGGATGCCTTGTATGTCTTTGTTTTGTCTGATTGCCGTGGCTACGACCTCCAGTACTATGTTGAATAACAATGGAGAGAGTGGGCATCCCTGTCTTCTTCCTGATCTTAGATGAAAAGCTTTCAGCTTCTCACTGTTAAGTGTGATGTTAGCTGTGGGTTTATCATATATAGCCTTTATGATGTTGAGGTACTTGCCATCTATACCCATTTTGTTGAGAGTTTTAATCATGAATGGATGCTGAATTTTGTCAAATGCTTTTTCAGCATCTATGGGGATGATCATGTGGTTTTTGTTCTTCTTTTTGTTGATGTGGTGGATGATGTTGATGGATTTTCGAATGTTGCACCATCCTTGCATCCCTGGGATTAATCCCACTTGATCATGGTGAATGATCCTCTTGATGTATTTTTGAATTCGGTTTGCTAATATTTTGTTGAGTATTTTTGCACCTATGTTCATCAGGGATATAGGTCTGTAATTTTCTTTTTTGGTGAGGTCTTTGCCCGGTTTTGGTATTAGAGTGATGCTGGATTATAGAAAGACTTTGGAAGTATTCCCTTCTGTTCTATTTTTTGGAAAACTTTAAGGAGGATGGGTGTTATTTCTTCTCTATATGTCTGGTAGAATTCAGAGGTGAATCCATCAGGTCTGGGGGTTTTGTTCTTGGATAGTTTTTTGATTACGGATTCAATTTCGTTGCTGGTGATTTTCTGCTTAGTTTTTCTATTTCTTGCTTGGTCAGTCTTGGAAGGTTGTATTTTTGTAAGAAGTTGTCCATTTCTTCCATGTTTTGCAGCTTATTAGCCTACAGATGCTCATTATATTCTCTTATAATTCTTTGTATTTCTGTGGGGTCTGTCATTATTTTTCCTCTCTGATTTCTGCTTCTGTTTATGTGTGTAGATTCTCTTTTTCTCTTAATGAGTCTGGCTAGGGGTTTATCTATTTTGTTTTTGTTTTTTTTTTTCAAAGAACCAGCTCTTGGTTTCATTGATTTTTCCTATTGTTTTATTCTTCTCAATTTTATTTATTTCTTCTCTGATCTTCATTATGTCCCTCCTTCTGGTGACTTTGGGCCTCCTTTGTTCTTCTTTTTCCAATTTCAATAATTGTGTCTTTAGACTGTTCATTTGGGAATGTTCTTCCTTCTTTAAATAGGCCTGGATTGCAATATACTTTCCTCTTAGAACTGCCTTTGCTGCGTCTCACCAAATTTGTGGTTTTGTGTTGTTGTTGTCATTAGTCTCCATATATTCTTATATTTGTTTTGATTCGGTCGTAACCCATTGATTAAATAGGAGACTGTTGTTAAGTCTCCATGTATTTGTGAGCCTTTTTGATTTCTTTCTAAAATTTATTTCTAGTTTTATACCTTTGTGATCTGAGAAGTTGGTTGGTAGGATTTCAATATTTTTGAATTTACTGAGGTTCTTTTTGTGGCCTAGGATGTGGTCTATTCTGGAAAATTTTCCATGTGCACTTGAGAAGAATGTGTATCCTTCTGCTTTTGGGTGCAGAGTTCTGTAGATATCTGTTAGGTCCATCTGTTCTAGGATGTTGTTCAATGCCTCTGTGTCTTTACTTATTCTCTCTCTGGTTGATCTGTCCTTTGGAGTGAGTGGTGTGTTGAACTCCCTAAAATGAATGCATTGTTGTCTATTTCCTCCTTCAATTATGTTAGTATTTGTTTCACATATGTTGCACTAGTGGGTTGGGTACATATATGTTTATAATGGTTATATCTTCTTGTTGGACTGACCCCTTTATCATTATGTAATGTCCTTCTTTATCTCTTGCTACTTTCTTCGTTTTGAAGTCTATTTTGTCTGATACAAGTACTGCAACACCTGATTTTTTCTCTTTGTTGTTTGCATGAAATATCTTTTCCATCCCTTCACTTTTAGTCTGTGTATATCTTTGGGTTTGAGGTGAGTCTCTTGTAAGCAGCATATAGATGGGTCTTGCTTTTTTTATCCACTCTGTTACTCTGTGTCTTTTGGTTGGTGCATTCAGTCCGTTTACATTTAGGGTGATTATCGATAGATATGTATTTATTCAAGGGTTGCTTCTTTACCATCTAAGAATGTAGCTTAACTTTCTTGTTAAGTTATTGTGAACGCCGTCAGATGTGTCTTTATTTCTCCCTTCCTATTCTTCCTTCTCCATTCTTTATATATTGGGTGTTTTATTCTTTGCCTTTAGTTAGTATTTGGATGGTCTGCTTTCTTTGCTATGATTTTATTTTCTCTGGTGACATCTTTTTAGCCTTAGGGGTGCTTCCCTCTAGAGCAGTCCATTTAAGATA
This sequence comes from Phataginus tricuspis, assembly GCA_029783875.1. Classification (NCBI taxonomy): domain Eukaryota; kingdom Metazoa; phylum Chordata; class Mammalia; order Pholidota; family Manidae; genus Phataginus; species Phataginus tricuspis. Next base: position 50,531,030 of record JAQQAC010011420.1, on the reverse strand, counting down.
TCCTGGAGTGGTGGTTTATGAGAGGCAAACTCTTTCAACATTCCTTTGTCTGGAAATTGTTTAATCCCTCCGTCATATTTAAATGATAATCGTGCTGGATACAATATTCTTGGTTCGAGGCCCTTCTGTTTCATTACGTTAAATATGTCATGCCATTCTCTTACTGGCCTGTAAGGTTTCTGTTGAGAAGTCTGATGATAGTCTTATGGGTTTTCCTTTGTAGGTGATCTTTTTTCTCTCTCTAGCTGCCTTTAATACTCTGTCTTTATCTTTGACCTTTGCCATATTAATTATTATGTGTCTTGGTGTTGTCTTCCTTGGGTCCCTTGTGTTGGGAGTTCTGTGGGCTTCCATGGACTGCGAGACTATTTCCTTCCCCAGTGTGGGAAAGTTTTCAGCAATTATTTCTTCAAGACACTTTCTATCCCTTTTTCTCTCTTCTTCTTCCTCTGGTACTCCTATAATGCGAATATTGTTCCGTTTGGATTGGTCACACATTTCTCTCAATATTCTTTCATTCTTAGAGATCCTTTTTTCTCTCAGTACCTCAGCTTCTTTGTATTCCTCTTCTCTAGTTTCTATTTCATTTATCTTCTCCTACACTGTATCCAATCTGCTTTTAATACCGTCCATTTTGTTCTTCAAGGATTGGATCTCCAACCGGAATTCATTCTTGTTTTCTTGAATATCTTTCCGTACCTCCATGAGCATGAGCATGTGAATGATTTTTATTTTGAACTCCCTTTCAGGGAGAGTCATAAGGTCCATATCATTTAAATCTTTCTCAGGAGTTGTATTCATAATTTTACTCTGGACCAGGTTCCTTTGGCATTTCATATTTGTGTATGGAGCCCTCTAGTGCCCAGAAGCTCTACTCTCTGGAGCTTCTCAGCCCCTGAAGCAATGTCAGGGATTGTAGGGGAGTGGTATTGGTGCCTTGGGGGAGGAAAGGGCTGTTTCCTGGTTCCTGGCTGCTATGTCTGTCTCCACTGTCTGAACCAGTGGGCTGAGCACACAGGTATAAGCCTCTCTGTTTTGCCTTTTTAGTTGCTGTAGACAGATCTTCCCTCTGGCTGGCCCAACACTAGGGAAGTGCTTCCAGGTTTGCAAGCCTGGTGGGGCTGGCCAGGTGAAAGGTGCTCTAGTCTGCCTGTCACAGAAGGGGTTCCTGGAGCCGTGCAGGCAGCCAGGGAGCTGGCACACCTGAAGATCAGAAAACCCCCAATCTGCTGGGCAGAGTACACCCGGACAATCCTGTCCACCTGTCCTTTCTCCCGAGCAGCAAGCTCCATTCAGTCCTTGCCCCCTCAGCAGGCCTCCTGCCAAGGTCCTGCCTGCCAGGAAGTCTCTCAGACTGTCCATCCTTCCCCCATCCCAGTGCAACTGGGTATGGATCCCTGATCTCACAAGCAGCCAGAATCTTAGTCTCTCCAGGAACCCTGCCTGTCTTAACTTTCCAAGCTCCTAATTACAAAAGTATCATGCAAGCACCATGAAATGTAGGTTTGTGCTCCCAGAGTAGATCTCCAGAGTGAGGTATTCAGCAATCACAGTTCTCCACTCCCTCTCTTCTCTGTTCCTGTTCCTCCTGCCGGTGAGCTGGGGTGGGGGAAGGGCTTGGATCCCGCAGGACCACAGCTTTAGTACATTACCGTTTTCTGTGAGGGCTGCTCTTGTCTCCAGGTGTATGCAGTTTATTGTAGCTGTCTTTCCCGTTGCTCTTTCAAGAGTAGTTGTAGTACCTTTATTTTCATATTATATGTGGTTTTAGGAGGAAGCCTCTGTCTCACCTCTAATGCCACCATCTTTAATCCATCTCTTCTTTAAGCATCTTCTTGAAAGATTTAACAGGTAACATCAACTTAAATGACTTAGGTAAACAGGCAGCTGATAACCATAGGACACATCTGTTTCAGATAAACAAATTAGCATCAATGCTTAATATCTTTTATTAGAATTTTTGGAAGTTTTAGAATGCTCAATTTTCGCAAGCGCTTGTTTTTAAATTAATTTGTATTAATACCATAAAACATTTTTCATTTACACACTTAGACAAACAAACATACAGACTGAGACATAATGATTACAGGTAGCAACACTTTTCATAAAAGAACATATATTCAGATAGATAAACTAATACAAAGATTTGAGTTACTAATGTTCAATTGCCCTCTTTCTTTTTAGCGTACTTGATTAAAGGTATCTTAATTTGCAAGAATACACTTTAAGGGTGAGTAGTTCATATAACTGGGTTAAGGCCCATATGGGGACTTGAACCTTGGACCCTCAGATTAAAAGTCTGATGCTCTACCAACTAAGCTAGCTGGGCTCTGGCAAAAAGGAGCTGATAAAGGCTCTGTACTGATAGGGACTGTGTGTGTGTAAAACAGTTTGTCTCTTTTCCACTATAGGTGCTATTTCCGAATTAACATGCCTAAATGAAATTATTTCATTAATCAAATTCCAGTAAGAAAATTCAGTTACCGAGACCTTCTCAGGTCCAAAAGCATTGTAATAATCTTTTAAGGCATCACCTACTCTTTTCCACTTTCTTTCATCTATAGTTCCCTCTTGCGGGAACCAAGGACAGAGCTTTTCTAAAGACTGAAAAACTCAAGTAATTGCTTTCTTTTAACCCTTACTCCTCGTGCCTTGAGTGATTCCTTGACTCAATGTCTGTCCCATAATTGCGCCTCTCACTTACCTCACAGGCGTGTCTCACAGAGCGGGTAGATCTGTGGCCGCCAGAATACAGGGGTGTCTCACAGAGAAGATCTGTGGCACCAAAACTCTCTCGTGGTGACCTCAGGATCATCGGCTGGCCAGCCCTTCCAGAGCGGCGTTCGTCACAGTCTCCCCTGTGCCTCGAACCCCACGTTGGGCACCACTTGATCCGACCTGCAGGTCAGCAAACGTAAAACCCCCAGCTGCGGGGTTCGCCAACGGGAACCTAAGGAGGGGGTGTGCGAATGAAGAGGGACAGAAGACAGAGAGAATAGAGACATGACAGGCTTTCTGATCAATTCTCGTTTATTACAGGTTGGAGCAGAGAATATATAGACAGTACAGGGTGTGGTCTCTTCTGATTGGTTGCCCATTATGCTAATGAAGCGATCTACAAAGTCCAATCACACACCGAGTTGTGCGCATGCACAGTTGCCTTTGACGTAAGCGGCGGACCAGAGTGAGAACACTTGGTGGGAAGCTGTGGCGGGAATGTAATCAAAAACCTAAAACCTAAGTACAACAAGATGGAGTCTTAAAACAAAATGGAGTCTTGTCTGACAATATTTGCTCCACTCCCCACAGGTTATTACTGTGGGCAACTGGGACCCTCTGAGGAATGGTGGACAGCACCCCCAGAATCGCAACTCTGAAGAACCAGAGAAGGCAGCCTTTTCCCACTGACTTTCCATCCTCCAGTGGCAGGAAGTTCCCCTAGGAGTGGCAGCACTGTGGGCTGCCTGCGTCCAGGAGAAGTGAACCACCAAAGCCTCAAAAAGCCCTGAGCTGGAAATGCTGAGGGGCTCCGCAGCAGCTGGAGGTGCGCACTGCCAGGGAGCTGAAGGGCGCCCTCCCGGCTGCCACTGAGGCCCCAGATGGGCTGAGGGAGGTGGTGTGGAACACAGAGTGCATCAGCTACTTTTCATGAATGGTAATTGAAAGCTATTCTCCTCAGCCATCTCAAAAAACTGAGGCTTTGGGAACATTCAAAGCCAAGCAGCAGACTGGTCCCAACCAGGAATGCAGCGATTTCCACAGCAGAGCAGTTCCTACATTGATGTCATCAACGCAGGAAAGGACAAGGGGAGCAGTTATTCCTCACTGAGGAACACTGGGCAAGTCCGGTGATTTTTGTAGACTTTGGAACTGAGCAGAGGAGAGGTAGGGGGCTTAGCAAGGGCCCCTCATGGTGCCACTTATGGGAGACACTTCATGTCAACAGATACCCTTCTAAAGCCTTGACCCTTCAAAGTAATTGCTTAAAATTATGCTGCCAACTACAGGATTCCCAAAGCACCAAGATCGTTCTTCAAACAGAAAGACGAAACCAATACAGACAGGCAATCTGGACTGTGGGAACTCAGGGTATCTTAATAGCTCATGACATAGTTTGTCCTTTCAGTATGGATTAGGTGTACTTAAAGATATTCACCTACTATTTATTGTACTCAGAATACACACAGAGACCTTTATTTAAATTAGCTTATTTAAAACATAATAGCAAAGTAGACCTATTATCACCGGTGACAAATGAGGCAACACGGGCTCACAGAGGTTAAGGACTCCTCGAGGTCACATTGCCTTGTAAGGAGCAGGCCTCAGATTATAAACCATTCATGGGTGATGACAGAAACATGGCTCCTGCTATGATTACGTATGCACCTTTTTATAGATGCAGGACGACAGACAACCTCAGGAGTCAGCATGCCCCTCTGTGAAATAGGACAGCAAATGGCTCCGAGTCAGACTTTGGCATCATGTAATCTATTTTTAAGACCATCAGTTTAGATACAAAATGACCTCATGTCTTCCTTACAGTCTGTGATTAAATATTTTTTTAACTAACAATAGAGCCTGTGTGCATGATTATTTTGTAATGACAAATTAAATGTTTTCCAGAAAAGAAATACAAAAATTTGAAACCAAAATGATGCTTTGTTTCCTTCCACAAGATGCATTTGTGTCCTGATTACAGAAATCTGCTTATTCTGATAAAGAAAATATTCAACACAGCTGTCAAGGTCAACAAACTGCTTTTTCCTCTGGTTGGCAAACTCAGCAGAGCACTCGCCACTCTCTCCTCCCCTCTCCAGGCTCCTCGTTTGCCCTGCGCAGGCCAGAATGCCACATATCAAAATAATATAAATTGCTCCCCTTGCTTGTGGTCAGAGCTCAGACCTTGGGAGATTACTCCCCCCTGAGCCCCCTGGTGTGAAATAAAACCTCAACACTCCAATTCCTCCGAGTGCTGCTTGGTTCTTCTGTCAGCGATCCAGTCCAGGTTTTCCAGTTTTTTCTGTAACAATTCTTTGGGTCCCACATTTATATTTGGCAACAAATTCATAAGTTTGCATGAACAAGCTTCCTTGGCAAGTGTGGAAGGAAGAGCTTGTGCGTGCACCCAGCAGAAAGGAAACTGCTGGCGTTATGAGTTTGCAGGTCTTCCTACAACATGGAGGAACCCATTTGAAAATCTACACTTGCCTCTCTGTGGCTGCGATCTTTCTTTTTCATTTTGTTTTGTCTTAAAGCTACAGGCATGGATTTCTATTATGCCGTAACCAGCTTCCCAGTGAGCTATCAGGAAGAAATTCCTCATGGGCTCCTCAGGATTGAAAGGGAGTTTAAAGGCCATGAGCCTGTGTTTCTGACCCATTCATTTTGCAGCAAAATTTCTCAAAAGAGGCCTTTCTATATTTGCTGTCTCCAATTGCCCACATCCCATGTTTTCTTCAAACCCATCCAGCCAGCATTCAATACCCACTACGCACTGAAATCGCTCTGGTCAATGTTTCAGGGAGACCTGGTATCACTGATGCTGGAGTTCTTGTTCACGAAGTCGAAGAATGAGCTTGACAAACACCCAAGGTAGGAGAGCAAGGTACAGGCTTTTATTTAGAGATAACGTGAGAGGAAAAAGCTCCTGGCTCACGCCAGGAGGGGACAAGAGAGCCCAGGGTGATGGGTTGTCTAGGGGATTTATAGGCAGTTGAGGATTTTTGGGAACTGATAAAGGGCTTAGGGTGGGGACTTGTTAAAAGTGGCCTTAGGATGTTTGTCCTTGATGAGATATTAAGCCCCTTTTAGCATGCTAAAGTGAATCTTACACATGATTACAAACAATTAGCATAATAAAAACATGGGCGACTTTCCTTTATCTGGGGAGTATCAACTGATCTCACTGAAGAATGACTCTAGAGTGTGTTTAACACAAAGTTTTGTTAGGGGGTTTCTTTGCATGTAGTTTCCCTGGACATACTTCTAGGCTTCTGGCTTTCAATACTGCCTATTTGCTGATGATTCTCGAATTTATAATCTGAGCTCCAGATTTCACCGTTTAGCTGCTTCCTTGACTTTGCCTCTCAGAAACCTGACAAACATCTCAAACTCAGTGTGTGCAAAACAGAACTCTCAGTGCCCTTTCCCCCAACTTGCTTCTCCCTGGGTCTTTGTCTTTTCCATTCACGGAACCACTGTTAGCCTAGTTGCTCACGTCCAGAACTTAGAAGGCATGCTTGATTCCTCTTTTCTCTTATCTCCATACCCAGAGGCTCGGCAAGTGCCGAGGGCTTCCTCTCCTCCATACATATGCCAGATTCCTCGGTTTCTCCTGGTTTCTACTCCACCATCTCTCATCTGGATGATTGCCATAGTCTGCTCCTGGTCTCCGTGCTTTCACTTTTACGCTCCTATAATCCAGTCCCAGAGCAGATCTTCTTAAAATGGAGGTCAGATAAAATTGGAATTTAGGAGCACATGTGGGGAGTTTTGCAGGACAGGTCTGAAACGGCTTATCATTGCTGCTCGTTCAGTCAACAGAGCCACACCTAGCTGAATAGTAGTAGTAAAGTGCTTGAAGAAAGAGAGAATGGGCTCAGGGAAGAGGTAGTGGCCTCCACCATACGCAAGTAACATCATCATGGCACAAAATTTGTTATTAAAAAACTGACCACACACACACCTGATCCTTTCAAAACCGAGCTTCTCTGCCCTGTCTATTGGGTCAGTCTCTGTCCATTAATTTCTCTGTAGTTGTCAGGCTACAACAGCGTAATGAAAATACAGTGCAAATAACACAAATATTGATGGTAGAGCAAAACTGTCAGTCTTGCAAAATAAGCAAGATTCCAAGATGAGAAAAGCAGTTTTAGGGCACTGCCCTATTTATTTGCAAAGCCAGTGAGCACTGAGGAAGGGGTAGTGTTAGGGCAGAGAAAATCTATGAGGTTGAAGACCCAAAAAGACAATTCAAATGAGAATGATTTTAACATCAAAGGGGTAAGAGACAGCTGGGAAAATTAACAAATGTCTCAAATATTTTTACCGACGTTATGCCATTGTGCTGTGAAGTCAAGTCTTAACTGAAGGATTTCGTATTATATGATCACATAATTTTATCAGAAAACTGTGCACCCAAAACGTGGTTGGCATTGCTCTTCTAAGAATGAGCTAGTGGCAGTGCTCTGACCCGGCTTCTTTTCTAAGGCCCAAACTCCAAATGCTGGGGTGTCCGGAGCCTGTCCTGGCCTTTGTCAGCATCTCTCCTTTCCTGCATGATCTCACCCAGGGCCTTGGCTTAAGCATCACCTACATGCAGTTGTCTCTTAAACTTGTGTCTTCAGATGTATGGACTTGGCCTTCAGATGTATATCCTACTTGTCTGCCTGACATCGGCACTGAACTGTCTAATAGCCTCTCAGACTTAGGTGCCCAAAAACACACCTCTTGATTCCAAACCTGTTCCTCAAGTCTTCCCAACCCTGCTCAGTAAAAGCCAGTATCATTCAGCCACTCTCAAAACAAAATCTCAGGAGTCATCCTGATGCCTCTGACACCACCCACTCCCACATCTGATGGAATAACGAGCTTTGTTGGGCCCACCTTCAAAACACACCCTGAATACACCCCACCTCCCATCCCCACTGCCTTCGAGCTGCGTGGTCACATCTCTCACTAGGCGGCCTCCTGACGCTATGCTGCATCCTGCTCTCGCTTCGTGGCCACCCCATTCCACACAGCAGCCACTGTCATCTTTTAAACATAAATCATATCGTGTCATTCCACAGCTGAAATCCCTCCAGTGGCTTCTCACCACATTTATAAAATCCAAACTCTTTCCCATGGCCTCCCAGGCCCACCTCACCTGACTCGTGTCCACATCTCACGCCTCAGTGCCCCGTCGTCCTTGCTCACTCTCCAGCCCTTGCAGGGGCTGCCCAGCCGGCTTCTCCTCGGGGTCTCTGCTGTCCAGGCCCCTCTCTCAGACAGACTGTGGCTGCCTGACTCCTCATCTAATCTCAGCTCCCATGTCACATCCAGGGAGGGGCCTTCTCCATCCCCCATCCAACCCTCTTTACTTGCATATGCTACTTTATCTCCTTGTAATACCATCATTGTCACTAACTACAACTATTTTGCTTAGTTTTGTGTTTAAATTTTTTCCTGCCTTCTCTTAGATTATAAGGGCAAGGATTTTGTCTAATCTGTTCACTGCTGTGTATTCATCACCAGGGGCTGTCACATAATAGTTGTGCAGTAAATATTTGTCTACTAAGTGGTTTTTAAAATAGAAGAAAAAATTTCATGGTTTCAAGTTTTGTTTTGCAAGATAAAGTCCCACTAAAAATGTTTTTGCATTATTTAACATGAAATTTTGGTTTTCTTTATAAGTGGACTTACATAAGTGGCCTTTTCCTGTACCAGTTATTGTTGAACAATGAGGATCTCCTGTCTTGCGTATTCCCTTCCTTGGCTAGACTAACTGTGGATAAGGAAGGGAGGGCAAGGCTGCAATGATTCGTTCTTGATCAACCCAAGCTAGGTCACGGTGATTAATCATGTTTCTTGCAGAGTGGACAGAGTGCCCTTTCCCCTTTAAAATCCATTCTAAAACTGTGTCTGCAATCTGTCAGGCTCACAAGTTTGCTGTGCATGTATGGAACTCTCTTCTTTTTAATGGGATACTTTTTCTGTCTCCAGATTTCACCTCTGTTTTAAATATCTGCAAGTGCTCTAAGACCACAGATAAACATTGAAAGTCCTTTTCCTGGGTTCTCTGAGTAGTCTGGCCTATAATTCATCTGGGTCAGGAGACTTGAATTTAATTCAGTTTAGGACACGAATAAAGGTTCTCATTAGAGGGGAGCGGCCACAGCGCAAGACAATTTGGCAACACACTGATGTTACTGAATCACAGAATTAAAGAGATGCCTCATTAATGGGAAGGCCTGGGTGCCTTTCAAAGAAGTGGCTTCTACAGCTCCTTGAATTCTGATAACCAGTCATCTGGGCCCAAAATATATTGCTGAAGGGTTTGAGGTCTATTTTAAGTTCTCTTCCATCTTGCTACATGTCATAATCCCTTGGGGTCTGTGGGAAGAAAAGAGGGGGGGTGGTGACAGAACTGTTTGGAATGTTAGGTAGAAAGATAGACATGGGCAGCCGGAAGAGGGAAGTTAAAGTTCAAAGAAAAAGCCACCCAAACTCTGCCCAGGGTGGGGTCCCATGTGGAAACAGAGGCTTTGCAGGGGGGATGACTTCCCTCCCAGCCAGATTCCAGTGGGGCACAATCGGACAGAACTAAGAGCTGCCCCACCACACCTCAGCATGGGAAAAGGACAGGCTCACCGAGAGGTAGGCTGTGCAGATGGACCTGTCAGCCAAATAGCCCCCCCTTGTCAGCCACAGAGGTGCCTCCCAGCCGGAATGGAACATAAAGGCCTCCTGCCTAAAAGTTCGGGCCTTTTTCTACCTTGACTCAGGCGGCCCCTCCCTTGGGGTGTATTCAAATAAATCTTTTGCTCTGCTTTGCTACTGTGTCTCTGCCCTTCAATTCTTTGTCGTGGCAGGACAAGAACCAAGGAGAACGAACCCAGCCCATAACAAAAGGAACGGGCTTCCCTATCACCCCCATCAGCAGGGCTGGGGAGAGGCTGGGTGTTCCCCGTGTGCTGCCTGCTGGGGGAAGGGGTCTGCCAACAGGGCTCTGAGGTTAACTTGGGAGCACGTGCCTTTCTAAAGGGTCAGCCACTGCTCAGAGTCCATCTCCCCTGGATTCCTGCCAAGCAAAGAAGTCTGAAATTTTACACCGTGTTGACTGAGTTTTAACTGCTGGCTCAAGTTTACAAAGCGCTGTGTCAGCCATGTAGCACATGCCCTCAGGTCTGGTCCATCAGTAGCTCCCACTTCACAATCTCTGGCCCAAGGCACCGTGAAAAGATTACAGGTGGGCCAAGAGGAGATGCTGATTGTCAGTTTCTTCGGTCACTGCTGCCAGGATGCGCTGGGAATGCAGATTCACTCCTCCTTAGCCCAGAGGAGAGTCCCCATTTTACTAGGGTTAGCAAGCAGATGCAAAGCATTTAGAAAAAAATTCGGGGTTGCAGAGATTCTTCATTTAAATGGTATTGAAGTTTCACAGGAAGAGTGTTAACTTCATGATGAGGAACTCATGTGGTTGCCACCTTGGGGCACAAGTTTAATGGAAGTGTGGTATCCCCAAGCAGAAAGCCACTATGACTTTGTCATCTACGTGTTTGGGGCCCTCAACCTGGTACCTGGAATAGTGTGTACATGTCACAGTTGCGCAATGATGTGTTAAATTAATGTTGCTGATCACTTTGGCTTGCAAATTTCCCTTTAAAAAACATTTTAAGAAAATCTCCCGTTTATGTGGCCTGATTCCCTTAGATTTAAGCCTTGGGGCAGAGGAAGGGAATAAAGACAAGGGACCCACCAAGAATTAGTTTTATGTGTCAGTAATTCTAGTAATTTGTTTAACCTCCACCTCTGTCACAGGGAGACAGCGGTGTTTGTTTCCTTAGAGGTGAGTGTGGGGAACTACCTATAAATCTCAGCTGCGCCACAAAGATGGCCACTGAGAACCCTTTGAGTTTCAGCTGCGCCACAGCTTCCCCCCCCACGTGTTCTCACTCGGTTCCACTGATTACGTCAGAGACAACTGCGCATGCGCACAAATCTGTGCGTGATTGGAAATTTGAAAGTCGCCTTGTTAGCATGAGGTGTAAACAATCAGAAGAGACCACACCCTATATATTCCGTGTTCTGAGCTGCAATAAACGAGTTCTTGCTTTGACTGAGTTCCCTGTCTGTGTCTGATCGTCTCCGGGGACTGTGGAGGCTGCAGATCGGGCAGACAGTCGGCTCTTACCTCCCTTGCTTTGCTTTGTCGGGGTGTGCCTCTCCCTCCCTTCCTTTCCCTCCACTGGCTCAGAGTGTCACAGAAAGAGCTAGTAATCCTGACGGTGAGCAGCACCAGCAGGGGAGAGGCTAGAAACCCAGACAGTGAGGATACTGAGGTTCAGAGAGAATAAAAAAGCTTGTCCAAAGTCAATTCACAAATGGTGTAGATGGGATTTGAACCCAGTTCAGATATAACTATTCTCACTGTAACTATCCATAAGCACACCCAAAAGAAGAGATTTCTGCTATGCCTTTGTCCTGGAGGCCACCAAATGTCAGAGATGAAGCCTGAATTATGTTCAAAGATGGGAGTAGCTGTAACACTCGTGTGAAGGCAAGAAGCGTATTACTACAACAAGAAAGACCTTCTAGGGAATTTTGTTCAATCCTTGGATAACCCGCTATGGGGAAGTTGGGGTTCCTATGGCCAGGATCCTCACTGAACTTAAACCAGCTGATGATGTAACTGGCCTGTTGTTAGGCTACTTCTTCCACACCTTTAGGCAGTAAGCTATTACTGTGCTATATAGAGGGCTCGGCCCAGTGCTCTGGGCAGAGACAGAGACACTAGTGCTCAAACTGCTGCCGGGAGAACAAGCCAGGTAATAAACCCTTTCACCCAAAAGAACGTTCTGCTGTCAATTTCTTTGGTAGCATTGAATCCATAGCAAACTTGCCTGGGGCTGAAACCCATTGGCAAGACAGTTGGCGTAGTTGGCAGGATTCATTGTTGACCAAGGAAAAAGACAAACTGCCCTTATGGGAGGGGTGCTTCAGCGGGCTGCCCCTGTGAATGGGGAGACAGTGGATCGTCCCCCAATGGGTATGTGGTCTGAGGTGGCTTGCCTCCTACAGGGCTGGGCCCCAACTCAGGACTGAAGGCAAGTGGAGGTGACACCTGAGGTAGTAGGGGTGGCCCTTGGTATAGTAAGCAGATCCTTTGAGAAGCAGAGTGCCCATGAGGCAGTGGGGACTGTGGGTTGGCTGCTTCTCACAGTATTAAAAAAGTCTACAGAGGAAATGGCAGCATGAGAACGCAAGCTGCAAACTTCTATGAATTCCCTGAGGAGGGAAATGGCATTGATGCGAAAGGAGGTGGCATGAGAACACGAGATGCACACTTTTGTGGATTCCCTGAAGAAAGAGATGGCATTGATACAAGAGCACCAGCAGAAAGGTGCCATTGGAGACAAGACAGCAGGGCTGCCAGGTGTTCTGAAGGAGGAAGAGGCCATCAAGGAAAAAGACGTACTCCTGAGGGAAGCACAGGCTGAGGTGGTACGAGAACGTCAGCTATGAAGCATTGAGCTGAAGGTAAGAGACCTTCTGAAGACTGAGGTAGCATTGCTGCGAGGTACACTAGAAAAGGTAAAGGTTGTAGCAGAGGAGGCACTCGGGAGAGGGGAGAGAAAGGTGCCATCAGCCCCAGAAATGGAGGTGATGGAGAAAGATGAAGGGGTGATGCCAGAGGCACTGGCACCTCCTGTATTGAAAGCACACCTAGTGGTGGTAAAGGAAATAAAGACCCAGAAGCTGAAGGTTCCCCAAGGAGAGGAGCAGCCCCCTCCCCAGGTCGTGGGCCCCTATACTCAGGCTGAGCTGGTGGATTTGGGCTCCTGGTTTAGGCAGAAGCCCTCAGAGTTGATATCAGCTTGGCTCCTGCATCTGTGGGACTTAGGGGTGGAAGGAATTGTTCTGTTGGGGTCGGAGATGGGAAAGCTGTCTTCCTTGACAGTGTAGCCTGCCTTGAGGCAGCAATTACAAAATGCACATAAGACCCCAGGGAGTCACACCCTCCTCGATTGGCTATGGCTGCACTTCATGCTGTGTGGCCCAATCCAGGTGCCTCTCCTGTTAGATGGCAGACATATGCTGAACTCCAACAGGTGCTATGAGAGCTAGGCATGAGAAATGCCATCTATAGTCCAGAGAATTGGCCGAGATATGTTGGTTAGAAGGAAAGCCTGCCTCTGATATAGCCCAATGCCTATATCAGCGTTTGTTGCATGCCAGGCAAAAGACAATGTGGGCTGTAGCCCGTCGGTGGGGCTTGCCTTTGACCTTCGAAGAAGTTAGTAGAGCCTGGCAGGAGTGTGTCATGTGCTCCAAGAGGGACTTACACTTAGTTCCACAGCAACATGGGACAATAGCTAAGGGGCCTATACCCCTCGTCAGGTGGCAGATAGACTATATTGGGCCTGTACCTGTGTCAGAAGGATATCGGTATGCAATGACCTGTGTCGACACAGCTACTGGACTTCTGGTTGCTTTTCCTACCCGTTGTGCAGACCAGCAGACGACCAAAAGAGGCCTTGAGCGTCTCTTTGCTGCCTATGACCGACCACAGGTAATTGAGAGTGATCAGGGCACCCATTTTACTGGACATACACTACAAGAATGAGTGAGACAGCTGGGAATCAAGTGGAAGTTTTATGTGCCATACAATCCTACCACAGCAGGCATGATAGAGAGGCACAATGGCTTGTTAAAATCTGGACTAAAGTCAGATACCAATAGTCTGTGGGGATGGTCAGTCCACTTATGGACTGTGCTATGGTGTTTGAATGAGAGACCCCGAAAGGGAGCCCTGAGCCCCATAGACATGTTAACACATATGGCTGCCTCCCCTATACAACTGCAAGTGCAAACCAAGGAAGAATCACTGAAGCCGAGGTTCAGCCACCAGAATAACATCTTGCTGCCAGCACCAACTGCACTGAATCCCAGAGACTCCATTGAGTGGACATGGCCTTGGACCTTTCGACACATGGACCAACGATGGCTGGCTCTCCTGGCACCTCAGGGTCAAGGCCTGGAAGCTGGCCTCCTGTATATTCCTGGAATAACAGCAGAGTGGCCACCAAAGGTCACCATAGTATATCCTGAACGACCAGAAGGTAGGAGCATCTTACCGGGGAGTTTTGTTTTATCATTATAGCCACTGCATGCACCAGTAGCACTATATATAGACCCTTCAGCAACCCCCATAGGGAGAGTAGTAAAACTACGGTATATAGACCTGGAAGGGACCCCCTTCTTGCTACAGTCCTATCACAGGACCACTCTCTTGCATGCATCCTACCTGATGGACAAGATTTGCCTATGTTGGTGGTATTAAAACATGTGTCTTATTGCCCCTAAAGTCTTTGTGGATTGGGAACTTCCTTTGGCTTGAGGATTATTATAATTTTTGTTACCTGTATCTTAATTTTTTATTATCTCTAAGTTGTTGTTAGCCTCTGTTGCTGTGTGGAATCTGGTTACAGTGCTCCAGCTTTCTTGCACAGGGACCATTGCAGAAGATGGAAAGCATGTAGATTGTAAGTCAAGAATCCTGGAGGGGTGGAGTGTGGGGAAGTTGGGGTTCCTATGGCCAGGATACTCACTGAACTTAAACCACCTGATGATGTAACTGGCCTGTTGCTAGGCTACTGCTTCCACACCTTTAGGCAATAAGCTATTACTGTGCTATAGAGAGAGCTCGGCCCAGTGCTCTGGGTGGAGGCAGAGACCCTAGTGCTCGACCAACCTATGGCTGGGAGAACAAGCTGGTAATAAACCCTTTCACCCCAAAGAACGTTCCGCTGTCAATTTCTTTCATCGCATTGAATCCATAGCGAACTTGCCTGGGGCTGAAACCCACTGGCAAGACACCTGCATCCAGTTGAGCTTTGAGGGTTTTCCCTTTAAAATCAGTATGTCCTAAAAACCAGATTTATTATCTTCCCAACCAAAACTTCCATAGCATAGATCCTATTATAGGATCATCTAGTCACAAAAACTAGAAACTCTGGAATCATCTTTAGCT
>JAQQAC010011420.1:50423169-50515796 GCA_029783875.1 Phataginus tricuspis | reverse complement strand
GGGGCCAGCAGGGGGTTTGTTCGTGGTTTCAGAGTATTTGATCTTCCTCAGATGCGTGGAAAGGAATCGGAGGCTTTCCTTCACGAGCTCCATCTGGAAGTCGGGTCTTCCCACAGGACATACACTCAGTCGGGGGCAAGGATAAAATTGTATTGAGTTGGGAAAAGGAGGGACGCAGGCTTCCCGCCAGGGGCTGCCTGGTGCAGCAGGGACCTTGTTCTGAGCCCTGCGGGGTGGGGGCCCGCCAGCCAGAGACTGAGCCCGTGGAGAGGCCAGGCCTCCCTGTGCCCTGTCCTCAGGGCCCTGCAGCCCCAGGTCCACTGGAGGACGGCGCTGCCTCACCCAGGCTGCTGCTTTCCCTTCCTCTTGAGAAGACAGTGGGGCACCCCCATCTTCCATTTCATGCCCAGTGTCTGGGGGTTTCTGGAAGCCTGATATTGCTTCATGATGCCGCCGTCAGGCGCAGGGAGGTTCCTGCAGACTGAGCCCGCCCACTCCTACATCAACCCCGAGGGTCCCCTGGGTTTCCAGCGCTGGGGCGTTTGGAAGGCAGTGGGGGAAGCAGTCGGGGTCCTGGTGCCCATGGGGGACTGGTTTTCGTAGATGGAGGAGCCGTGACTGTCCACATTGCCCTGTGTCTCTCATCCCCTAGCTCCCCCGGGGGCGGGCGCCACAGTGGGGGGTGCAGAGAGGGTGAGGCTCAGCAGGCAGGCCCTGCGTCCCCGCCCCACCCTCCGCCCGGCCGCTCCAGGTCTGTGCCTGGTGCTATCCGTGGTGGCCGAAGTCTTTCTCCCTGTAACCTCCCTTCGCCACCTGGTCAGTTTAGCAGTGGCCTGTGTGACCTTGATCAGGGCGACAAACAAGTAAGACCAGACTTCGCTTGGCCTCTTTGTCAGGAGTTTGTAGCCCCAGCAGGTGGTGTTTAATGAATTTGGAAGAAAGGCTTCTATTTTGAATAGCGTTTGACTCTTCCCACCGTTGGTAACTGTGATCTTAGGAAATGTATTAACCTTTCTAAGCCTTGGTCTCCTTAGAAACCAGGGATGATAATTAGACTTACCTTGTAGCATGATGTTTTGAGATTGACATGAGGCGGTGTGCTCAGAACACCTTATATACATCATGTGACTCCGAATAAATGCTCCAGCAGTAACTGCCGTGACGATTCTTACAAGCACCTGTCTCCATTCTTACGGGTTTGCTAGGAGTCGGGCGCTAGCTTATGTCATCTTCGGGCTCTCTCTGTGCTCGGAGCCGCCCCAGCTCGAGCGGGGCCTTGGGCAGCCAGGCGACGAGACTCCTTCCCCTCTCCAGTGCCCACCCCTAATGGTGGTGTGTCTGGGACACCCGCGTGAGCCACAGGCGGCTTCAGCAGTTTGGGTCCCCCTGCCATCGGCCCCTGAGTGGCTCTCCTTGCTGCAGTTCCACTCAGTCACAGGCACACAGTCCACCGTCCAGCAGTCATGCCATTGCCAGAGTTTACCCAGGTTGGCAGACACTGCCTGGGGGGGCAGAAATAGCCCCACAAGGGCCAGGGGCCTGGGTTCCTGGCTCTGGCCAGCAGTTAAATAGCTGTGTGACATTTGGCAAGCAGCCGTGCTTCTCTGGGCCACTGAAAACTGAAGGACTGGCAGCAGATGGTCTGTGAACTTCCTTGCAACCAACACAAATGTCCAGATGTTCTGTTCCGGAGCCCAGTCACTGGCTGGAGGGGGTCAAGGCAGATGGCTGTGATGGTCGCCACTCCCCTTTCCTGGCAGCCTCGACAGTGGGGAGCCTTGCTGCCACACCCCCGGCTGATGACACGGGGGTTCCACATGTTTCCGAGGGCTTCGCAGTCACTGCTGGCCCCAGGCCCGTGTCTAATGAAGGTCACTTACCAAATCCATTCATGATCAGCCTTTTAAAATTCTGTCCATAGAGCTGATACCATGAAAGCTGTTAGTTTCTGAGTCGTGAAGATATTTAAAATTTGTCCTGTGTTGCATCTTACAGCTCACACCCAGCTCTGCGGACATTTTCCTCTTTGGTACTATTACAAGCGTCAGCTCCTCAGGGTGCTACTGGGTGTCTCTGTTATGAGAACCACCGAGTCGCCTCTGTCAGATTTGTGGAATTAGCCCAGCTATGTGGGGGGGACAGTATAGTATCTTTTGGTTTAGATTTGACTCTGAATGTAACAGAAAACACCCCAAAAATTCTGGCTGAAACACGAGACTTTATTTTTTTTTGTCATATTAAAAGGAGTTAGGCAGTCCAGGGCAGGGATTTAACTTACTGTACCTCATTCTTTTTTTTTTTTTTTACTCTACTATTTTTTATTAAGGTGTTATTGATATACACTCTTATGAAAGTTTCACATGAAAAGCAACATAGTTACTACATTCACCCTATTATCAAGTCCCCCCCACCCCATTGAAATCACTGTCCATCAGGGTAGTAAGATGCCACAGTCACTACTTGTCTTCTCTGTGATACACTGACTTCCCCATGACCCCCCCCACACACCAGGTGTACTAATCATATTACAGCTCAATCCCCTTCTCCCTCCCTCCCCGCCCACCCTCCCCCACCTCCAGCTCCTTCCTGGAGCCTGTGAGTCTGTTGCTGTTTTGTTCCTTCAGTTTTGCTTCATTGTTATACTCCACAAATGAGGGAAATCATTTGGTACATGTCTTTCTCTGCCTGGCTTATTTCACTGAGCATAATATCCTCCAGCTCCATCCATGTTGTTGCAAATGGTAGGATTTGTTTTCTTCTCATGGCTGAATAGTATTCCATTGTGTATATGTACCACATCTTCTTTTTCCATTCATCTACTGATGGACACTTAGGTTGCTTCCATTTCTTGGCTATTGTAAATAGTGCTGTGATAAACATAGGGGTGCATATGTCTTTTTGAATCTGAGAACTTGTTTTCTTTGGGTAAATTCCTAGGAGTGGAACTCCCTGGTCAAATGGTATTTCTATTTCTAGTTTTTAGAGGAATTTCCATATTGCCTTTCACAATGGTGGAACTAATTTATCCCACCAGCAGTGTAGGAGGGTTCCCCTTTCTCCACATGCTCACCAGCATTTGTTGTTCCTAGTCTTTTCAATGTTAGCCATCTTAACTGGTGTGAGGTGATATCTCATTGTAGTTTTAATTTGCATTTCCCTGATAATTAGTAATGTGGAGCATCTTTTCATGTGGCTGTTGGACATCTGAATTTCTTCTTTGGAGAAGTGTCTGTTCACATCCTCCGCCCATTTTTAAATCGGGTTATTTGCTTTTTGGTTGTTGAGGCGTGTGAGTTCTTTATGTATTTTCAATGATAACCCCTTGTCAAATACGTCATTTATGAATATATTCTCCCATACTGTAGGATGCTTTTTTGTTCTACTGATGGTGTCCTTTGCTGTACAGAAGCTTTTTAGTTTGATGCAGTCCCACTTGTTAATTTTTGCTTTTGTTTCCCTTGCCTGAGTAGATGTATTCAGAAAAAGGTTGCTTATGTTTATATTCAAGAGACTTTTGCCTAAGTTATCTTCTAAGAGTCTTATGGTTTCATGGCTTACATTCAGGTTGTACCTCATTCTTAAGACAGTTGCCTCATGACCCAAAATGGCTACTGAAGCACCAGCCATTGCATTACTGTGACAGAAAGACAAAGGAGCCCTCCTGGAAGTGTCACTCCCTGCCCATTTACATCTCACTGGCCAGAAGCTAGTAACGGGCACCAGCTGCATGAGCACCAGGAAGTAGGGTTTGTAGCTGGCACATTGCCTCACCTGAAACCTCAGGGCTCTATTAGCGAGAGAGATGGAGAGAATAGACAGCGGATACAGAACAGATGCCCAACCCTTAATTGAATGAATGAACAGGCAGAGAAGTGATGGACAGGTGCCATCTGGTTTCTGTGGATTAAGTGTAGAGCGACCCTCATGTTAGTGGGATGTGGAAAGGCAAGAACATCTCAGATACTACCACACAGGACAGAGGGACCTTGCAGAAACTTCCAAAACTCACACTGACAGTGTGTTCTTCTGAGAGGCCATCAGATGGGCTTCCTCTTTTTCCTCATTGTCATGTTCTAGGTCCCGTATTTCAAAGTCATCATATGTGTGGTAGTAAGCGGAGCGGGGCTGGGCTGGGCTGGGGTACAGCAGCCACGTTTCAGAAGGTCCCCGTGAGATAATATCTTTTTATGTTTGAAGAAAGAAAAGAAAAGCTTCATAATTCAAGTGGGAAGAGAGTTGACCCTTCAGTGTTGCTGAATGGAAATAGAAAATTTCCTAAAAGACAACACCAAATACAGATCCCATCTTGGGGAACGGTAGAATCCCATGGGTCAGGGTTGGTTTTGTCTCCTGGCGTTGGTGAGGAGCCTGCGGGGCTCTGCGCTGCAGCTGCTGGAAGCCACGCCGTGCACGTCAGCTCCCCGGCCAGGCTGCCGTCGCCTAGAGGGTCGGGGGCGTGCAGTGTGCGTCCACTGTTCCGAGTGGTGGAGAGCAGCGCCGTGGGGTCACAGAGCCGCCTTGCCCTCTGGGCTGGCGTGCTCCAAGTCCAGCCTTAGTCCTCTTTACCATCTTCCAAAAGTGCCCTCAGCCTGAAGACCTCCCTAAGTCATGTGAGGCTCGCTCTGGGGGTGGGGGCGGCCCCTGCTGGTCCCTCTCCCTGAGTGCCGGGGCTACCCCGTGGGCATCCCCGGGGCTTCTGTAACTGAGCAGGGCATGCAGAGGGCCAGCCGGGGGCAGGACATCAGGGCAGTGGCCGCAGGGTGGTGAGGCTGCTTTCTGTTGCAATCACACAGCTGCTCTCGGGTGAGGTGTGTTCACTGGCCAGAAGAAATGGACCGAGTCAGCGGTGTGGTTTTAAATTGTCTAGTAGTCACAGTAAAAAAGTTAAAAGGAACAGGTAAAATGAATTTCAGTAAGATTTGAACCCAGGTTATACAAAATATTACTATTTCATGATGAAATCAATATACTATTGCAATGGTTAACATTCTCTTTTTGTGCTAAGTCTTTAAAATTCAGGGTGTTTTACACTCACTTTGGATTAACGATGCTTGAAGGGCTTGGCAGCCCCATGTGGCAGCTGGTGGTCTGACGTCTGCTACAGTTGATGTTAACCCTCCTCGAAAGCAGGGACTGTGCTGTGACAGCGTGGCCTCGCCCTGTGCCCGTCGCTGGTGTCTGAGTGTGAACAAGGATGGCTGCGCCGGGTGGGCAGGCGGCTCACCGTGCCCAAGCCTGTCCCCAGCGCTCACCAGCTCCGCGCGCGAGGGCAGCCTCGGGCCCTCAGCCACAGTTCCGCCTGCGGGAACAAGCTGTTGCACCGAATCTCCAGGGGCCTCTCTGGAGCTGGCGTGCCGTGAGTTGAGCCATGAACCAGGCAGGAACTGTGTTGAGAGCTTCTCTGTGAAAGGCCATGGTGGCATGCCTGCCATGTGGGGGTCTGGTTTGCTGTCTCTGACCCAGAGCTGGCATGTTTACCTGGTCCACTGGGTCCCAGGCTGTGAAGACTGTCCCCTCACTCACCTGGTGGCCACTCCCCTGTCCAGCATTTACAAGGCCTGAAGGTGCTAGGCCGGGTTCCAGAGCGGAGAGGCAGAGCTGGCAGTCCCCGTCCCGGCTGCAGGACACTCACCTTCTGGAGGGTGTGGTCGGCCAGCGGGGCCCTGTGTGTCCTGAGGCCTCATGAGGTTCTTTCTTGCACAGGCTCAGCTGGAAGCTCAGAAAGCCACGCAGGACTTCCAGAGGGCCACAGAAGTGCTCCGTGCTGCCAAGGAAACCATCTCCCTGGCCGAGCAGCGGCTGCTGGAGGATGACAAGCGACAGTTTGACTCAGCCTGGCAGGAGATGCTGAACCACGCCACCCAGAGGGTATGAGCCACAGCCTGTGAGCCTGGGGGCCGTGCTGGCTTTGTGCACACACATCTGTGCCTGCAAGTGTGGGGGGCGTCTGCATCAGGGGTGCTGTGCACCTGTGGTGGGTGTGGGCCCGCCCCTCGCTTTCCCCTTGACCTCTTGACCCCTGTGTGCACGGGCTTCCCCAGGCCGAGGAAGTAGACTCCCAGGCATACTGCCCGGTGGTGGACACGCACATCTGGCCGTCGGCCAGGCTGGGGTGGGGGAGCCGGCGTGCGAGCAGGAGGTGGGCTGTGTGCTACTTGCCCCGGCCGTGCCCTCCCTGCTCTGCAGAAGCCCCACGACCTGCTCTCTGACCGCACCGCTCAGGTTTGGAAGTGATGAGGCAGCTGCTTGGACCAGCTGGACTCACTACCCTTCCTCACTCTGCGGGGTGCCTAGGAGTCACACGGAAGGCTCTAGATATGGTGCCCCACCCCCACCCCCTGGCTTTCTGCAGGGTAGATGGTTGAGCAGACATGTGGTTTCAACAGCTGCAACTAAAGTTGCAGATGGAGGCCATGGAAGGGTTCTGCATCCCTGGTCCAGACTTGAGAGGCTGCCTGTGGGGCTGGACTAGAAAAGTCAGAAATTAATGCCAGTAGCCTGTCCCTTTTCCTGTGGCTCATGTCCTGGGGGATCTGATCATTAAAGGCAGCCTTGTGCTTCCTTAACTAGAAAGCCTAACACAGACATGACTTCACCTGCTCTGGGCCGCCTCGCCTGGAGCCTCTGGGCTGCCTCGGGCCTCCTGCCGCCTCGCGGACACAGTGCCGAGGGAGCCAGCGGGGCAGCCTGGGACAGCTGTTCTGGGTAAGCTGGTGAAACGCCAAGTAGATGCTGGAAAGCCTAGAGATTTACCAGCCCAGCCTGACAGATGTAGAAAGGGCCAAAACAAAAGGAGTGGTTCCTTCTAGAAATTTGCTGGAGGCCTGCCTTGCGTTTTCCCGCTCTCACCTGAACTGGGGGACCCCAGTCAGCCTGAAGCAGTCGTTTCAGAAATCACTGAATCTGTTCTTAAAAAAAACAAAACATGTTTCTGCTTTTTTTCTTTCCCTCCTACTTCATAAATACCAGGACCCTGGTGGACGGTGCATGGTGGTCAGGGAGAGGTGTCCCCGAGGACCTATTGCACAGCTCTGGCTGCACTATTCATACCATCATCTTTGCAAATGGTGCTTCTTGGGGTCGTGAGGTGTGCAACTTCTAAGGCTGTACAAGGTGGTCCTGGTGTTGCCTGGGGCTTTTGGGGCCCAGGGAAGGTCATCTACTGTGTGTCTTCATTGAGGCCCCTGAAGGTTTCTTGGTCATGGGAGTAACCAGTATAGATGAGCAGGTGTTCCAGGTCCCCGGCCAGGATTTCCACCCTGGGCTGCAGTCCTGTTTCCCACATTCCTTTCCAGCTGCATAGGCCTCACATGCTGTTCCATGAACTGTGGAGAGAGAAGGAGAGTCTGAGACTGGCAGCAGCAGAAGGCAGAGCTGGCAGCTGGGCTCTGGGCGGCCACCTCCCTGCCTCTCTGAGAGTCTCGGCCTGCAGGGCACATGCTCTGCGTGGGATGCACAGGCCCTTCGCTCATGCGTTGGCCTTGTTGTGAGCCTCCCTGTGGATCTGGCATCTCCCCAAATGTCACCTGGCTCCCTCGGCTCGAGCGCCAGTGGGCGAAGGTGGCGGAGGGTGCGGCTGATGTCTCCTGTCGTGTCTGACTTCTGGGTGCTCTGGAAGCCTGTTTCTTTAGAAGGGCGCTTCATCGCGCCTTTTTGTCCACTGAAAGTACTACATAAAAGGTCTAGTCAAAGATGTGGAGCTCGGAGAGGGCCAGGCGTCTTGAGGACGTGGCGGTGGTTGGGCTGTAAGATCTCCCACCTCAGCACAGTGGCAGAGGGCTGGAGTCCCTACCCTCAGCCTCCCTCTGGGGACACTGGGCAGCGGCCCCTGGTGCTACACCAGAAGCCAGCATACTGGGAGGCTGTCAGCTCTGCAGGGGGTCCCAGTGTTCTCAGGCGACATGTAATGTCACAGGCGGGCAAAGGGCAGTTGTCTGCTCAGTGCTGGGCCAGGGAGGGCCTCGGGCACTGCCAGCAGTGCGAGGGCCTCTGGGGGGTTTGGCGGGGCCGGGGTTGGAGTCCCTGCTGCCCATCAGCGGGCTCTGGCAGCAGAGGCCCCTCTGGCCTCAGCCGTCGTGGCCTTGCAGTGGCCTTTATGGGAGGCCACAGCTCCTCATCCTGGCATCGGGTGGGAGGGAGAGACCTGATAGAGGAGGGAGATGTGGCTCGGACCCCAGTCGGCCCGGGCTGTCTAAGCGGCAGCAGGCAGCTGCTGGGGGGGTGGGGGCAGAGCCAGCCCTTCTCTCCGGAGCGGACACAGAGCTGGCCCGGCACCTGGGTCTGAGGCCTGGGATGGCCTCTGCCTGCCCCGTGTGCACACCCCTCTCCCTGCGGTGGTGACAGGCTGCCTGCCCAGGCCCCTCTCACCCAGGAGGCAAGAAACAGCCCAAATGACTGAGGTTCTGAGGGGACACGGGAGGTGCCTCCCCAGAGCAGTGTAGGGCCTGGTCTCTGCTCCAGGCCGTGAGGGAGGCCGCAACGCCCCAGCGTAGGAAGAGGACTGGAGAAAGCCATGCCTGAGACTGAGAGGCCGGGCCAGGGGGGAGCATCCGGGTCAGTTCAGGCCATTCTGCACGCACAGGGCCCCGCGAGGAAGCTGTGCCCAGCCCCGCCTGTGCCTCCGCCCAGTGCCCTCGGTGTCCACGGGGAGGCTTCAGCTGTTGGGGCCTTGCGCGCTACGGTGCGCGGGTCCCCAGGGCCTTGGGCCCAGCAGCCTGCCTGCCCTGGGCTCCCAGGGGGTCTGACCAGTGCTCATGGACCCACCTGTCTGTCCTGCCAACCGAGGAGGAGGGACAGAGGCCTGTGGCTTCGGCAGACTCTTGTGCACAGGGGGCAGCTGGCCTGTGAGCTTCTGCGGAGCCTGAGCCCACTGGCCTGCCCGGGGCTTGGACTGGCAGCTGGAGCGGGTCCCGCAGTGCTGGCCGAGGCCACTCGGGCTGACTGGGCCTCAAACTCTGGTGGGCACCAGGGCCCCTGGGGCAGGCCCGAGGGGCAGGCATGGGTCTCTGCAAGTCTTGGGAACCCCAGGAGCGCCCATCTCGCAGGCCTGTAGGCTGGCACACACAGCAGTTAGCACAGCCTTTGGGTCATCGCCAGGGCAGGTCCCCTCTGGGGACCCTGAGGAGCAGGTTCTCAGCCACTGTGAGGGAGACAAAGACTGTGCACGAGGGACGGTCATTGCCTTTGGGAACCTTCCAGCTCCAGGAAGGGAGGTTGAAGCTGCGCACCACCCCTGTCTTCCTCTGTGAGTTCTGCAGCCTCACTGCACAGAGATGGCAAATGGGGCTTTGGGGCGTGTGGCCAGACGCGGGGGAGAGCTGGGGCTTGTGCTAAACCTGTTTCAGCCAGAAGCACTTCCACCTTTCAGATCATTTACCCCAAATGCCGTGTGCAGGGACCCCTCCCAGTGCTGCCTGCTCTGTCCACCCTCTATGCTGCCCCATCTCATAGCCTGGAGCCCAGGTGCCGCTGTGGCCGGACAGCCCAGGGCTCAGTGTGCGGTGTGCCCCATGCACACGATAGCTGCGTGATCGGCTGTGCAGCTCTTGAGTTGAATACAGTGGGGGCATCTCTGCAGAGATTGGAGTCCAGACCAAATAGGTCTCAACCCAGACTTTGAGGAGGCAGGGGTGGCCCTGGGTCAGTGGTAGTGGCGCCTGGAGGCCCCACAGGCCTTCGTGTCCTTGCTTTCCCCTGTGCTCACCTGCACCCCTAGCAGAGCCCCTGTTCCTGTGCCGACCCCTTGTCTCCCCTAACCCCTCCCTCGCTTCCCCATGGTTGTGGGGCCCAGTTCATGCCCAACTGCAAGCTTCAGATGAAGGGGCTCCTTGGTTACTCCGGAGATACAGCCGGGGACACGCTTGGTGACTTTCTCCCCGGAAGTAGAAAGTAGAGCTGGGGGTTGGGGGGAGGACTTTTGCAAGAGCAGGAGGTTGTGTGTGTATGCGGTGGGGGAGATTGGACAGGTTGTAGTAGACATGGCCCAGTAGGGGTAAAGCAGGGGTCAGCAGCATGCTTCCCCCTCAGTCTTCACTGGCAATATTGCCAAGTGCTTGGAGCTTTTAATTTTAGAAAGACTTGCCCATTTTTGCAGAGTAGGGGCTGAGACAGATGAGGGCCTGTAAGCTGCTGGTGGGAACCCTGCTTCTTGTGGGGAGGAAGCTCCTTTCTGTATTGGAGCCTCAGATCATATATAGCTTTTAGAAATCTGTTTACTTTTTATTGTTTTACTAAGGTACGTACAATAAAATGCACAAATGTTAGCGTACAGCTCCATGAATTTTGACATGTGTATACTCTCATGTAACCATCACCCAGATCAAGATATCAAACATTCTGTTTTTCTCACTCTTCACCTATTTCATTCCTTCTTACCCCCTTCCGCTGTTTGTGGTAACTACCAGTCTGTTCTCTGTCTATGAGTCTATTTCTGTTTCATTTGACTTTAGATTCTACGTATAAGTGAAATCATGTGCTATTTGTCTTTCTCTGTCTGACTTATTTCACTTAGCATGATACCCTCTAGGTCCATCCATGTCAGCAAACGGCAGGATTTCATTCTTTTTTATGGCTGAGTGATATTACACTGTATATGTATACAATACCTTCTTTATTCATCTATACGTATTTAGGTTGTTTTCATATCTTGGCTATTGTAAATAATGATGTGATAACATAGGGGTGCATATACCTTTTCAAATCATGGATTTTGTTCAGATAAATTCTCAGAAGTGAGATTGGTGGGTTACATGGTATTTCTGTTTTTCGTTTTTTGAGAAATCTCCATACTGCTTTCCAGAGTGGCTGCCCCAGTTCACAATCCCACAAACAGTGTAGGAGGGTTCTCCTTCCTCCACATCCTCGCCAACACTTGTCGGTTCTTGTCTTGTTGTTGCTGGTCGTCCTGACTGGTGTGAGGTGACATCTCACTGTGGTTTTGCTTTGCATTTCCCAGATGGTGAGTGATGTGGAGCATCTTATCATGTGCCTGTTGGCCATCTGTATGTTTTCTTTGGGAAAATGTCTATTCAAGTCCTCTGCCCATTTTTTAAATCACAATACTTGTTTTGTTGTTGAGTTGTGTGAGTCCTTTATGTCTTTTTGGATATTAACCCCTTATTGGATATATAATTTGTGGGTATATTCTTCCATACCATGGCTTGTCTTCCTGTGCAAAAGCTTTTTAGTCTGATGTAGTCCCACTTGTTTATTTTATATTTTGTTTCCCTTGCCTGGGGAGATGTATCCAGAAAAAAATTAATTCTGATGTTCAAGAGGGTACTGCATATGTTTTCTTGTAGGATTTTTTTGGTTTCAGATCTTCCATTTAGATCTTTAATCAATTTTAAGTTTACTTTTGTGTATGGTATAAGACACTGATTCAGGTTAGTTCTTCTGCATGTAGCTGCCTAGTTTCCCAAACACCATTTATTGAAGATTTCCCAAACACCATTTACCTATTGTGTATATATATATTGTTTTATTTTGCTATTATTAATGTACAATTACATGAGCAACATTACGGTTACTAGACTCCCCCTATTATCAAATCCCCACCAGATAACCCATTACAGTCACTGACCATCAGTGTAGTAAGATGCTAGAGAATCACTACTTGTCTTCTCTGTGTTATACTGCCTTCCCCGTGTCCCCACCCCCTCACTACATTATGTGTGCTAATTGTAATGCCCCTTTTTCCCCCTTATCCCTCCCTTCCCACCCATCCTACCCAGTCCCTTTCCCTTTGGTAACTGTTAGTCCATTCTTGGGTTCGGTGAGTCTGCTGCTGTTTTGATCCTTCAGTTTTTTCTTTGTTCTTATACTCCACAGATGAGTGAAATCAATTGATACTTGTCTTTTTCGGCTTGGCTTATTTCACTGAACATAATACCCTCTAGTTCCATCCATGTTGTTGCAAATGGTAGGATTTGTTTTCTTCTTATGGCTGAATAATATTCCATTGTGTATATGTGCCACCTCTTCTTTATCCATTCATCTACTGATGGACACTTAGGTTGCTTCCATTTCTTGGCTATTGTAAATAGTGCTGCGATAAACATAGGGGTGCATCTGTCTTTTTGAATCTGGGCTGCTGCATTCTTACGGTAAATTCCTAGGAGTGGGATTCCTGGGTCAAATGGTATTTCTATTTGGAGTTTTTTGAGGAACCTCCATAGTGCTTTCCACAATGGTTGAACTAATTTACATTCCCACCAGCAGTGCAGTAGAGTTCCCCTTTTTCCACATCCTCGTCAACATTTGTTTTCGATGCTGGCCATCCTAACTGGTGTGATGTGATACCTCATTGTGGTTTTAATTTGCATTTCTCTGATGATTAGCGATGTGGAGCATCTTTTCATGTGCCTGCTGGCCATCTGAATTTCTTCTTTGGAGAAGTGTCTGTTCAGCTCCTCTGCCCATTTTTTAATTGGCTTATTTGCTTTTTGTTGTTGAGGTGTGTGAGCTCTTTATATATTTTGGATGTCAACCCCTTATTGGGTATGTCATGTATGAGTATATTGTCCCATACTGTAGGATGTCTTTTTGTTCTATTGATGGTGTCCTTTGCTGTACAGAAGCTTCTCAGCTTGATATAGTCCCACTTGTTCATTTTTGTTTTTGTTTCCCTTGCCCAGGGGGATATATTCATGAACAAGTCACTCATGTATATGTCCAAGAGATGTTTTCTTCTGAGAGTTTTATGGTTTCATGACTTACGTTCAGGTCTTTGATCCAGTTTGAGTTTGCTTTTGTGTATGGGGTTAGACAGTAATCCAGTTTCATTCTCTTACATGTAGTTGTCCAGTTTTGCCAACACCGGCTGTTGAAGAGGCTGTCATTTCCCCATTGTATATCTATGGCTCCTTTATCATATATTAATTGACCATATATGCTTGGATTTATATCTGGGCTCTCTAGTCTGTTCCATGGGTCTATGGGTCTGTTCTTGTGCCAGTACCAAATTGTCTTGATTACTGTGGCTTTGTAGTAGAGCTTGAAGTCAGGGAGCTTAATTCCCCCCACTTTATCTTTCCTTCTCAGGATTGCTTTGGCTATTCGGGGCCTTTTGTGGTTCCATATGAATTTTAGAATGATTTTCTCAAGTTCATTGAAGAATGCTGTTGGTATTTTGATAGGGATTGAATTGAATCTGTAGATTGCTGTAGGCAGGATGGCCATTTTAACAATATTCTTCCTATCCATGAGCATGGGATGTTTTTCCATTTATTGCTATCTTCTTTAATTTCTCTCATGAGTGTCTTGTAGTTTTCAGAGTATAGGTTTTTCACTTCCTTGGTTAGGTTTATTCATAGGTATATTATTCTTTTTGATGCAATTGTGAATGGAATTATTTTCCTGATTTCTCTTTCTGCTAGTTCATCGTTAGTGTATAGGAATGCAACATATTTCTGTGTATTAATCTTGTATCCCGCAACTTTACTGAATTCAGATATTAGATCTAGTAGTTTCAGAGTGAAGTCTTTAGGGTTTTTTTATGTACAATATCATGTCATCTGCAAACAGGGACAGTTTCACTTCTTCCTTGCCAATCTGGATGCCTTTTATTTCTTTGTGTTGTCTGATTATCATGGCTAGGACCTCCAGTACTATGTTGAATAGGAGTGGGGAGAGTGGGCATCCTTGTCTTGTTCCCAATCTTAAAGGAAAAGCTTTCAGCTTCTCGCTGTTAAATATAATGTTGGCTGTGGGTTTGTCATATATGGCCTTTATTATGTTGAGGTACTTGCCCTCTATACCCATTTGTTGAGAGTTTTTATCATAAATGAATATTGAATTTTGTCGAATGATTTTTCATCATCTATGGAGATGATCGTGTGGTTTTTGTTCTTCTTTTTGTGTAGATGTGGTGGATGATGTTGATGGATTTTCAAAGGTTGTACCATCCTTGCATCCCTGGGATGAATCCCACTTGATCATGATGGATGATCTTTTTGATGTATTTTTGAATTTGGTGTGCTAATATTTTGTTGAGTATTTTTGCATGTATGTTCATCAGGGGTATTGGTCTGTAATTTTCTTTTTTTGTGGTGTCTTTGCCTGGTTTTGGTATTAGAGTGATGCTGGCCTCATAGAATGAGTTTGAGAGTGTTCCCTCCTCTTCTAAATTTTTTTTTAATATATATATTTTTTACTTGCTTTATTGTTTTTTTTTTAATTAAGGTATCATTGATATACACTCTTATCCATGGTCCTTGTCTCATTCCCCCCTCTACAGATAGAGAACCTAGCTGCTGCTAGGGAAAGGGGGCGATGATCGCTCTGGCCGCTTTGTGCTGAGAAGGGGCTAAGTAAAGGGTGCAGTTAGGTCTCCATCAGTGGTCAGTAGAGAGAGCCTTGGAAGATGGGCACTTCTATTCCAGGTTCCATTTCTATTACTATTTGTAGTTTTATGGCTTCTCCGAAGTAATCCTGGACGAGCCCCAAAGATGCCAGGGTTCTTGTTTGCGGAGTCGAAGAATGAACTTAGCAAACACCTAAGGTAGGAGAGCCAGGGAGAGGCTTTTATTTAGAGATAAAGTGAGAGGAAAGAGCTCCTGGCTCATGCCAAGAGGGGACAAGAGAGCCCCCCTCCTCTTCTACTTTTTGGAAAACTTTAAGGAGGATGGGTATTAAATCTTCACTAAACGTTTGATAAAATTCAGCAGTGAAACCATCTGCTCTACGGGTTTTGTTCTTAGGTAGTTTTTTGATTACCAATTCAATTTCTTTGCTGGTAATTGTTCTATTCAGATTTTCTGTTTCTTCCCGGGTCAGCCTTGGAAGGTTGTATTTTTTTAGAAAGTTGTCCATTTCTTCTAGGTTATCCAGTTTGTTACCATATAATTTTTCATAGTATTCTCTCATAATTCTTTGTATCTCTGTGGTGTCCGTAGTGATTTTTCCTTTCTCATTTCTGATTCTGTTTATGTGTGCAGACTCTTTTTTTCCTTGATAAGTCTGGCTAAGGGTTTATCTGTTTTGTTTATGTCCTCAAAGAACCAGCTCCTGCTTTCATTGATTCTATTGTTTTATTCTTCTCACTTTTATTTATTTATTCTTTAATCTTTATTATGTCCCTCCTTCTACTGACTGTGGGCCTCATTTGTTCTTCCTTTTCTAGTTTCATTAATTGTGAGTTTACACTGTTCATTTGGGATTGTTCTTTCCTAAGGTAGGCCTGTATTGCAATATATTTCCCTCTTAGCACGGCCTTTGTTGTGTCCCACAGATTTTGCGGTGTTGAATTATTGTTGTCATTTGTCTCCATATATTGCTTGGTCTCTGTTTTTATTTGGTCATTGATCCATTGATTATTTAGGAGCATGTTATTAAGCCTCCATGTGTTTGTGGGCTTTTTCATTTCTCTGAGTAATTTATTTCTAGTTTCATACCTTTGTGATCTGAGAAGCTTATTTGTACAATTTCAATCTTTTTGAATTTTCTGAGATTCTTTTTGTGGCCTACTATATGATCTAGTCTTGAAAATGTTCCATGTGCTCTTGAGAAGAATGTGTATCCTGTTGCTTTTGGATGGAGTGTTCTGTAGATGTCCGTTAGGTCCATCTGATCTAATATGTTGTTGAGTGCCTCTGTCTCTTTACTTATTTTCTGTCTTGTTGATCTGTCCTTTGGAGAGAGTCACGTGTTGGAAGTCTCCTAAAATGAATGCATTGCATTCTATTTCCCCCTTTAATTCTGTTAGTATTTGTTTCACATATGTAGATGACCCTGTGTTGGGTGCATAGATATTTATAATGGTTATATCCTCTTGTTGGACTGATGCCTTTATCATTATGTAATGTCCTTCTTTGTCTCTTGTGACTTTCTTTGTTTTGAAGTCTATTTTGTCTGATACAAGTACTGCAACTCCTGCATTTTTCTCCCTATTAGTTGCATGAAATATCTTTTTCCATCCCTTTACTTTCAGTCTGTGTATGTCTTTGGGTTTGAAGAGAGTCTCTTGTAGGCAGCATATAGATGGGTCTTGGTTTTTTTATCCATTCAGTAACTCTATGTCTTTTGATTGGTGCATTCAGACCATTTACATTTAGGGTGATTATCAATAGGTATGTACTTATTGCCATTGCAGGCTTTAGATTCGTGGTTCCAAAGGTTCAAGGGTAATTCCCTTATTATCGAACAGTCTTCATTTAACTCACTTTGTATGCTATTACAAACATAACCTAAAAATTCTTTTTTTCCCTTTTTTCTTCCTCCTCCATTCTTTGTATGTTATGAATCATATTCTGTACTTTTTGTCTATCCCTTGGGTGACATCTATTTACTCTTAGGAATACTTCCATCTATAGGAGTCCCTCCAAAATGCACTGTAGTGGTGGGTTGTGGGAGGTAAAATCTCTTACTTTTGCTTATCTGTTAATTGTTTAATCCCTCCTTCAAATTTAAATGATAACCTTGCCGGGTATTCTTGGTTCAAGGCCCTTCTGCTTCATTGCATTAAATATGTCATGCCACTCCCTTCTGGCCTGTAAGGTTTCTGTTGAGAAATCTGATGATAGCCTCGTGAGTTTTCCTTTGTATGTGATCTTTCTTCTCTCTCTAGCTGCTTTTAAAAGTCTGTCTTTATGCTTGATCTTTGCCATTTTAATTATTATATGTCTTGATGTTGTCTTCCTTGGGTCCCTTGTGTTGGGAGATCTGTGCATCTCTGTGGCTTGAGAGACTATCTCCTTCCCCAGATTGGGGACATTTTCAGCAATTAACTTCTCAATGACACTTTCTATCCCTTTTCTTCTCTCTTCTTCTTCTTGTATCCCTATTATGCAAATATTGTTCCGTTTGGATTGGTCACACAGTTCTCTCAATATTGTTTCATTCTTAGAGATTCTTTTTTCTCTCTGTGCCTCAGCTTCTTTGTATTCCTCTTCTCTAATTTCTATTCCATTTACCGTCTCTTCTACTACATCTAATCTGCTTTTAAATCCCTCCATTGTATGTTTCATTTCAGATACGGAATTTCTTAATGATTGAATCTCCATCTTAAATTTGTTCCTGAGTTCCTGAATATTTTTCTGTACCTCCATAAGCATGTTTATACTTTTTATTTTGAACTCTCTTTCAGGAATATTGGTGAGTTCAGTTTCATTTGGCCCTTTTTCTGGGTTTGTGAGATTTTGGTCTGAACCATGTTCTTTTGACATTTCATATTTCTGTGTGGTGCCCTCTATTGCCCAAAAGCTCCAGTCTCTGGAGCTGCTAGCACCTAGAGTGAGGTTGGGGGTCATAGGGGAGCAGAGCTGGTGCTCTGTTTGTGAAGTCTGTATGCAGTCTGGTGCAGCCTTCTTTCCTGTTGCTGTTTTAGTGTTGATTGTATTAACTACATTTTCAGACTATCTGTGGTATTGGGAGGAGTTCTCTGTCTCACTTCTCATGCCACCATCTTGAATTCTTCGAGTTCCCTATTGTATATTTTCACCTCCTTTGTCATGTATTAATTGACCATATAGACTTGGGTGTATTTCTGGGATCTCTATTCTGTTCCATTTATTTGTGAATCTTTTCTTGTTCTGGTACCATACTGTTTTGATTACTGTAGCTTTGTAGTACACTTTAAAACCAGCAAGTGTAACAATGAGATATCACCTCACACCAGTTCAGATGGCCAACATCCAGAAGACAAACAACAACAAATGTTGGCAAGGATGTGGAGAAATGGGAACCCTGCTACACTGCTGGTGGGAATGTATGTTAGTTCAACGTTTGTGGAAAGCAGTATGGAGGTTCCACAAAAAACTAAAAATTGAAATACCATTTGACCCAGGAATTCTACTCCTAGGAATTTACCCTAAGAATACAGGAACCCAGTTTGAAAAAGATATATGCACCCCTATGTTTATCGCAGCACTATTTGCAGTAGCCAAGAAATGGAAGCAACCTAAGTGTCCATCAGTAGATGAATGGATAAAGAAGAGGTGGTACATATACACAATGGAATACTATTCAGCCATAAGAAAGAAAAAAATCCTACCATTTGCAACAATATGGATGGAGCTAGAGGATATTATGCTCTGTGAAATAAGCCAGGCAGAGAAAAACAAGTATCGAATGATTTCACTTATCTGTGGAGTATAAGAACAAAGAAAAAACTGAAGGAACAAAACAGCAGCAGACTCACAGAACCCAAGAATGGACTAACTTCTTTCTCATGATCATTTTGGGTGTTTAAGGTCTTTTTTTAGTTCTATACAAATTTTAGATTCTTTGCTGTAGTTCAGTGAAAATTGCCATTGGTACTTTGGTAGGGATCACACTGAATATACAGAGTTCTTTGGGCAGGATGGACATTTTAACAATATTAATTAGTTCTTCTCATGCATGAGCCTGGATGTACTGTCTTCAATTTCTTTCACCAATGTCTTGAAGTTTTCAGAGTACAGATCTTTTACCTCTTTGGGTAGATTTATTCCTATGTTTTTATTCTTCTTCGTGCCATTATAAGTGGGGCTTCTTAATTTCTCTTTCGGTTATTCCATTATTTGTATATAAAAATGCAACAGACTTCTGAAGATTGATTTTATGTCTATGACTTTATTGAATTTATTTATTCTAAAAGTTTTTTTGGTGGAGTCTAGTGTTTCCTATATATGGTAGGATGTCATCTGCAAATAAGTCACAATTTTATTTCTTCCTTTCCAGTTTGGATGCCTTTTATTTATTTTTTGTCTGATTGCTATTGCTAGGAGTTTAGTTCTTTAATCTATTTTGAGCTTATTTTTGTGTCTAGTGTAAGACAGTGATCCAATTTCATTCTCTTGCACATGTTGAATAAAAGCGGTGAGAGTCGGCTTCCTTGTCTTGTTCCTGACTTTACAGGGAAAGCTTTCAGCCTTTCACCATTCTATGATGTTAGCTGTGGGTTTGGCATATATATATAGGCCTTTATTATGTTGAGGTATGTTCCCTCTATACCTGCTTTGAGAGTTTTTATATTAATTAATGCTGAATTTTGTCAAGTGCTTTTTCAGCATCAGTTGAATCATATGGTTTTTATCCTTCCTTTTGTTAATGGGTTATATCACATTGACAATTTGCAGGTTGATATTGAACCATCCTTGCATCCCTGGTATAAATCCCACTTGGTTGTGGTGAATGATCCTTTTAATGTTATTTTTAAATTTAGTTTGCTAATATTTTGTTGAGGATTTTTGCATCTATGTTAATCAAAAGATATTGATCTGTAATATTCTTTTTTTTTTTGTAGTGGCTTTGGTTTTGGTATCAAGGTGATGCTGGCCTTGTAGAATAAATTTGGAAGCTTACCTTCCTCTTCAATTTTTTGGAATACTTTGAGAAGGATAGGTATTAACTCTTTAAATGTTTGGTAGAATTCACCCATGGAGCCATCTGGTCCTGCATTTTTGTTGTGAGATTTTTGATTACCACTTTGATTTCATTACTAGTAATTGGTCTGTTCAGGTTTCCTGTTTTCTGCCTGATTTAGTCTTGGAAGATTACATGTTTCTAGGAATTTAACTGTTTCTCCTAGGTTGTCCAATTAGTTGGCATATAATTTTTCATATTAATCTCATAATTATTTGTGTTTCTATGGTGACAGTTGTAACTTCTCTTGTTTGTCTTCTGATTTTGAGTCCTCGTTTTTTTCTTGATGAGTCTAGCTAAAGGTTTGTCAATTTTGTTTATCTTTTCAAAGAACCAGTTCTTAGAGAAACTGGTCCATTTAAAATGCTTTCAGACAGTTCCTTAAAGGTGAACCCTGTACTGAATCCTTCTGTAATGAAACAGATCTCCCCCAAAATGCTGCCCTTGTCTGCTGATAAACTTGAGATTTTGAGTTTTCATAAAGGTTACATGAGTAAATCCTTGAAACTTAAGATTTAAGACAGGACTGAAGAGTTACTGCTAGTTCCCTTAAGTATGGGATGTTTATGTGTTTTGTTTCATTGTGAAATCTTTGGTGTTAGAACAAAGGGAAAGGATTCTCCTAGCCCTTTGGTCTTGGTTAAAAAGTCATTTTAGCAGGTGTGTTAAATGCTTAGCTTAGTTCAGTTCTTGCCAGCTTAGCTCAGTTCCCTTATATTTTCCTTCCCTGTTTTGATTCTGTTGTTGTTAAAGGTATCTAAAGCATTGAAGACTTTGTTAAAAGATGTATAGTTTTAAGAAGGTAAAAGCACAATTGATAAATATAAATATAAAATGTTCAAAGATTTTATTCAGATTATTACTAAAGGAGGGAGCTAATATTTCAAAAATAGAATTTCAAAAACATATATAGAAAATCAAGAATGCTGAAATAAATTCACAAACATATTTTAAACTGGTCATTATTTACAGGGCAATCAATAAATGTACCTCTGCTGGGACACAGTCAATCTTCATTTCTAGGAATAAAAATTATTTGTTTTACTATTAGATTTCTACAACTTTTAGGCTATAAAATACCTCCAAAGCTAGAACCTGAAAGGGATGTTAGGACACTCCGTAATTTTTTATGCTCATTTCAGAGTCTTTCATCATTCTTCCTGACACTTAACAAATCCTTTACCTGGAAGGGATGATAGGGCATCAGCACGTGCTGCCTGGGCTTCTCTCTCAACTTCCTGTGGAAGGCTTGGTGGTCTTGCTGGGGTCTGAGAGGGTGGGGCAGCGACCAGGGGCCCACTGCGCCCCTCACGTGAAGCAAAGTGCAGCCTCCAGCCCAACCTCAAAATGAAGATGAGAAAGAAAATGCGAGCTGCTTCTGTGGCCTGAATGGCTGTTCATCTCCGTCATCCTCTCCCTTCGAGGCAGGCCTTGCTCTCATGCCCTTCCTCTGACGAGGCATGAAAGAACCAACACTGTCCACAGGCCAGGGAATGTGCCTTTGAGCTGTTTTGTTTTTATGGCCATTGAGGGCTCTTGATTTTTGGGTTTGAAACTCATTTTCATCAACAGGCTTAATGAAATATTCCTTCCAGAATTTCTTGCCAGAACCCTGGTCCAGAATTTCTGTAAACCTTGATACTTAATATGGATGACTTGATATTAATTTGTTTAAATCTAAAGTTTAGTCTTCTGGGTCCTGGATTCTTTTTTGTCTACCAGCTAATTCAGGATATTTGGGACAGGGCCAAACAGCTGGGATCATGGTCGCCTTATTGTCCTGATGCCATGCCTGGTTTTGCTGGGTCTCCCGCTTCCTTGGTGTCTGGTCAGTTCCTGCTGGTGCCGTTTGGCCATTTGCCTGCCCCTGGCCTGGGCGGGAGCAGAAGGAGTCTGTGGTGGCTGCTTAGGGCCAGGAGGCCTGGCAGAAGGAAGTGGACATCAGTTGATGACCATGTTTCACACTTCTCTGTTTTGTTTTTCCTTGTTTTCTTACTGCCATAGTCAATTTGGCTACCACCTGATAAGACTTTTCCAAAATAGATTAATAGGGAAAAGTGATCCTATTCTATTTGGAATTTAGTTTAATCTTACTCTGCCCTAATGTCACTAATTTCCTGAAAGAATATTTTTTAAATGATAGGAGCAATATGCCAACAAGGGACCATTCTGGGCTTGCCCAGGCTGACCTCTGCTGTCATTCGCAGGTCATGGAGGCAGAGCAGACCAAGACGAGGAGCGAGCTGGTGCACAAGGAGACAGCGGCCAGGTATAACGCAGCCATGGGCCGCATGCGGCAGCTGGAAAAGAAACTCAAGAGAGCCATCAACAAGTCCAAGTGAGTCTGGCATGTCAGTTCCTGGGCTGTATGACTCTCTTCCATGTCCCCTCAACTTTTTATGTGCTGTGTGCTCAGGGACCCATTTCACCAGAGCCCCCTGTGCAGGCTCCTGCCCTCCAAGCTCTGTATAATCCTAAGGCAGAAGATCCTGAGGGGACAGGGCTTCTCCACATATGACAGGCCTGGGAGACACAGGAAAGAAATTGCAGAAGCCAACTGCTGTGTGGCTCCTTGGCTGGCGCAGGGGCCTGGGCTTTGGTTGTACCTGTGCCTCTGTGGCCGACAGTGTGGATGAGTCCTGACTCCCCGTTTACCTATCAGCATGCTGTGGATGAGCTGTATACATAATACACATTCTCCATGGACCAAAAGCTGAAGAAGTGATGCAAGTTTGATTTTAATAGAGGTTTTCCCAAGCTCTTCTTACTACTCCTGTGTGTGTACAGTAACAATCTGAGGAAAAGCCCTGCTGCGTTCACAATTGCTGGGCTTCCAAGCAAAAGAGACAAGATCTGGGATGGCCTGAAACAACAGCCAAAGACAGACTGGGAGCTGCGTGGACGGCGAAGGGCTCAAGAATACAGCATTGGTCTAAATGCTCAGATACCAAAGTTCCAAAAAATAGCCTAACCTAGAGCCCAAATCAGTAGACTGTTGGCATTTCCCGTCCTCTCGCCCATGATCTGACCAGTCTGCAGGCCATGTGACACCTCTAGTCTAGATAAAGTCCAAGAGGACCCATCTGAGCCCCATACTTTCAGTGGCCCCACTGTGCTGTGCGAGGGGTGCGCTGCTCCCTTCCCCAGGGACCTGAGCCAGCCCCTCCCCAACCTCCTCTGCTTTGTATCCTTGGTGCACCAACCTCCCCGGGCATGCTGGGCCGCCTCTGCTGCTGGACACACCCCGTGTGGCCTTGAACGGCCTCCCCAGAGAGGAGAGAGAGCCAGGGTGCAGGGCTCCCAGGATTCAAGTGCACATGTTGGGGGGGGTTCCCTGTGTCTTGAGATGGGCTCTCCCACTCAGTCCTGGATGAGCTCAGTGCTAACTAGCATCTCTGTCAGGCCCTGGAGCTCAGACATCGTCTCCACCTCACGGCTTCCTCAGAGTTCACAAAACCCTGGAAGGATGGCCTGGCCAGCTTGGCTGCGGGCCTCTGTGTGTGCTGCGGCGTTCACGGCACTGCGTCACCCTCACGGTCCTTCCTTGTCTTCCACAGGCCTTATTTTGAACTGAAGGCAAAGTACTACGTGCAGCTTGAGGTACGTGTGGCCTTTGCCCCTATCACTGGTGGGGCTTCTCTGCACTTGCAGCCCCACTGTCGCTGGCAGCAGCATTCTGTGTGGTGCACTTGCTACAGCAGGAGGGGGAGAGACATTCTTTTCTAAGCTCACAGGCCTCAGAGCGGTCTTGGTCAGCCTTAAGTGGCCTGTGAAGTTCCCTAAATGTGCCGCCCTGTCACCGCCCATATCGCACCGAGCCGGGGGTTCTCCGCGGCTCCGAGGGCCAGCGGCACTGCCCAGGCCTCACCCCGACCTACACATCAGAAACGGGGAGGAGCCCAGCCACTTGGGTTTTAACAAGGCCTCCAGCTCAAGCTTGAGAAACAGCACTGGGTGGGGACAGGTGGCTGGAATGTGGGCGTCCGTGTGAGCTCGGCGCCCCGCCACTGCCTGCCAGAGGGGGTGTTGTGCCATGGGCAGTTTGCGGGTATGAGAGCTTGAGTTTGCCAGCGGGAAGGGAGCTGGGGCTGGCGCAGCAGCCTTCATGTCGGGCGTGTGGAGCTGCGGTAAGAGCAGTCAGGTCCTCAGTCACGTTTTGGCAAAGGTTTGGGGGTGTCTGGGCAGAAAATAGGCGGGAACCTGTCATTCTGAAGCACTGCGAGGGAGGAGGGGGCAGCCTTCACTCTCCACGCCTCCCTTCTTCCTGACCAGCAACTCAAGAAGACGGTGGACGACCTGCAGGCCAAACTGGCGCTGGCGAAAGGCGAGTACAAGATGGCCCTGAAGAACCTGGAGATGATCTCGGACGAGATCCACGAGCGGCGGCGCTCCAGCGCCATGGGGCCGCGGGGCTGTGGCGTCGGCGCCGAGGGCAGCGGGGCTGCGGAGGACTT
Source organism: Phataginus tricuspis (assembly GCA_029783875.1). NCBI lineage: Eukaryota > Metazoa > Chordata > Mammalia > Pholidota > Manidae > Phataginus > Phataginus tricuspis. Next base: position 50,492,001 of record JAQQAC010011420.1, on the reverse strand, counting down.
GCCGGGGAGCAAAGCCGAGCCGGATGCCGTTTCTGGTGAGCAGGGCTGATGGGCAGGCGAGGTGGCACCGCTTGTGCGGTCTGCTGCCAGGGCCATCTTAGCATCTCGGAAGGGCAAGCCCGAGGTGTCCCACATTTTTTAGAACACTGTTCCTCCAGATGCTACTGAGCGTTCCACAGAGTCAGAATTCTGCAGTCAGTAAGTTTGGAAAATGCCACACTGCTACCCACTCTCACATCCAAAGTACCTATTAAAACATTCAAGGCTCTGAGAAGTCCTGCTGGGAAGAACTAAGAACACACTTAGTTTGGAATCAGATTCGAATCAGATCCTGGCCTTCCCCTAGTACGTGAGGTGGGCAAGGTTTCAGTTGTCTCAGCCTCTTCACCTATAAAATGGGGAGTCTGAAAGGACCTACTGCGTGGAGGCGTGGTTAGGAGTAAATGAAGTGCGGGCACCCAGCAAGCACTCTACGCGGGTGGCTTCCACTGGCCACTGACCACAGAGGCCTCCTCCCAGGCCGCCCCCAGGCACAGGCGGGGAAGTCTGACGTGGCCTTGCACCTTAGTCACGGCAGCCCCTGCAGCGCTGCTGTGCACGCCGGCTTTCTCTGCCTTTCCTGGGGAATAGCCCATCGGCTCAGCCTGCCTTGGGAAGTCTTTGATTCATTCACCCAACAAATGTTTGCCAGGCCCAGGATAAAGGAAAAAATGTGTAATTTGAGCATCAGCGATGTGTCAGGTACTTTAATTCTTGCCATTTCATAGTCCCTGTATGGAGAGGACCGTGAGGCACAGAGGGGTTCGGCGACTTGGCCAGGGCTGCTCACCAAAGAGTGGAGTTAGGGTTTGAATTCCGAATTGAGCCCCTTTTCTGTCGACACATTACACTGCTTCTCATCTACTGTAGTCCTCTAGGGGACGATGCCAGGGCTGTTGGTAAAGATGAGCAAGGAGAAAGGGGAGTAGAAGATGATCTAAAAAGAAGCAGGTTGTGTGCAGGCTGACAGGAAAATAGCTAAAGGCTGAAGCAGCTTTCCAGCCATCAGAACGGCGTGGCCCTGGGCCTGGTCATTCCGTGCCACTAGGAAGGGAGGCACAAGTGAAGGGCCCTGTGAGGGCATTTTGTTCTGTTGCAGCAACTAGTGATCAAGGTAGGCTCTGAGCGTGTCTTTTACACAATCAGAAGTTACCCGGAAGATAGCAAAGGCCCCAACAGATATTCCATGCAGGTCCGTTTCTTCTGGCAGTTCCTGCTTCTGTGGAAGAAGGAACCTCTTAAGCTCAGTATGCCTCAGAAAGGGCCAGCACTCTTCCGGGGGGGGCTATCAGAGGACAGAGGAAAAAGCCCCTAATCTGTGGCCAAATTCATCTCCCCTCGAGGCACTGTCTGGCAGGAGAGGCAGAGAGCTATTGTGAGGCCACTGAAGGTCCAGGGGATCCAGCTGCTTCCCTTCGGCTGCACTGGTCCGTCCATTCAGACTGGGGATGCCCACAGCAGCGGGGATTCTGCGGCCCCATGCCATCCTGCCTGCCAGCAGATGACCCTCGGGAGTGTTTAAGGAGCCAAGCCGCTACCTGTCAATGTGACTGGTGTTCTCTCACCCTAGTGGCCTCTGAGGCCTTTGAAGATGACAGCTGTAACAACTTTGTGTCTGAAGACGAGTCGGAAACCCAGTCTGTGTCCAGCTTCAGTTCAGGACCAACGAGCCCATCTGAGATGTCCAGCCAGTTCCCTGCGGTGCTGAGGCCCGGCAGCCTGGACCTTCCCAGTCCCGTGTCCTTGTCGGAGTTCGGGATGATGTTCCCGGTGTTGGGCCCACGCAGCGAATGCAGTGGGGCCTCCTCCCCCGAGTGTGAGGTGGAACGAGGTGAGTGCCCGTGGTCTCACCAGGGGGCTCCCGGCCTCTGCACCCAGATCTCTGCGCCGTTCTAGGCCTCTGCCAGGTCTCAGAGCCCCCAGTGTGCATGACTGCATCTCTGTCTGTGCAGTCGGAGCTGGTAACTGAGATTCCAGCTCATGTTCTGGGGCCCCCGGCTCTGCTCCTGACCAGCTGCTCTGAAGTATGGCTTGGCTTCTGTGTCTAAGGCAACAGTCGTCGTCCCCCCCCCCCGCCGACTAGCACATCCTAGGGCAGTGCTGATTCCCAGCTGTTATAAGTGAGGATGACAACGTTCATCTCTAAAGATAAGGAATATATAAAGCACTAAGGAATAAAGGCCACCAGTGATCACAGGGCAGAGAGCCTTCTGTGATGTGTGGCTGGGCAACCCTAGATTCTAGAGGGCTGAGCTGGCAGAGAGCTTGGGCCCCAGCGACTCCTGGGACTGTCCATACTCACTCAATAATCTTTACGTTTTTGTAGGAGACAGGGCAGAAGGAGCAGAGAATAAAACGAGTGACAAAGCCAGCAACAGTCGGGGTCTCAGCACCAGCAGTGGTGGCCATGGCGGGAGCCAGCGCAGCACCCCCCGCGAGGGCGGGGCCTTGGAGAGCAGGATGGAGGAGCTCTCCCTGCAGTGTTCAAAGGGAAGAGACACGATTATCGCAGACATAAAAATGGTGCAGATCGGCTGATCCGCCCATGGCCCTGGCCCCAGGGCATACCAGTACTTATACATGGAACTGTATGGAGAACATTGTGCCAATCATCAATTAATATATGCCAAATTTGAAGCATTTACTCTAAACTGCACTAATGAAAGAAGTTTCATTGACATTGAGGGCTGAAGATTTTTCTCCTGGGGACGCTCCTGGGCTGGCTAGTTTTTCAGAGCAGAGCCGTGGTTGCAGTGGCCTGTGGCCAGGTTCACAGCCTTCGTGGAGCGTTACCGGTGACAGTGTTGTGGGAGCAATACAACTAGTTCCTAGGAGAGAACCCGGGCCGGGAAAGCAGCTAGGAAGCTGAGCTAAACCGTGGCCAACGGCTGCTTCTCTTTCCCCCCTCACTCTCTTTGGGAAATGGAGATGTTATCTTTTTCACAGCCCAGGGGATTCAAATAAAAAAAGCAGCAAAACTCAAATATTTGGAACATAGACTTTTGATCCAGTGGAGACTTAAAAAAATCCTAGTACCCAATTCATTTTCATCGTGTTTAGGAGGGGCTTTTTAAACAGCGTGTATGTGGGAACCCCCATCAAAACCGTTTTCTATAAAGGTCGTCATGAGCTGCACTTTTCAGGGTGGGAAAAGCGAATGGCAGTGTGGGAACTGGGTGGGGATAAGGGTGCCAGGGACACATCATACAAGGGGATTTGTGGCGGTGGGAGAGAGGATTCTGTAACATAAACCTTGTCCTCCTAGCCCATGGGACTCATTCTAAGAGAAAAGCATGAAGAAATTATTTAAGGGTTATGCTGCACTAGTATTTCTTAAGAGGAATTGTCCCTTGAAGCTAGGAAAGGGAGTAGGCATGTGTTGGCAAAGGCTGTTAAATAGAAGCAATGGGTTCTGTTCTGCTAATAGTAGTAGTGTTAAAACTGCTTTTCTTTGTTTTCATGGTTACACATATTTAAAGCACTGTATTATATTTGTCCTTTTTTGGTTAAGAAAACCACATTTCTGAAAGAAAAAACAATGCCATTTCAAGTTGTCCATTCTGACACAGCTTGTATATTTTAGTCATTTGAAAACCTCTTCATACTGTAGTGTTTTCTCCTTTTTTAATGACTGATAAAATATCCTAACTAAAAGGTTATTTTGTACTTGTCTTAATAACTTGAGTGGAATAAAATGGCTTAAGAAAATGTCTAACTTTCTGTGACTTCAAATGAGAAAAGCTGATGTTGCCTAAGGAAGAACATGGAATACAGGGGTCATTTGTTATTTTCAATAAAGGTCATGGATCCTAATAATTTAGCCCCAATTACCATGGTTCAAATTATAATCCCACTTTTGCTGCTAAAAAGCCAAGCAATGACAGTCTTAGGAAAATGAAGACAAGATGGTTAAGTTGGAGGAGTAATTCTCAAGCTCTGCTGCGCACTGGAATCTCTTAGGAAGCTTAAATACTGCTCTCAGCCCCAGAGACCATTTACCTCCTGCAGGGCACACTTAGGCGCTTTAAAAAGCTTCCCAGGTGGTTCTAATGTGCATGCAACTGAGAATCAGACTATTTTCAGTATATACTGGTCCAGCCACTCATCTTTCTTAACCTTTCCGTTACTTACACATTTGGAGCATTGTTTTTGGAGCTGTGTTATGTAATTCAACATTACAATGAAACTGTTCACATATACAGGTCTCCATTAGACTTTGGAGGGCAGGGAGGTCTTTTGGTTTGCATTCTGTACAAGAGTCTTTAATGTTAAGAGGTTCAAATCATCTGTTTAAAATACACCTCTTATGCTTTAGATTCTTTTCTTTAAAGTACCACAGAGAATTAAAACTCACCTAGAATTAATATGCTAAATTGAAAGCACCAAATATTTACCAAAGCAAAATCTTATTAGTGTAACAATCCGCCTCTATCCTGAATGCAAAAAATGATGTTTCTGTTGAAGCATGCTTTCATGCAAATTTAATAATTTCTTTAGGTTAAACTATGCAGTTTCCAAAGTATAAACACTTTATTTCAATTGAGATAGAAATATAAAATTAATATTTGATAATTATAAAGTAGAAATAATGAAAAATTCTACCTTATTTTCAGTTGAAAATTCTGAGCATCATTTTGCTCTGATGGAGTTTTATGTAAACAACTGAGAATTTACACATGGCAGTAGTTTTTCTGAAAGCAACCTAATTACCATATATTGAATTCTCAACTGTGATTTTCTTTATGTTGTTACCATAAGAGCACTGAACTATACACAGCAATTTTTAAAAGACTATACAAATTAAGCTGTAATGTCTTCATCTCCGATTACTACTTTCACCAACCTGATAATGGGCGACAGGTATCCAACTTCGATGGCCTTCATTGTTAAGCATGAGCATCTTCATGCTAAGTTCATATTTCTTAAAGATTTATTTTATAACATCTGGACAATTAACATTTAAAGTCACAACAATGCAAAATTAAATGTTATAGTGACGTGATTCACTTGGTGATTAGTTGCCCACGATGTAGAATCACAACACAAGCAAATTTAATTCACAACATGCTCTGCCAAAAAGGCAAACATTGTGTAACTACTTCAGAATATGTGTCAGCCTACCCATCCCCTCAGTGAGTCTGTGGCCCCGTCTGGCCTTAGGTCTCTCTTTACCAAAGGCCTCTCACAGTGCTGAGTCTAAACCTTAATCATCTGCACTTTTTTATACAATATGGCCCTTTCGCTGGAAGCCAATTCCATGTACACACAAAACATATAAATGTAAATGATTTTGAGTAACTGACTATATACAATACCCACTAAACACCACGTCTTGAGCACCAGATGTAAAGTTTATAGAGATTTAATCCTGTTCTGATTGTTGTGTGTCCTGGAGGTTTGTATCCTCATTTAAAGAGCTGATCTCGTTAAGTGTAAATCCAGTAATTGCTGAGAGATTTCTTCTTCACTGAAGTTGTGTCATCTTAATAGGGATAATACTATTAAAGTCCAAGAAAAAAGGTCCTTCTTGTTTAGGCAAAAAAGTACTGGGAATGATATTGTAGATCCCAGCAGGTGTATTTTCTAGTTCCAGGTAGCAAAACCCACATCTATATTAAGAGAAAATGAGAACAAGGTTTACAGATGATGCCACAGAAAGTATGAATTAGATATGATCAAAAGCCAGCATTACCTGTAGTCACCACTTGATTTCCTCTGGAAGCCATGGGGACCAGGATCTCCCACCACAGAAACTGTTACAATCTCAAATCCAACACTATATTGTCTAACAATAAAAAGGTACAGAATCACTGTTTATTAAGTAGTCTCAAGCAAATCCATACCTAAAAATAACTATACCTAAAGCACAGATATACTATGAAATAAAGTGTATTCTTTCTCAAGCTTTAGGAGGAGGAAACAGCACTGAAACATGCATACTATTTGTACTCTTGATTATACAAAACACCATTTTTATTTTTAAACTGAAACCATGAAAATTAATATTAAAACTATACTTTCACATACACAAGCTGCCAGAACTAATGTTAAATTTAAATAAAATATTGTCATTGTAGAAAGCAGAAGAGAAAGGCCTGAATTAAAATTTATAGAAATAATTAGTCTATGGTAAACATGGCTTCCAAATCAATAGGGAAAAGGATGATTATTTATTGAGATAACAGAATGTAAACAAAAAACAAAATACAAAAACTAAAAGATGATGTAAAAATGTATTTGATATTGGGGTGAGATTTATCTGATTAAAATCAAAATTTCTATGTTAAAAAAATTTGATGATATGGGGAAAATACTTGCAAATGTGAAGGAGTTAATATCCTTATTTATGCTTATAATTAACAAACAGCTCCATCAGAAAATTGGGCAAAAGATGTGAATAAGCAATAAAAGAAAGTAAGCATTATCAAAAATTTTACACATTCAATCTGCCTAGAAATTTAAAATAAAAGCAATTAGAGACCTTATTTCACCTATCAAACTGGGGAAAGTATTTTAAATGACTGGAAAATAGCTTAATTATATTTAAAAGATTATTAGTTTCTTCTGAATTTGTAAGGCAGACAAAATTAAGCCTAGTTTCATCTTTAGTATTTTTATTTATATTGTCTTATTTAAAATTTTGTTTTTAAATTTTGAAATATAATAGTGTGCATAAAACAGTGTAACAATTTGTAAAGTGAACAAACACCTTGGTTACTGCTATTGGATCAACAAGACCCTCCCAGCTCCACAGAGGTCCCTGGTTTAGATCTTTCTCATCACAGCTCCAGTCTCCACCCACATAGCTAACTTTCATGGCAATCACTTCCCTGCTTTCTAAATAGTCTACCTCCATGTGCCTTTGAACAATAGTTTAGTTTTGCCTGTTCTTGATTCATGTATGTGGAGTTACATAGTATATATTCTGTTGCATGTGGTTTCTGCTCAGCAGTGTTTTCAAGACTCTATGTTTTATAATCCTTAATGCCATTGGTGAACATGGATTGTTTCAAATTTTTGACTCTTATTACAGTGGTTCACTAGCCATTTGTATAGTCTCTTATGACATGCCTATTCAAATTTATTTTTTTTAAACTGTTGACTTTCTTCATACTGATGTAGTATATTTACATATCTTTTTATGTGCTCTTTGTGTATTAAGAAATCTTTCCTTATCCTGAAGTTATTAAGATGTCTCCTGTATTAGTAATCCATCTGGAATTGATTTTTGGATTTGATGTGAGACAGGGCCTAGTTACAGTCTTGGTACATGAAGATGCAATTATTCCAGCACATTTAATGAACATACATACTGTCCTTTCTTCACTTCTCCGCAATGCCATCTTTATCAAATCAAGTGTTCATATATGCCTAGGTCTGTTTTAAAACACTATTCTCTTCCACTAAGCTCGTTTTTAATATAACATTATATCTGAAATAATGTAATATTCTCATCACAAACCTTGGTCCTCTCAGCTCAATCAGTAATGGCCCAGTCTTTTCTATATGGAATTGATAGATGGGGTTATTTTTGTGAGTCTCTTGGAAATTTCCACATCCTCCAGCACTCTGACCACTCCATTTTCCATTAATCTAATAAAACAAGGTTTTTGTATTAACAAAACTTCAGGTTGTCCAATTCTACTTTAAAGAGGGAGTGACAGCACCAAGATGATCCAGGTTGTTCCTAGCTTTGCTCCCTTCACAAGAACTACTACTAATATCTATTCGAGAACAAGACACCATTGAGAGAGTCCTAGAACAAGGGGTGAGGTGGAAGCACCCTCTGCACCACAGAGCCCCAGAGAGACCGCATTAGGAGGGTAAGAGAAGTGGCTACACGCTGACTGCACTGCCCCTCACCAGGCCAGTGTACACAGACCTCGGCAGATGGAGTTCATACCCACAGTGCCCGAGTAGTCATCCCAACCACTGGCTTTGCTCACCTGCAAAACCACATTGGAGGCACATTCAGACCAAGGAACTCAGCAGGGTGCAGATCTGCCTGATACCAATCCTCAAAGAGTTTTGCATACCCTAGAGCCCAGTTTGGCCATGCACAGGCAAGAAGTCACAGCTCCACCTGCTATGGAGAGTGTCATCTGGCCCCAACTGAGCAGAAGGGCTGGAGATAACTCCTGGAAGATCTGTAACCCAGTGGCACTCAAGCTGAGAAGCAGGCAAAGCTGACAACCAGTGGCCCTGCTCATTCAGGGAACCTGGGGGCAGGCCAGCTTGTATTAAGACAACAAAGAGCTTTATCAGCTTCAGAGCTGCTTTTGCTGAGCCTGGGCAGGGAATCTAATTTGTAGCTCCACACATCACTGAGTATAAATTCTGTGAAAGTTGTTATCAGGTGAAAATAGGGTGTTATATTTTAGATAAGCTCATGGTAAGCCACAAGGGAATATCCTGTACTACTTAAAACAAAGGAACACAATAAAGAAGTCAATGCATACTGATACCAAAGACTTCAAAACACAGAACAGACAACAGGATAAGAAACAACCACGGTTCTACAAAAAGCCAGAAAGTAACAAAATGGCAATAGTAAGTCCTTCCCTTTCAATAATTGCTTTAAATGTTAATGGACTAAATTCTCCAATTAAAAGACACAAAATGGCTAATGGATAAAAAAAGATCCAACAATATGCTGTCTACAAAAGACTGACTTTAGTCTTAAAGATACACACAGATTGAAAGTGAAAGGCTGGAAAAAGACATTCAAGCAAATGGTAACCAAAAAATAAGCTGTATTTATATCAGACAAAATAGACTTTAAAAGTGGTAAAAAGAAACAACAAAGGTTTATATGATAAAAGGGTCAATCCATCAAGAAGATATAACAATTATAAATATTTGCACACCCAACATCATAGGAGCTCCTAAATATATAAAGCAAAAACTAACAGAGTTAAAAGAAATAAGCAGTTAATACGACATAACCACTATGTTGGGGACTCAGAATATCCTAACTCTCAAAAATGGGTCATCCAGACAGAGAATCAAGGAGACAGGATCTGAGCACCACTTTGCACCAAATAGATCTACAGACACATGTAGAACGTTCCACCCAACAGCAGTGCACACACATCTTCTCAAGTACACGTGGAACATTTTCTAGGATAGACTATGTGTTAGGCCACAGAACAAATCTTAGCAAATTTAAGACTGAAATCATACCAAGTATCTTACCTGACTACAATGACAAGAAACTACAAACAACCAGAGGAAACCTGGAAAACTCAAGAACACATGGGAATTAAAAAACACTCTCTTGAACAACCAGTGGATCAAAGAAATTAAAGGGAAAATAAAGTTTCTTGAGACAAACAAAAATAGAAACACAACATACCAAAACTTATGGGATGCAGCAAAAGCAGTTCTAAGAGGGAAGTTCTTACAATAAATGCCTACAATAAGAAGCAAGAAAGATCCCAAACAAACAATCTAACTCTATGCCTCAAAGAACTAGAAGAACAGCCCAAAGTTAGCAGAGGAAAGGAAGTAATAAAAATTACAGCAGAAATAAATGAAATGGAGAACAGAAAAACAATACAGAAGACTAACCAAATAAAAGTTGGTTCTTCAAAGGTAAAAAAAATTGGCAAACCCTTAGATAGACTAACCAAGGAAAAAAAAGAACCCAAGTCAACAAGTATAAATGAAAAAGGAGACATTACAAGTACTAACACATAAAGTTAAAAGATCATGAGAGTACTATGAACTATACACCAACAAACTGGACAACCTAAAAAAAAATGGAAAATTTCTTGACTGAATTAGGAAGAAACAGAAAATCTGAACAGATCAATATCAGTAAGGAAATTGAATCAGTAATCAAAAATCTCCCAATGAAAAGCTGAGGACCAGATGGCTTCAGTAGTGAATTTTACCAAACATTTAAAGAAGAATTAACACCAAGTTCAAAAATTTTAAGAAAGAACATACCAAAATTCATTTTATGAGGCCAGCATTATCCCGATAACAAAACTACAAAAGGACACTATTAGAAAAGAAAACTACAGGCCAATGCAAAAATTCTCAATAAAATACCAGCAAACCAAATTCTGCAGCACATTAAAAGGATCATTACCATGATCAAGTGAGCTTTATCCTGGTGATGGAAGGATGGTTCACCATATGCAAATAAATATGATACATCACATTAACAGAATGAAAGAAAAGAATCATCATCTCAAAAGATGCAGAAAAAGCATGTGACAAAATCCAACATTCATGCATAATAAAAACTTGTAACAAATCAGGCGCCAAAGGAAAATATCTCAACATAATAAAAGTCATACATGACAGGCCCATAAATAACATCATACTCAATGATAAAAGGTCTAAAGCATTTCCTCTAAGATTAGGAAGAACAGGTTGCTCACTCGCCCTCCTCTTCAACACAGTATTGGAAGCCCTTGCTATAGCAATCAGGCAAGAAAAAGAAAAGATACCAGAATTGGAAAAGAAGAAGCAAAATTGTCTCTATTTGCAGATGAGATTATTTTTATATATGGAAAATCCTGAAGACTCAACCAAAAAACTGTTAGACCATATGAATGAATTCAGTAAAGTTGCAGAATACAAATTAACATACAAAAGTCAGCAGCATTTTTAGAAACTAACAATGAATTTCCTGAAAAAACAAATAAATTGATGCAATTTACAATAACATCAAGAACAATAAAATGAGTAAATTTAAGGCAAAAGTTTTCTCACTCTGAACAGTATAAGACATTAATGAATGAAATCAAAGAAGGCACAAATAAGGTATCCTATGTTCATGGATTGGAAGAATTAATAATATTGTTAAAGTGTCAATACTACCAAAAGCTATCTATAGATTCAATGCAATCCCTGTCAAGATTCCAATGGCATTTTTCACAAAAGTAGAGAAAACACTCCTAAATTTTATATGGAACCACAGAAGACCCTGAACAGCTGAAGAAATCCTGAGAAAGAAGAACAAATCAGGTAGCATCACACTTCCTGATTTCAAGCTATACTTTAAAGCTGGAGTCATTCAAGAAAGTATGGTACTAGAATAAAAACAGACCAATAAACCAACGAAACAGAATCAGGAGTCCAGGAATAAAGCCAAGCTTGCAAAGCCAATCTCAAACTCTACATTAAAGGTTTATTTACATGCCTTCCCTAATGACCCAGGTTTGAATTAATGTTCCTCTGAATTTCTTATTTCTTCCCACAGAAATCACAGTGTTGCTCACTGAGTATCTTGTACTCTGACCCAGACTGGAAGCTATTTACATTTCCCTTGTATTCCTCTCAAAATGTTTTCATTTCACAAGAAATTGTGAACTATGACCAAAGGGGAGGGGTGGGTGGGGAGGGAGGGAGAAGGGGATTGAGGGGCATTATGATTGGTACACATGGTGTGTGTGGGGGTCACAGGGAAGACAGTGTAGCACAGAGAAGACAAGTAGTGACTTTGTGGCATCTTACTACGCTGATGGACAGGGACTGCAATGGGGTGTGTGTGGGGGGACTTGATAATGTGGCTGAATGTAGTGACCACAATGTTTTTCATGTGAAACCTTCATAAGAGTATATATCAATGATACCTTAATAAAAAAAAATGAACTATGAAGAATCAAATGAGAAAAGAAAACAAAGGCAAGGAATTCTCAGATTTCTCTGAGATTATGACCCAGAGAAAGAATTCTCTTACCTGTTTTGATAAGGTATATGGTGAAGGAATCTTTGAAAAAGTAAAGCTGCATGCTGAATATACCTAGATTAAAAAAAAAAATCATTGTACTGATGAAGTTTATACTTACAAAAACAGCAAAGTGATAAAAGAATGTATTGGAGGACTTAAATTAGCTGGCATACATAAAAGTCATTATTCTCTAGGCAGCCTCGTGTCAAGTCAGGTTTAATGAATTGGGAATTGAAGAACCAGGGATTTTGCCTTGGCTTTTTCTGCCACTAATTATGTGTGACACGGGACAATTTCTCTAGGCCTTGGCTTCTGCCTCTGAAGAATGAAGGGCTAGCAAGAAGCTCCCCACCATCCCTTTCATCACTAAAAATCTATTCAAATTGAGCTTTTTACTCATCTATGGCAAAAACAAAACACCAAAAACAAAAAAACACCTTTCAGAACAAAATTATAATGACCTTACCAGCTACAAGGGAGTAATATGTTTATAGGCAACTGATTTCCTTTCACTAAGTTCAGTCGTCTTTTTAAAGTCAATAAAAAGTATGTAAGCTACAGGAGTTTTTATTGCTTGCTCTGAAATTGAATTTATTACACCAACATACCACATTAGCTCAGGACTAAACTAGTACTCTGAAAGCTATGTTATTCAAAATAAAAACATTACTTTTCAAAAGTATTATTTTCTGTAGGAAGCATAACAATATTGAATTTATATGCACATAAACCCAAAAATATAGAGAGAATAATCAATTTTCAGAAATAAGCTTTTTCTGTAGATAATGCCAGTTCCAAAAAAGAACACATTATGTACTTTATTCATGTTTCGTTACTGTGTGTTGGTTCACCTACCCGGACTGTGTAATGGATTGTGTTCTGTTTTTCATACTGAGAAACCACTAATGTAAAGGTATGGGTCCCAGGCGTGGTCAGCTTTATCTTAGTCAAATAATGAGGGCTATTAATTCGAATCCCATCAATGTATGGAGGTGGGTCACCTGCAAATAAGGAGGTTTACAAAAAAGGAGTTTTAGTTTTTTAAAATTTAAGTTTTATAGATTGATGGTAGGAAAAATAATAAAATGAATGGACATCACCTTAATTAATTCTATCTTTAAAATATACTGGTACTAAAGAATTTCAACTTCAACTTACCAACTTTACAATTAAACAATATAAAACTTTAAAAGTAAATCATTTCTAATAAGAAAAAGCAATTTTGGGGATACAAGTTTTGGATACATTCAATGAAGTATCTGCTTTTTGCTTCTAACAGGGAATTTTAAAGTCTGGATCACCTTATTTTCCTTTGAGGAAATTTCTTAAATGATAAAAAATACATAAACATTTATCTATATTCCCCACCACTCAGAATTAAATAAACATTTTTTTGGTCAAACTAGCTTCTTTGGTCAAAACAAAATCCCTTTTACCACCACCCCAATCTGTTCTGTTCTACTCTGAGTTTTGATGGACATCTTTTCAGACTTTAAGACACACATTATCCCTAAAAATGAATGAATGAATAAATGCTACTTTTGTAAGCATATATCTAAAACAAAGACAGTGTATGTGCTGTTTATCATTTAACATGTTTTTAAGATCCATGGTGTTTTATTCCTTTTTAAATTGCCTGTATATTCCATCAGATGAATATGACACATTTTATCTATATACCCATCCAGTTATTCAATGTGGATACTCAGATTATTTCCAGTCTTTTGCTATGCAGGCAATGCTGCTTGATATAGTCTTTGATACAATAAGTCACTTCATGCATGTCAATTACTACATGTCATTTAATGTCAATGCTATGACTTCACCTATTTAGGAACACTGAGTATGTATATTTATAAAGTAATCTAGTAGAAAAAAACTTTAGTATCTCAAACAGGTAATAAGTCTCTATTGCCTACAGGTGGTGTAATATAGTATGAAGAGAAAAAGAACGGGTGTATCTGATCTGGGACAAGGTTTTTAGCCTTTCTAAATGTCTGTTTACTTTTCTGCCAAATGGGGAACAAGAAGGCCTGTCTTATTGCAACATAATGAGTTATAAGAAATACATATTTCCCAGGTATATTTGGTCTTCATCCACAGTTGTTGAATACACTACCGTCTTAAAGGTGAAATGGGTGTTTTGTCATGTTAATGAGACTTTTGTACCCCACCCAAGGGCAGGGGCTGGAGGTTGAATCAGCCATTGGCCAATAATAATTTAGTCAATCATAACTATGCAGTGAAGCTCTCACAAAAACCCCTCTCTTGGACCCTGCTTCTCTTGGAAAGAGAGCTTCTACACTTGGGGAACCAGAACGCCTCCACGTGCCACCAAGCCAGGCCCCAAGCTCTATGAGGGCAGAAGCTCCCTTATTTTGGACCTTGCCGTATGTCTCTCTTCATCTGGCTGTTAGCTTGTATCCTCCTTTATTGAACTGGTAAATGTGTTCTCCTGAATTCTGTGAGCCACTCTAGCAAATTAATTGGACCTAAAGGGGGGAGGTCATGGGAACCTCCACTCTGTAGCTGGGAGGTCAGAAGCACAGGGAACCAGAATCTGGAGGTGGGGGGATACAGGGCAGTCTTGTTGGACACAGCCCTTAACCTGGGGAATCTGGTGCTATCTCCCAGCAGAGAGTGTCAGAACTGAGTTGAGTTTTGACACCCTGCTGGTGTTTGGGAATTGCTTCACGTTATGTGTAGGGTGAGATCCCTCACCCATAATACATATTGGAATCGGGTCTGGGAACCCAAAAGGGGTCATACTACTATTCCTGCTGTGTATAATACTATTATTATCGTCGTATATATATATAAGAAAAAGACACCACCACACCTATTAACCTCAGAGTGTTGTGATGGAAATTATAAACCAAGAAAGTACTCTGAAAGGGCAAAATTACTGTATGGAAGAGGGAGCATTGTAAAAAAAAATCCAAGTTAAAAAGAGTAACAAATATATTTGAAATTCAAAAGCTATATAACATTTTAATGCAAGGAATATCCTCACAGCATTTGTACTTTTTTGGTTGTATAATGACAAACGTGAAGAATGGAAAATGTGGCTAGCTTAGGTTCACATTTATCCTTGGACCTACATGTGCTGTGGCCATTCCAGAATATCTAGGGATATATCAACTGGTAAGAATCAGGGCCTGCCCTCAACACAGTGTAATGAGGAAAAATGCCATCATTTTCTCTGATTAAATAAAAACAGGACTTGACAAAACCATTTTTGACCTCATCTCCCCTCTCAATGTCCATTTCTTTTGCGCAGCCTTCCTGAAAGAACTATCAGTAATTGCTTGCTGACCTAACTGTCTCTTCTCAAACCGCTCCAGTTAAGCTTCTAGGCCACCGCTCCGCAGACTTTGCTCTTGTTAAGGGCAACAGTGAATGCTAGGGTGCTCAGCCCGACTGTCGCTTCTCTGACCTAACCTTACTGGCCACTAAAATAGCAATAGATGTAGTTGTCCGCTTTTTCCTCATGAAATATTTTCTTCCTTTGGGTCATGTGAAACCTTACTCCATTTCATCAGGTACTCTGTTCAAATTCTTTTGTGTTAACTTTTCCTTTGCTCAAGAGTGCAGCACTCAGGTTCCAGGGGTTCATCTCTACACCTACAACTCTCTCCAGAGGTACACAGTCCTTCCTTCACATGCTCCTGAATCCTCAATTTGGACCTAGAGTGCTCCTTTTCCCAAAACTCTACTCAAAACCCAACTGCCTGCCCAGCATCTTCACTGAGGTATCACAGGTATCTCAAACTTAACAAAACCAAACACTAACTTGATTTTACTCTGCCACCAATGTGTTCCCTCCCCTGCCTCCACCAACTCTTACCCAAATCAGTAAAGTTACAGCTTTCTATTGCTTAAGCCAAAAAAATAGGAATCAGCCTTGATTCCTCTTTGCCCCCTACATCAACTCAATAAGTCCTGACAATCCTACTGAAACCCCAATCTGTCTACTCCTCCTCCTTTCCACTACTATCGCCACAGGATCAAACAACTATCATTTTCTCACATAGATTAAATTGCCCACTGGTTTCTCTTTCATTTTTTTTGCCCTCTCCAATATATTCTACAAAGAAAAAAAAATTTTTTAATGTTATTTTCCTGATTAAGAACCTCCAAAGATTTCCTATCACACTTATAACAAAATTCAAACCCTTTCCCGTAGCTAACAGGGTCTCATGTGATCTGAGCCTGTGTACCTTTCAGATCTGTGATGCCACACCTCCCAGTCCTGCTGGCCTTTCATCTGTTCCTAAAAAACACCCACCTTTTTCTCATTTTAGAGTCCTTGCACTTGCTCTTCCTTCTGCCTATAATGCTTTTCCCTCTATTTCTTTGCATGATTGATTCCTCTTTGTCACTCAGAGTTCCTCTTATCCCTTCTCAAAGAGGCCTTCCATGGTCACCCAGCTAAAGTACCCAACCAGTCACTAACACAGGACCCTATTTATTTCTTTACATACATATCACTATCTGATATTTGTCTTGCTTTATTCTCTGTCTTCCCAACTAGAACATAAACAGTCCCTGTCACACAGTGATAAATTAAATGTATATATATATGTGTTAAATGCCTCAAGAACCCTGCAGAGGGAAAGGTTCACTTTGCCTGGCAGAACACTTATCACAAAGCAAATGACATATAAGCTGGATCTTAATCATGTTTCTTATTAAAAGGTCTAAGTGAGCAGACAACAGGACAGAGAGAGCTTGTTGGCAGAAGACTCTGTGTGGAAAGAGGTGCAATAAGGATGTGGTATATCCAGGAGTGGCCAGCATCTCGCTGAGGGTGGGCACGAGATAAAGGGTGATAGGAAGCTTAAGGCCAGAATATAAAAGTCTTACACACCATGCCAAAAAGCTTGGATTTAATCCAAGAGTCCACAGAAAACCATAGAATTTCAGATCAGAGAAAGATATAACTTTTAGAAATAAAACTGACAGCAGTGTGCAAGAATACAAAAATCCCAAATTCCTGAGGTCTCAAAAAAACCACACAAGTAGCATAAATACAAGCCCATCTGTTTTAGTCATTTCTATTAGTCTATCAGCATAATTATTTCTGCATATTGTTTATATAGAATTTATTTTCAACATCTGCTTGAATGTTTGTACTAAACATACCTGGATAATAAACTTTCTTCCCATCAGTCTTATATACAACCATTGTGATAAATTCTCGATTATTTGCAAAATCATCCTAAAAGCACAAAGAATCCAACATAGTTAGGAAAATGGGCTCAAAATGCTTTTAAGTGAGAAACAAAAGAATAATTCTAACTTTAAGAGCATTTATTTCAGCTACTTAGTGCAATAAAAAGTATTTTTCTGAAACTCATTTCAAGAGATGACTACACTATATGAAGTAATAAATAAAACTCTGAGGCTGTTAATATTATGGTTACCCTTTACAGAATCAGGTCTAATGACTCACTTTTTCAAGCCCCATTCAGCATATTTTAATGTTAATATTCTTTAGATATAAAGCATATATAATCAACCCTGAAACCCTCACAACTAAGAAGCAAAATTCCTTCACGTTTTTCTTCAGAGATGATTTTTGAATAAGACTTTAAATGTATGGTTACAAATTCTAAATTTCCTTGGACTGAAAATATTCATTTAACTGAGAAAACACTATTTTTAAGCCACCTATATAAATTAAAAAAGCTGATGATCAAATTACTTATCTCATTCCCAATGGTCTACCTGAATTTAAAACAAATTCTGAAATATAAAAAGGGATCAACCAGCACCTTGTCTGTTATGTGTCTACTAAGCAAAACCCACACCGCAGCGCCCCCTTGTGGACAGTGCACTTCCAGTTTGTACTGTGGGTTGTTAGCCAGGCTGTAGGCATCCTTCACAGGTCCTTGCTTAGCATCCCAAGTACTAAAAGACAAAGTCAACAAAGGGAGTAATTAAATCTCTCTTAGAGCTAAACTATAACACCATTTTAAAAAGTGTTGTGTTTCAAATACTATTAAGTTATCAACTTTTTTGGTTTGTTTTTAAATTTTTTGGCATAACCAAGAGGTATGTAAAGAAACTATTACATGATAGTCATCTGAGGGTTTGACAAAACAGAAGAAACTAGTCTTCCTAAGTCAATCACTACATTTTAAATGAAAAAAAGAGACTACTATAAAGCACATTCTGAAATGTGCAAAAAAGTTACCTGTGTATACATGTTGATTCTTTAAAAAGACCTGGATTCCAGCTCAAATAAATCACATCATAATATTGGCAGAGATCATCCCATGAAATCCAAAATATTCCTGAAAATTAAGAGTCCTTGTTAATCTAAAAAATATCTTAATGACAAATGACTTAAGTCAGTTAAGTATGTTTGAACACTGTTAAATGCATTTATTTAAAGATCGAATGATATTAAAATTAAAAAAATATATTTACCATTGTCTATTTTCTGAGCTGTTCGAGGGTCAAAGTTTAAATATTTTTGCAGCTCCGGGGTCCAGTTTTTTACATCATTTTCACTATATCTTCCTTTCCAACGTAAATGACTCCAAGGATTTTTCAATTGGATAAATCGCAGCCCCTATTAAAAAAAGTGATAGAGCTGCAAAACAGTTTTATCATGTTCTTATTAGTTATATCATGCACTCTCTGAGAGGATGCATTTTGAATGCTTATCAATATTTATGCTTCCTAATCAACATGAAATTAATATTCCTTAATCAACACTCTCAACAGGTCATATATCTAATCAAAACTGTTAATGGCTACCTATACCCTAGAACTATGCTGTCCTTATGATAGTTTCACTCATTACACATGGGAATTAAAACCTTAAAAAATTTAAACATCCACTTCCTGGTTAGCACGTGCAGCTGGTGGCTAATGCATTGCACAGCACCAAAACAGAACATTTCCATCATCACAGGAAGTTCTACGGGACAGAGCTACTGTCTTAAGAGTATCAAAAATTTCCTGTCTTTTCAAAGTCTACGCTATGCTGGCCCCAAATTCTTTTCGAGTATTCAAAACCTATGTATCTTTGGTTCTATTCTAGTCCTTCTATCCACAACCCCCATAAATAATCCTTACTCAAGGACACTGAAGGATTCACTCATGCTGTCTGCCCCTTCTTAGAAGGCCCTCTCTGATACCCCTTTTCCTGACCCTTCCTTCCAGATCCTCTCTTCTTCCTCTACCAACTGTCTTTCAGTGAAGAAAAAAGAACATGGACTTTGGGGTCAGAATGAAATGGACTAAATTCCAGCTCTACTAGGAATCAGTTTTATAGGCCTTGAATGGGTCATTTACCTTCTCTGGGCATTTATTTGCTCACATGTAAAATGAGGATTTATAACATCTCCTCTTCCTGTTGTGAAGATTAAATGAAGTATGTAAAGTATATAAATGTAAAGTATATAAAACTTAGCAATCTCCTCCTTTTAATTACTACCTCTCCTCTAAACTTTATATAGTGCTAACAGTCTATATTACATTAATTTAAAACAAATAATATCCTTTCTTATGTTTACTATTTGTGTTATTGTAGGAGTCATGTCTTCCCAATGAACTTCTTGAAATGGTAACACTATTATATTTTTTCTGAACAGAGGGTTAAGGTATGGTCATAAGTGCTCCATAAATACTGGGTAGATCTACAGAACTGATTACACTAATTCAGAAAAACCAAAGAGCTCGTAAATCCAAAAGATTGTCTTATTTCAAGCAGTCAACTTGGAAAATTATTCTTTTCCTAATGATGTCATAAGTGAAACTGTTTGGGGGACTTTTCAAAAAAACACATTCCTTTGCTACTTTGAATGTGGCAAATCATGGTCTGGGGTTGATGTGATTTCTAGACATAAGACTCATTCCTCTCAGACAATATTCCCTAGAATCTTCACATTTCTTTACTCAATTTCTTCCTATCACTGTGTCTTACACCCCTGCCCTGCCACATGTTAGCCAACAGACATTTAACTCTAATTCTTTTCTTTAAAACTATCTCTAAGTGAGCAGGAAATTTTGCTTTATTTTAGGAGTCTGCACTTCCTTTAACAAAATCTATAAAGGATCTTGGGGCCTGCTAGGTTTTCAGAGGCAGGTCCCAGTTATCACTGACATTCAAGGAGACTAAATATGGCTGTACATTTTGTTTGGATAGAGAACCAGCAATTCAGAACCCCTGAACAGGGGAAGAAATGCTAGAGAACTAAAAAAACAATCTAGTTTATGATGAAAGACCCCATTTCCAAAGTTATTTCCAAATGGCAGCAAAAGCCTGGATAGGTTCAGAAATCCCTTGGTTACACTTTTCTGGACTTAAGAAACCATAGCTTGAAACTGAGATGTACCTTTACAACAGACTATGGAACTCTCAAGGAAAAGACAAAAAAGTGACCTAAAGGGAGGATCACTGAGACTAAAATGAAGATCTCAGAATACAGAAGCAGGTCAGAGGCAGTCAAAAAGGATAACACTTTCACGCAAGTATTAGTAAGAAAATCTTACTAAGTGAAGAAAGTCACAAATGATGTAAGATTAGGAGTGCTTTAGTCTGAGATTAAGTCTATCTGCACAAAAGAGGTTCTAGAGATAAGTGCCTGAATGAGCTAAATATATTTGGAAATACTTTTAAATATAAGTCAGTACTAAAGAAATACCTCAAAATATAGACAGCAAAAATAACAAAAATGGTAAATTCCAGAAACTCTTCAAATATATACCCAATCAACAGTACTGATTTTTACTGAAGAAGCCTTTCTTTTAACACATGAAGAAGCCTTTAGGGAAGATCAACCCTGACTACAAAGAGTTCATGTAAACAAAAGGGAACTGGGACCAACTCCATCAGCCACTCTGTTCAAGGTAGGTAATACTGGTTTTGATTAGTAACTTTCATAGACCTGCAGTGTGACCATGAACAGTATCATAGTGAAGAGACCTGTCACCTGTCCAACCACACAGGCCTTAATCTTGACAGAGTAACTGCCATGTGGAATTGATATTATGTGAATATGCTTCTGATTTTTAACTAAAAAGGCTGTTATTTGAAATTCTTACTTTACTGACATTTAGCAATTTTTCAATGTTTTTGTTTTCAGGTTCAACTGCAGGTGCCCATTTTTGTCATCAACATATTTGTCTAGTTTCCTTTGAACAACTGGAACAGTCTTATTATTCAAAGTAAAAAATAAAATCTTCAAAGAAAGTCTCCAATTCAAGCTTACTTTCAGACTGACTGTTTCATTATTTAAATCTTGCCATTACCTCATTATTGGTTACCTACTTATTAACATCTACCTCAAAGGACAGTTTAACAATAATATATACATAGTACTAAATAATAGCAACTATTATTCCCAATGTTTTGTCTGTTGTTTGTGGTAAAATACATTTCCAAAACAAATACAAACCTCTCAGCTTACTCAATTTCATATAATTTTTTATATTTTCTGCTTTAGGTAGTCAGTTTTTTAGCTACTTTAAAGGAAGACACAATTCTATATATTATGGCTGGAGTACAACTGATTTAGAAAGCCTTGAGGCCACAGAGTTTTAAAACGTGTTACAAAAGGTCCCTAGTGCCTTCCTAATTTGTTTAATTCCATCTGCCAATCAGAAAATCAGCCTAATTAATACAAGTGGTACTCTGCTATTCCTGACTGACTACCACTTTTTCCTGTAAGCTTAAGCAGAAGAAACTGGAACACACTGCTAGTTAAACCTGCCAGTGACTAGACCGCTTAGATATTACATATTATCAGGGGAAAAGAATCCTTCCTTATTAATCTTTGTATTTTCTAATCTATATATCCATTTTCAGTTAAAAAAACTAATCAATGACCTGAGAAACAATGACATCAAACATTCCTATGTTTGGAATGAGCACAAAGAAAGGGTCTGAAAGAGCTGAGTATGCCAGGGTGGAAGAGAAACACATGCAAAACCACTAGCTGTTTCTTATTCACGGGTAGTCTCTTGTTTTGTGTCCTTTCACAAACATCTACTGGATGTCTACTAGGCTCTAGGCCTGACACTGTGATGGATCCCAACATCAACATACAGCCCAGAATCTGGAGGGTTGTGTCTTCCCCTCATCAATCCTGCTACTTTTATGGAAAAGAAAGAGGTATACAGCATTTCTGTTCTGTCATCAATACAGTGCCATCACTGTCATTACATTTCCCATCTTTTCATTTCATAATTTCCACTGGTAGAGGTCAAGCTGTTTAATGTAAAAGGTGGAATAACTTTAAAAATTCACCTAAAAACCTTTACTTGTTAGTATCCAGAAGTCTAATATATCATTTGGGATCCTGGCAATGTCTTATTCTCAAACAAGAAAAACAAGAGAAAACAATTTGAGACAAAACCTTGAACTCTCTAATATCCAGAACAGCATATGCATGCGTAGGCACGAGACCCCACTTCTCTCCTTCGGCTTCAGTCATCGTGCCCGTTGACGCAGTGATGAGGACATCCCCTTTGTGAAACCTGGAATGACCCCCACAGGAAAATAATTCAAGGAAAACACATCTGTAATCTCAGATCACACTGTAGTCTAATGGTCTACACGAAAATTTCCAAATTTGAAGTCTTTCTAAAATGGGCTACTCCGAACATCTCCCCCAATTCCCAAGAGGACTTTCAATAAAAAGTACATTTCTATTTCGCAGCATATCAGATAAATTGTCACATTTCCTCCCCCTTAGTTTAGATAACTTAATTCTCAGGCAGAAACCACTGACATGAAGGAAAGCAAATACTAAACTTTCAAATGATTTACAAATACCAATGAAGATGTGAAACACTAAATGCATGTCCCCAAAACAACATCACTTTACTTATCAAATCACTAAGCTTTCTATTTCATTACTGAATGTATATTATTGCATGAACAATTTACCAGGCCCCACATGTGGATGATCCCATGGATTAAGGCTTAAGCCACCATCTTCCTCTTTATGTTCTTAGACTTCTGTTTTCCCAACCTGCCTCAACTGGTTAAATACTCAAGAAGTACAAAATAATTTTCCCATGTTACATATTCCAGATTCAAATGTTTTGGATTATCTATAATTTGGATTAACTATAACCATCAGTGAGGATAATAACTGAGGGTTGGCTGTAGGAAGTGTATAAAAACACAAGTTTTTAAAAGCTGTATATTAAAAACAAACTTCCCCAATAACTAAAAATGACTGCTTCTGCAATATGTCTTCTAAATAAGGCATGAAGTTTTTAAACAGCCTCCCTTTTTGCAAAGAGAGAGGGAGAGGAAGAGAGAGAGGGAAATGTTTACCTTTGATAAAGCATTCTGAAAGAATTATCCTTACTGAAAGTTTGGCTATCTGAATGCATAGCAATCCTTTCTGGTATCCAACCAGTCAGGGCATGAAGATCAATATTCTGCAACATAAACACGTTTCAGGACTGTCAACATTGTTTTCAAGCTCATAAATAAATCCCCTGTGTAGCTAATAAAATCTCACTGATTTTATATAATGATTTTGATAGGAGTAAATTAGAAGGTGGTAAGTTTTTTCTATAAATAATAAATTTATTTTATTCAAATTCCTACCTAGTTAGGTACAACTCTGTCTTTTCCTTACAATCTTTGCTCCTTTTCCAAACACAACACAACTGTTTTACTGCTAGATACAATGAAAACTCAAAAGATGTAACAGAAAAAACTGTTTTAATAATGGTGATGATAGTCACTCAACATTTAGTGAGTTCTTAAAATATGATAGTCACTTTTCTAATGTTTTAGATATATTCTCTTAATTTTCTCACTAAGCTGCACAGGGTAAATTAATAGGCATTAGATTAGAAAGCTAAACTGAAAACTTTTAAAGATGGGGCAATTAAGCATATAGGCTGGGAAGAAACTTGACCATCCTATTACATTTTACCAAGACCTATACATTCTAGGCCCAGCACTGTAAGAACCAGAAGGGCAGAGTAGGTCTGGTACTAGGCAGGGAACTTATCAGGTATAAATGATGGGTGATTTGCATACATTACTTCATTTAATCTTTACAAATCTGAGAAGTGTTATCCCCGTATTACAGACAAAGAGGCTAAGAACAGTTCAACACTTATTTCTAAGGCCACAGGCTGGCTAGTGTCACAATTCAAAGCATGCTAATCTGGACTAATTTCTGATACAAACCCAGCAGTTTCTAATTCAACTACAGGATAATCACACACCTTGATTCTACAGGTTGTGTTAAGGTTAGGAAAAACTAACAAACAAAAATGTCCTTGAACTTGAATTTACAAATAAAAAAATATACATGAAGATGACATTATGACATACCCATTTGATCTAAGGAGACTTCTTTGGGAATGTACTGTATTAAACTGACCCTGTATCCCAACGTAACAGCAGACACACACATTTTAGACTTTCCTATACTGAATGTTACACAATGCACTATCCTTATAAAAGAAAACATGTACCCCAGTAATACGATAAATGATCAACATTTCTCGGGGGTTCATAATCTGTATTTCTTTTTCCTTTAAACAACATCATCTGTAACTTTTCAAACTTAAAATAGTGGTATAGATAGCATAAGTTTGTGTCTGGATTGTCCTATCTGTTA
The DNA here is from genome assembly GCA_029783875.1 of Phataginus tricuspis. Classification (NCBI taxonomy): domain Eukaryota; kingdom Metazoa; phylum Chordata; class Mammalia; order Pholidota; family Manidae; genus Phataginus; species Phataginus tricuspis. Next base: position 50,467,665 of record JAQQAC010011420.1, on the reverse strand, counting down.
CTTACTGAATTGGATCCTGGGAAATCATATCCTCCCATGACTTTCATGTATGCTTTTTCTATAAGAGAAACCCATAATTCACTTTTGTTGTTAGAATAAGAACAGAGCAATTCTCCTTTATGATCAACAGGTAATTGGTCATCAATTATCACCTGGAGAAAGAGAACAATAATTTCCTTAGGTGATACAAAATATCTTAAAATCTTTCCTATCAACGGAAAAAACACCTTTCATACTAGTAAAATAAAAGGCATGATATGCCTATTATTAAGGTATGTGAAATGTTTCATATTTCTGTAATATGATCAATTGTAAAATGTTACACGTATCTTCAATTTTACAAGCTAATCTTCCTGTCAGATGATTGAGCCAAATGGTTAAATGTTATGGATCTACCATCAAAATTATTAGGAATTCTAGAAAAGTACATTATATCTAAGATAATTACAAAAGGAAATATAACAATATTGCTACCTGTCATTTCAACCTAAACCTATAAAAAGACACACTATGTACAGCTGTAAAAACAGAATGCTATGGCTAAAAAGTATATTTAAATAACAGAGGAAGTAATCATCCCAAAAACACACTTTCTAATTCATATTATAAAGTGATTTGGGAAATGAGGGTAAGATGAATTTTGATCTAACATTAATAGAATTATGCAACTGCATTTTGAAAGATTCTTTAAACACGGGGTTATTTAAAAATTACCGTTTAGAAAAACCATTCTTAGTAATTTAATTTTTAAATAATCAGCTAGAGCAGTGGTTCTCAAGGTTCGCAGACCTCAGCATCAGCTAGTGACTTGTCAGAAATGCAGGTCATGCCCCCAGCCCGGACCTACTGAATCAGAGACTCTGGGGAGCCCACCATCTGTTTGACAGCCCTCGAGGGCATTCTGCGCACACTGAACTTTGAGTATTACTGAGCTTCAAGGCAACTTCTCAATTTCTCAGACTGGAAGCAGCAAGGATCTTGTGTAAATTCAGATTCTGATTCAGTAGGTCCAGGGAGAGACCTAAACTGCGATTCTAACAAGATGCCAGTTGATGCTGATACTGGCCCACAGACCTTCAGGAGTAGAACAGACACTGGAGAATCCTGACAATGCCAGACCATTACAACATAGTTCAGAGTCTGTAAAGAACTTAGTGAAATTTAAAACTGTATATATATATTTCACAAAGGAAAACAGAATTTTAAAAGCTTCTTACATCTCAAATTATGACTATACACATAAACTCTTCTGACATAACAGAATTAGTTTGATTTCCTTTTAATCAAACACATAATTAAGAACTACTAAATTAAAATTTATTTTAAGCATTAGCAATCATTAGGTCAATGTTACTTTTTGCAACTTTCTATAAATTTTTCCAAAACCATTTTTAAAAAAACTTTATACTTGTCATGATTTTTGTTTTTAATTATTAACATGTGATGGTACTGATAGTAATACATATAGTATCACAGACTCAAGATCAACTAAATTGAGTTTTTAAAAGTTTACACAAATAACATTTCTAGTGATTCTATTCAAGATTCAAAGGTGGAGAAAGGAGAGAGAAAAGGGGTTGGGGTGGGGAAAGACATTCACCTTTCTTGGAACACCATTGAGGTGAAGTTTCACCATATACTTTCCACACGGATTGTACTCTGGCTCACCATCCTTATTCTGAGGGTAAATTATGCTTTTGTAAGGAAAATAAATATTGAAATACCAAATTAATATTCAATATAAAGAGTATGCAGGATATATTTGGATATATGCTATTGTCTTGGAAATTTTATAAAAATAAACAATATTTTTCTATAATAGACCTAGAAAAAGATTTCACCCTGGTCAAAGTGCTTATTTAATTTAAATAAATAAATAAAGTATCTGAAGATCATACAACAGGACATAAATTTCACACTATTCTGAAAAGTGCTCAGTTTTTAATTATATACTCTAATAAATTTTTTATTAACAGGGTATATGTTAAGCCAGTTAAAATAATCTACTATTCGCCCCAAGAAGTAAAGAGAAAACCATTTTAATTAACCCCAACTAAGGCATCTAACTACAACTCTGATAGAGTTAAAGCCAGCACAATTCTGATAAAGGTACACAAAATTATCCCATAAGATACTTGTAAAAAGTATCAGTATCAATTTCTTTCACACATTGCATATTATTTACTTATATGGTCTGTTTATCCAAGATGGCAAATAACTAGGAAGTAAGGCTTGTCTAATTCATCTTTGTATTCTCAGGACTTAACACACAAAAACCCAGCTGGAGAATTTATATGAAAATATTTATAATGCTTCATTTTTACAATTTTACAATGAATGTAATTTTAATGATAAAAAAATTTAAAGTTGGTTTATTATAACATGACCAATTTAAGCTAAAAAAACTTCTCAAAATGGAAAGAAAAAGCATTTCAGCAACATTTTTGCACATTCTAAAGCAGTTCTAGCCAACAGAATTGTTTTATACTTTCCAGTAACCATATCAAAAGTTGAAATTTTAATATACTTAATTTAACATATCCAAAATATGAGTCAACATGTGATCAATATAAAAATTTGAGGTATTTTTCAACTTTATATATTTTGTAAAGTTTTCAAAATCTGATGCATTTTACACTTATAGTCCATTTTAATTCAGATTAGGCTATTTGAAGTGTTCAGTACTCAAAAATAGCTAGAGGCTACAATACGGTATAATTATAAGCACGACAGGATTTTACTTTGATATACTTCTCTTATTTCAAAACATGTTTGTAACATATAGATTATTTTAACTACATGTGCATGTGTTGTTAGACTGTTTTAGGGAATCTTTCCACTTTCACAAATCACATGTGTAACACACAAAGGGGCCATTAATATTCTGAGTTATATGTCTTTTTTGCTTCCCATGAAGATAAGGCCTGAGTTTTTAATTTCTAGTTAAAAGACAATTGTATGAAAAGGGATAAATGGATAAATACAAAATTTTACCTGGTTATCAACTTCTTATTAAATCTTCTTTCATAAGCTGCACTGATAGCCAGTGATGCCACAAAGGAACAATCTGATACTATTGTCTGTTAAAGAATTTATTCATCACTCATTCATGTAATTTCAACATTACACAGTGTGTAAGCATTGCAACCTAAGAACCTGGCTTTTTTTTATACCATTTTTTTTTTTGCTATTATTAACATACAATTACATGAGCAACATTATGGTTACTAGACTCCCCTTATTATCAAGTCCCCACCACATACCCCCATTGCAGTCACTGTCCATCAGCATAGAAGGATGTTATAAAATCACTACTTGTCTTCTCTGTGCTATACTGCCTTCCCCATATCCCCCCACCCCATCCCCACCCCCGCTACATTATGTGTGCTAATTGTAATAGCCCTTTTTCCCCCTTATCCCTCCCTTCCCACTCATCTTCCCCAGTCCCTTTCCCTTTGGTAACTGTCAGTCCATCTTGGGTTCTGTGAATATGCTGCTGTTTTCTTCCATCAGTCTTTTCTTTGTTCTTATACGCCACATATGAGTGAAATCATTTGGTACTTGTCTTTCTCTGCCTGGCTTATTTCCCTGAGCATAATACCCCTCTAGCTCCAGCCATGTTGCTGCAAATGGTAGAATTTGTTTTCTTCTTACGGCTGAATAATATTCCATTGTGTATATATACTACATCTTCTTTATCCAGTCATCTACTGATGGACACTTAGGTTGCTTCCATTTCTTGGCCATTGTAAATAGTGCTGCAATAAACATAGAGGTGCATATGTCTTTTTCAAACTGGGCTGCTGCATTCTTAGGGTAAATTCATAGGAATGGAATTCTGGGTCAAATGGTAGAACCTGGCTTTTTATACTAAATATCTTGACTGTTGCTTGAACAGGAAAATAGTATATAAAATATGCAATATAACCAACTCACACATAATTCTGTTCAAACAAATCCTAGAAAAACTGAATAAAGTATTTCAATGCAGTTAATTTAGAATTAAATATGGATGATGTATTCCTTACATGGATAAAAGCATACTTACTAAATCAATCTGTTTTCAATGATAAAAAAGTTAAAGGCACCCTATGTTTATTGCAGCACTATTTACAATAGCAAGATATGAAAGCAACCTAAGTGTCCATCAGTAGATGAATGGATAAAGATGTGGTACATATACACAATGGAAAACTATTCAGCCATGAGAAAGAAACAAATCCTACCATTTGCAACAACATGGATGGAGCTGGAGGATATTATGCTCAGTGAAATAAGTCAGGCAGAGAAAGACAAATACCAAATGATTTCCCTCATTTGTGGAGTATAACAATGAAGCAAAACTGAAGGAACAAAATAGCAGCAGACTCACAGACTCCAAGAAGGGACTAGTGGTTACCAAAGGGGTGAGGTGGGGGAGGGCAAGTGGGGAGGGAGGGAGAAGGGGACTGAGGGGTATCATGATTGGTGCACATGGTGTGTATGGGGTCATGGGGAAGACAGTGTAGCTCAGAGAAGACAAATAGGGACTCTGTGGCATCTTACTACACTGACGGACAGTGACTGCAATGGGGTATGGGAGGGATTCGATAATAAGGGTGAATGTAGTAACCACATTGTTTTTCATGTGAAACCTTCATAAGAGTATGTATCAATGATACCTTAATAAAAAAAAAGTCAGCAAAATGAAAAAAAAAGTTAAAAGGCATTTTTTAAAAAGCTGGTTTATTGTAATATGACCAATTTAAGAGAATATGCACAGCAAAACATTTTTTCATCATAGTAGCTCAGGACCAACATTTTAACACTAATGTGGAAGACATTTGTGACTTCAAAGCATAACTTAACTAAAGTTTGCGATAAAACTATATTGTTGTTCCATCACTGAAGTATTTTAAATAAGCCCCTTTTATATCCATTCCCTTATCAAAGGTGAAATTCAGATTCTCAACTTTTTCACCTACAAGCACATAACAATAAACAGGGTCTAAATAAAAATCTACCATTGCAAAAAACATCTATTCACACTTATATTATCTCTCAGTACATGTGAGTCAAAGTGTGCAGAATGCATAAGTCTTCCAATTATACTTATGTACCTGAATATTTTTTTTAAATCTATGAAAAAACACAAATCTATATTCAAATAAGTCTAAAATGTTAGCTTTTATAAAGAATCATACAAAATGCTTACCTGCTTTATGCTAAAACTGGACACAGTATAAATCATTGCAGGATTGCTGGCGAGGTCTTCTGGTCGTACCCATTTGGAAAACGTAGCTTTTTGTTTAGGTGATAAAGGTAGCTTGCCCCATCTATCACTGAGGAAACAGTAAAAATTAAACACTACTACTAGCAATACCAAAATCAATCTTTAAAAATGACAAAAAACCTTAATTAATTTCCTAGAGGGCTTTTTTTTTTGGTATAGTGATCATAGCTATACTTATATGTCATCCTAATACAACTCTCTGGTCAAATCTGGCTCTTTAAACTTAAACATGAACACGCTTAACCATGAATCCAGTCAACTGATCATCTTGCTCGTTAAAAAAATACACAGAGATAACTGAAAACAGGAAAGCAACCTAAATTCATTTATATTTACTTTTACTATAACATGGTTATATTCAAGAATGTCAATTTCAATAAAATGGAGCCATTAACAGTAAAACTGATTCATTCAAAAGGACCTAGGAAACTACAGATCCTCATGTTGGCTACTGATAAACTTCTCTGCAAGGCTAATAATGAGAGTGGATATCAATGTGAGAGGATCATGCTCAAGTATTTAACATCATTATTCATTTAATCCCCCTCAAATTCTACTGAAGCAATTATTTTTGGAAAAGGCTTAAAAGTGATTAAATACTTTGCCAAGATCATATAGCTAAGAAGTAGCAGAACTGGCATTTGAATCCAGGTCTCTGGTGCCAAATCCACCATTCTTACCCATTACCCTCTACTCACTTTGTATTGGGAATATACTGTGTAATATTTCTCTAAAACTGATATACAAAACAGAATAAAAACCATCTACCTTTCCTCAAACCTTTTCTAGAGCAAGGGCAATAAATCTGTGGGTTTCAAGAGACTTTTAGAATAATATAAGGTATATGATATGCAACTGAAACAAATATAACACTTCTTTTTTTTTTTTCAAAAAATGTTGATAGATACTAGGAGAAAGGGTTTTTGGTCAGGTATGATCTGGTTAAAGTATTGTTTTTTTCCTTTGGAGGACATCTCTAAACATTTTTAATAAGCCAAGGTTATATAAATCTGTTACAGTAGACTATTAACACTTCTCAAACTTTTTTGACGATCATCTCATAGACCCACCAGTGTTTTAAGTAACGTTTTGGTACCTGTGTAGTATCTGTAGCTGACTGTAAGAAAGTGAGCTGTGTTAATTTAGAAGAATTTTAAGACAGCCATCACAAAATTTTAGGGGAAAAAATAAGGCCAATTCAAATCTATAATCTAATTACTTAGTATTAATTTGCCATATGAACCATAATACAGAATAAACCCAAGATTCCTTAATATTCTCTCAAAAGTCACCACTAAGTTACCAAATTCAATGTTTTTTCCTTAGAACTTTAAAGATGTTAAAAATATCTTCTAGTTTTTATAATAATGCTTATTTTATTATTTTTAAATTATTACATGACCCAAACAGAAAAAAAAGTTTCAAAATCACTCAATCTTTCTAACCAAAGATTGACTGTGGAGACTTTTCTCATCAGTTCTGTGGTCTTTAAATTTTAAAATATTTACCATTACTCTTTCTTCTGATTATTCTCACCAAAAAATAAGATAGAAAATAAGGAAAATTTTGCTAGTCTAGTATTTATTCTCAACTTTTCTCCAAACTTAATTAATTCTGTAAATATTTACTGAGTTTAATCTACTATACTGAATGGGGTGAAACTTAATTAAAATAGACACATTTTCTGTCCTTATGAAGCTTATAATCCAGGAGGACAAGCATTGAGCAAGTAATCACACACAAAAAATGTAACATTCCAATCATGTTGACAAGAGCTGTGCCTAAATTAAAGGAGTTTGTGTGGTATTATATTTTACTGTTTCAATTGGATTATAAGCATATTCCCATTTCTTGATTACTTATAATGATATAACATCCTTCCTATGGACATCTGATCTACAAGCACTAAAAGTATGATTTATCTGAATTTATTACACAAAGATTAGAACTGTAAGTTTATATTGTACTTGGATATAACAACTAAGAACATACTAGAATAACTGATTCACATTTTCATAATTATATCAATGAATATCTTTTATGTAAGTCTTTCACTACATCTATAAACACTTTTTAGAATTGGTTTCCTGAAGTGAAATTATAGGTCAAAGGGGTATAAATGTTTTTAGAGTATCTGAAATGTACAGCCAAACAGTGTAACATAATTTAGTATTTAACAATTATTTTTCTAAGAGTTAATCCTTATTCTGTGGAGCTTGCTGTATAACAAGCACGACTGTAAGTGCTTTATATTTTATTAACTTAATCATCATCACAACACTATGAGGTAGATTCTATTACTTTTAAATCTAAGGTAGATTTAAAAACTGGCCCATTGACACACAGGATTTGAAACTGGACAGTTTGGCTCTAGAAACTGTGTCCTTAACAACAATACTATAAAGCTTCCCGGATAGAGAAGCTTTTTAGATCCCAATCGGTAACTAGCATCACATGGCTGCCTGAGTGAAAAAATTAGGTTGACAACTTATTGGCTTTGAGATGTCTAATTTTTGCCCATCCAAGAATAGCAAAACAATAAAAAATGAGAAAGCAGCTCTTTTGATCTTTATAGACCCTTTTATTCTGTACATAAGTGTTCAGCCCTGATATTTTTTCTGATATACTTGAGAAATTTCGAAAAATATTTCAAAAAATTAAATCACCTAATTTTGCTAACTAGAGATAATCACATGTTGATGTGTAGCTTTACATCATTTTTCCTATAAATATGTAAAAAGAAAAACTTTGTATATTATATGCATAATTTTCACTTTCTAAATATACTGTTTTATTTTGCAAGCATTTCCCCTACATTTTTTAAAGTTTTGTTTTTTATTGGTAGAATAATATTTAAAATAGCAATATGAATGTGCTATTATTTAATCATTCCCATATTGTTGATATTTAGTTTATTTCAATAATTATTCACTGTAACAGATACTTTGATTAATGCACTTATTATGTATATTCTTGAATTACTATACAATTCTTATTTCCTTAGCATGACTAGAAGCTGGGAGTCCTGAACTAAACAATATTTTTAAGGTTCTTGACATAAGTTGCCACTGTCCTAGAAGGCAGTGCTAACTCCCACTTTCATAATTCACCCTTTCTTGAACTGGTTCTCAGTAAACAGCAGTGTTGTCATTCTAGTCCACTTCTCCACTCAGTTCCTTACTCACCTGCATTTCTGTTGTGATTCTAAAACCAACTGGACAAATATTTACTGCATACTTACTCTGCGCCAGGCACTATAACACTAGGCACAAGGAGAGCCAGATGTGCCCATTACCAGGCAAATGGTAACAGAGGTACTCTTGCTTTTTGTCCCACGTCTTTGCCATAGTCTACACCTCTTCCAATTTTTTTTTTATTACAAACCTGTTAGGTAAACTGGACCTCAGAGTATGAAAAAAGTACTGAAAAACGATCTTGTAAGTAAAAACTGCAATAATGCTTACTTACCAGAAAGGCATTGGATAAGCAAAACGTTCTCTCAGATCAATACTCATGAAAGGAACATATTCTATGCCATTTATTTTTGATGTTGTCCTATAAAACACAAGAAAAAAATCTATAGTAAATATTCAAGTCAACCTTAATTACCAATCTTATTTAAACTCCTTAAAATTTAAGTGACAAAGTATAGCACTGTAATGAAATTAAACCAACAATCTCATGTTGATGATAACTTTATTTGGACATTTTCATAAAATTGCTGAATAACAAAAAATAAAGGATGCAATTCAATCCAGTAAATGTTATTCTTTTAAGACTAACATCCTTCACAACTGAACATCAGTCTCAAGAGAGGCCTACACTAGAGGTATTCAAAGTGTCCTTGGCATCAGGATGCAAAGCAAGTTCTATCCTAAGCCCAACAGGAGAATTGACTGGTTATTCTGGAATTTTAAAAACATAGTATTTACAATTCTGGAAAATACGTTCTTTATATTTTCTAGTTATGAGAATATGGAATGGGCAGTGGGAGAAAGAAGTGTTACAGGTAAGAGCTATGGCCTCTTGACAAATTAAAGGAATGTGGTTTGTAGTAGTCTTGCATATTTTCTTCTTGTTCTGTGTACATGTTTATTCGTATATATTAACTATTTCTTATTTTGGCTTTTTCTCAGTATTGCAGGGTAACTTCACAATTTAGTCTCTAGGTAAAAATATTCCATGAGACTGTGACTGAATTTGAGGACAAATCAATACAGTCAGTAATGGGTACAGTAACTGTGTATCTGTGTATTTACCTGGAGAGGACGAGAATGCTTCACTTTCCGCTATAAGGACAGCCGCGTTTTGTTATATACAGCATTATTTTGTTGAAGAATGGATTCTAATGCATGTAGAAGGGAGCACATGGATGCTGAGTAGGTAGTGTTGTACTGTTAGTATCTCTCAGCTCCAAAGACACCCTTGTTCATCCTGCTTTGTGTTGTGTTGGTTCTTATGCAGTTTTTCTAGGCGCAATTAGCCTGATTAGCAAGAGCAGAATTAAATCTTCAGGAATAAAAGAAAACTGTCCTCTAGTGGCTGCTACGTAGGAAGGAACACATTCAGTTCAGTTTTAGGAAATTAAATGTGACCAACTACAGGACTTAAACAGGATGGATCTCCTCCAATGCCCACCAAAGGCCAGCCACACCGGCCGAGACTTACCCTATCTACTCTGGCTTAGAATGCAGTCACAAGGATTTCCACATCACTGTCATTTTGCATTTTTAATATCCCCTGAACCTGCTTCCAGGCACTGAGCTGGCTTCCCAGACTAGTGTTGGCAAGTATTTTCTGTAAAGGCCCAGACAGTACATAGTTTGGCTTTGCAATGAGGGCTCCGTCACATATTCTTCTGTTTTTTTTTTTTTCTCCAACCCTTTAAAGAAATATAAAAGCCATTCACAGCTTAAGCCTGCCCTTTGCTGACCCCTAGCCTAGACTGCCATTTCAGGTTAACAATGTTTTGCCCATGAGGCATCTGGTCACAAGTTGCATGGAGTATAAGTGGTCTGCCATGGCTCTATTTTGCCCCCTAACCTTTAGTGTTCAATTTTGAAGAATGTGAGGATTTTCAGACAAGTATATGTATAAGTAGAAATGCTATTACTAAAATATATTAGAACACATTTTAACCATTTCAAGCTGTGACTATGTGACAATGTAATTTATAATTACATAACAACAGCGCAACACCCTACAATAAAGACATGAGCATGACCCAGCAAACCTAGTGTGAATGTAATTACCTGCACTGATGAGGTTAACAAACTGTTCATTACAATGAATCATAAACCGATTTACCTGAGCACTTCTATTTCTTCTGCTGTATATCTCTGTCCTTGTGCATCACATGACTGTGGACTTATAAATGGCTGAGGTCTTTCCAGGAAGGGATTAGTTCCCAGTGGAAAATGTGTTCTTGTTGGAGGTGGCTTTGGTTTAGTATTTGTTGACTTGACTTTGCATAATGGTTTTGTTAAAGGCTCACTCAATGCTTCTGCTCTGTAACAGAGAGAGAGAGGTATAGAAGAACTGTTCTCGCTTTTCTCCCCACATTTAGACTTTACAGAGAACATTTACTTCAGGAACTAGTCAAGCATTCCTAATGTAAAGCCAGTACATAAAATTCTTACACACTAGTCAACAGTTAACTCATTAAGCTACTCCCAAAGGTAAGGTATGCATTTCTGCAAATAACATTCTATTAGTAACATTAATCGAGCACTTACTGCACGTCAGATACTATGCCAGGTAAGGGGGATACAAGAATGTATGAAACACAATCTGTACTCTTCAGGTGTTCAGAGTTTTGTGAGGCAAAAAAGACAACCCATCAAAAGTGTCAGACGCTAGGATGGAAGCATGCCATGAGTGACTGCACAGCAGAAGGCACTGACTCAGTGACGGGGAAGACAGGGTGAGGCAGAGAAGGTTCTCTGAACTGATGTTTGAGCTGCAGAGAAGTCCACCAGGGGAGTGAGGAGGCATTCTAAGCAGACAGGACAGCGAGTACAAATGTGAGGAGGTATGAAACAGTGTAGGAAGTTAAGGTAATTTCAAGAGAACAGATGGAGCCCCCTGTGAATAATGCAAACGAGAGGCAGAGGGAGATGAGACCAGAGAAGAAGGTGGGGCTGGATGGCCGAAGTCCACACATGATGTGCAAGGGAATTTCGGCTTTGTTCTGTGGAAGAAACAGTGAACTAAAGATTTGATACTCTTAACTCGGGGTCCACATATGACCTTCAGGAGTCTTGTGAACACTCTGAAATTATACAAAAAATATTTTTGTACCTTTTTCCTAGAGTGGATCCGTAATTTTGAGCAGATCCTCGAGGGAGCTGATGACTGACCCATCCCACTGCACTTAGGGTATCTCAGCACTCTAATACTGGACGGGTTAGCCACATAGGTTATAAATGTCATCTACAATTCTGACTGGCAAAGTCAAAACAGAGAAGAGAACTATGTGCTCAGTGCCCACACCTTCGTGATTTTAGAGGAACAAACTCAAGGTGAGATGATGGCAGTGAAAAGGAAGGATGACTGTTGTACCTCAATAAAGAGAGAAGGGCTGCAGGTGATACAGCGACCCAATCTGAGCTTCTAAGGAGTTAATTTTATTAATTCATGCCATAACCATAAAAGCAATCCCCACCCCTTTCCTTTGTAACATTCTGCAAGAGGATATCAAATACCTATTAAGCACATACTTAATGTCTGACTTCCTACTAGGTACTTGGTTACAGCACTGATCAAAACACAAAATTCTCTGCACTCACAGAGCTCACATTGGGGCCTGGGGGTTGAAAGGGACACAGACATGAAGACCAAACATGATAAAGTAGTAAAGTTGTGAGAAAGAATATTAGAATAGAATAAGCAAGATGATAGTACTGGAGGAAATTCCATTTTAAACAGAATAGTTAGGACAGACCTTATTGACATTTTGACATTTGGACAAAGAGTTGAAGGACCTATATACACTGTATAGTTTGGAGCATGTGTATGGCTGGAAGCTGGCTCATTCTCAATATCTTTTCTTAGTAATAGCTCTGGAAGTTCTCTGGAAGTTTGATATTACACAACAGAAGGGAAGTCTTCCATTTCAAATGTCGTAACTTTTTGTTTTACACACAGCAAAAAATAAAACATTTCCTGATTTGTTATTTCTTGAGTATAAACTAGAGAGGAGTAAATTCATTAGACGAAGAACATAGACTTGCTCTAGATATCAACTTAAAGATGGAAATTTGATACTATCAACTCTATGACACACTTAGACATCTCTGTCACATTTAAGTCACACAGTATACTTCCACCCATGGATAAGAACTTGAGTGACTGAAACTCACCTATCTAGTGCCTGTCGGGCCAACTGTTTCAGTTTATTCTGCAGAGTTTTATCGGCAGTTTCATAAGACTTAAGAGAAAGAAAGACAGACAATATGAAGCAAAATTAATTTGCTTGATTTTTCTAAGCAAAACATTTACAACACACATTACATCTATTGACATAATGAGAGAACAAAGACAGTTTATTTTCATCCGTAAAGTTACCATTTAAAATAGTGTTGAAAACTTGTCACTAGGTAAACTTTATCACCACATCATATACCAACTGGACCCCCTGCATAGCCCTGGTACCACAGAAGGCTAAGCAGCAGGAACCTCATATCAGCACTTACCTCCCGTCTCAGGTACCTACAGAAATCAGGATAGACGGTTCCCCTGGACAAAAGACCCTGGACAAAAAGCCAGCACTCTGAGTAACACAGGGAACACTGTTCTCTACCATTTCACCTCATCCTCCCATCAAATGCCCTGCTGTTATCCACTAGATACTTCTTAAATCTAACGGTCCCACCCAGGGCTCTTCAGGGAGCATGACAAGCCACTCACCACATAGATTTCATACTGCAAATTAATAAAGTTCTCCCAAACCACTACCTGAATTTTTAGTGTATGTAAATTTGAAAAAGGTCAGGGGAGACTTACTGTTAATTCAAAGACATGTGATGGTGAATTCTTCCTATAGTAAGTTCATTTTAGTTATATGGGTATGGAAAAGTTAAAAAAAAAATAGGATCTATATCTTAAAAACCCACTGCCTAATGACTCAATCTTAATACTGTCAAATTTTTAACAAGATGTTAAAATCCATTACTAATTTTCTTCATCATCTTCTAATGAGTAACTTAATTACATTTACAATGATACACTAATATTTTTCTTTAAGGAATTGTTAAATAAAATTCACTATTAAGAGAAGAAGTTCTACCAAATTTAACTAGCAGCTATACATACAGTTTTCAGACAGAGATCCACGGCTTCTGTATACAACTCTATGGCATCTTCAACATTCCCTTTCTCATCTTCGTCAAAAGCTTGTGTAACAAGGAAACGGGCACGCTCTAAGTCCAACTGATGTTTTGATTTCAAAGGATCAGCACTCTTTGACTGAACTAAGGAAAAAAGCCACATAGAAAAAATACTACATATATATATATACACATGTATACATCTCAGAACAATGCACCATTTTAATACATTCTTTACAAAAACTCTATAATCCTCCATTTAAAAAGCTTAGCAAGGCTGAAAAAAATCCTTAAAAACTATTCCCCCCTTCTCTTTCAATCTTAATTTTAAGGCCTAAAAAAAAAAGTCCCCACTTGTTCAACTTATCACACAATAGGCAGCAAAGAACAGAAATATCAAATTGTATTATTTACTAAAAAGACTTTTCTTCCTGAATTTCTCTCTCCCTATAAGTACTTCCTCCATTAAAAAATAAAACACAGGAGTCTTCCTCACATACTCTCCCCATCCGCCACCCAAATACAAAACAAAAACTTGGAAAATGATAAATCTAAAGAAACTCAATGTTTTAAGGTAATATAAAAAATTATTTTTTCAGTACAGCCAATAACTGTATATATAATACACTAGGCTCTGATGATAAAGTCCCTGCTGTTTCCTATTCATCTGGATCCAGATTAAGCTATCATGTATTTTTACTGCTCTGAACTAAGTGTGTGCTTGTTTTTAATACAAAGATATGTATCTACAAGGAACTTGTATCAATATATAAAAACTTCTTACAACTCAGCAATAAAAAGATGACCAATTTCAAAAATGGATGTGATGATTAACTGTATTATCAACTTGTGTCAGCCTGACTGGATCACAGGGTACCCAGATATTTGGCTAAACATGATTTCTAGGTATGTTTACGAGAGTGTTTCTCAATGAAATTAACATTTGAATTGGTGGTAAAAGCAGACTGCCCAACCCAATGTGGGAGGGATCATCTAATCCACTGACTGACTGAAAAGGGAGAACGCACTCTGACAGCTAAGCTAGGACACGGTCGGTCTTCTTCTATTCTCAGGACTGGGACTTAACCATCAGCGACCCTAGTTCTCAGGTGTTCGGACTTGGACTGAACTACACCACTGGCTCTCCTGGGTCTCCAGCTTGCACACAGCCTACTGTAGGACTTTTTAGCCTCCATAATCACATGAGCCAATTCCTCATAATAAATCTCTTTGTATACATATTATGGTCCTTTTCTCTGGGGAACCCTGACTTACACAGTGGGCAAAGAATGTGTATAGTTTTTTCTCCAAAGAAAATATTTAAACATTTAAATTCGTGGGCCAATTGGCACATGAAAAGATACTCAACATCATTAGCCAGCAGGGAAACACATATAAAAACCACTAGATGCCACTTTACAACCATTATCATGGCTAAAATTAAAAAGACACAAAAATAATGTGTTGATAAAGATGTGAAGGAAACCAAACCCCCAAGACATTGCTGAAGTTACAAAATGGCACAGCCACTTTGGAAAACAGTATAGCAATTCCATTCCTGGGTGTATATCAAAGAGAACTGGAAACATGTCCACAGAGATGTCGTAACAGCATTATTCATAACAACCAAAAGGTGGAAACAAGACAATGTCCATCAACTGATGAATGGATAAACACTGATACAACGCATATAACTCATCCATCAAAAGGAATGAAGTCCTGGGACATGCTACAGCATGGATAAACCTTGAGAACACTATACTAAATGAAAGAAACCAGAAGCAAAAGGCTACACAGATGATTCCATTTACATGGAATGTCCAGAATAGACAAATCCATTGAGACAGAAAATAGATCAGTGGTAAGTGGAAGGGCGGGAGGAATGGGAAGTGACTGCTGATGGACAAAGGGGTTTCTTCTGTGGTGACAAAAGGGTTCTAAAGTTACACAGTAGTGACAGTCACACAATTCTGGGAATATACTAAAAAACACTGAATTGTACACTTTAAAAAGGTGAATTTTATGGTATGTGACACACTTCTCAAAAAGTTGTTATTTAAAAAAAGGAGAAAGCCTTACATTTTGTCTCCTAATGGTATGTGGTGATCTTTTTAAAACTTTAACCCTCAGTAACACCTCTCTGAAGTATGTACTAATCCCACAAAGAAAATGAAGACACCAAAGCTCAAAAATGTTAAAATATCTAGCCCAGGGTTTCTCAGCCTTGACACTTTGACATTTTTGGCTGGATAATTCTTTGCTGTGGACTGTTTGTGCGATACAGGAGTTCTCACAATATCCCTGACTTCTACCTAACTAAATGCCAGTAGGACATGCCCCATCTCCTCCTAGTCTAATATTCAAAAATCTCTTCAGACATTGCCAAATGCCTCCTAATGTGAAAAATGGCTCCCAGTTGAGAAGGACTGACCTAACCTAAGGTTTCATAGCTACAAGTGGAAGGGGAGGAACTCAACTTAGATCTTTTAATTCCAAGTCCTGAGCTTCTTATACTACACTGAACTTCAAACAGTGTTACCTTTCCCCACCCAAAAATCAACTCAGCTCTCAAAGAGTCTCTTGACTGTCAACAAATGTTATGTTATAAAAACTAGGGTTCTACACAATATTTTTATTTGCAAAAGGATTCTTCTGCTTAAAGTAATAATAAAGGAAACCATTTAATTCTCTACAGATTCCATGCCATTTGTTGAACAAAATGGGTCAAAAAGTTGGCAAAACAAGATATATTATGCTTTAAAAATCCATTTTGTACTTTACCTCTATTTCACTGGCAAGTCTTTATTCTTCAAGAGATTAGGGCTATCTCATTCTGCACCTGAATATCAAATTTACAAATGTCATCTTTGTAAACTTAAGAACTTCACTTGGCTGGGAAAATGAAGTTCCTTTGAATTACATGGTATTCTGAACACATGAATCAGTATAGCTTGGTATCAGGTGAGGCCCTGATACATATGGGCAGTCCAACTTTCAGTAGCTGCAATTTCTAGACCCTGTCTTAAACTAAACTACCTTTGTCTTTAAGGGAATTGTCAAACCAAGAAATCCAATGATTTTATCTACTTTATCCTAGTGATGTGCTTAAAACTGCTCATATTTATTCAGAGTAAGTGGTGGAAAAGAAGCACAAAGTCCATCAGACAATGCTAAGTAAGCCAAGATTCCTCTAAGTTATTTGTGGCTTCATTATACAGCCACAGAAAAAAGGGTTAAAGGAGCCCTCAGTGAGATGAAAGCGTTTCTGAAACAAAATGTCAGTAAATGATCATTTTGTTTTCTACCCATGTGAACAGCAAAGCTTGACAGGAACCAATAACTAAGTTACCCCTAACAATACTATAATTGTGAAGCCTGGTGTACTTGTTTAATAGCACTTGCCTCCCTGTTCACCAAAACAAGTATAAGTTGTTCCAGGTCTGTGCTTACATGTAGCTTTCCAAGATATGGTTTAAAAGAATTTACCTTAAGTCTTGAGTTTGAGGATACTGATATAGAAGAGACTCTGAACCTACTGCTAAATTCATTAAACACTGAAGAATAGCCATTTAATCTTAGTATCAGGACAGAGCATGTGACAAATATTTAAAAAGCAGACTTTAACAGGGTCCTAATCCTGACTCTGCCAGTGATACATTATTTGAATGTAGATACTTCAGATTGGACTGTATTATCTCTATGGTTCCTCTTCACAGATCTATCACTTATTTCCACATTATAACTTTTAATGATGTGATTACCAAAAGAGGGCAGTAAGAGAGTAGAATCAGGATCCAAAGATGAAAGTGGAAATAAAGAGAAATACAGGGTGAATGTAAGATGTGAAGGGAGAAAAGGAAAAAACGCAATGGCAAGTTGGGAGTCTTTACTGACCTGCTGAATGTAAAGCCTGGACTCTTTCCATATACTCATTTATTTTTTCTTGAATATGTTCTATGTTTGATCCTGCCATTTCAGCATAAATTAAAGCTTGTGCAGCTTCCTAAAAATAAAGAAAAAGAATTCAAAGGATTCTAATAGATGAATTACAATTTGAATTTTCTTAACCATTTTCTAACTCAGCACTGGTTTCTATGAATGAAAAAACAAGAATGTCTTTAAAATGGTAGTAATTTTTTTCATAAGGGGGTTATATAATCTTCCAGTACCTTTTCTTCATTTTGCAATGCTCTCAATTTTTTCATACTCTTGAAAATTTCTAACTCAAATAGGAAGGATTGACTATAAACATTTTCTTAGAATAGCCGCAAAAGGTCAGACTTAAAATTATATACCTTGAAAAGGTGAATTGAGCTTTAAAAGCATTACAATGGACAGTAATAACCAATAAGGCAAAATTAAAAATCAAGAAAAGGTTAACAAGAAATTATAAAGATTAAGTATCTTACAGTGGAAAGAAAATCTTTTTCTCCACAGAAAATATTGTAAAAGGGTGTTACATTTTTAAGCAGATTTCAGTAGTATGAAATCAACTTATTTTAATTAGGAAGACCTGGGTTAATCTTCCAGTTATTCCATAACTTCCACAGCCAGTTATGCTGCGGCTAGTGAAGAAGAGCCTCGTTCTCCCCATCATCATTCCAAGAAGTTTACCAGTGCTACCACCCAGGACCACAGAGATCTTTCTCCAAGCAGTAATACCTTCTCTGCAGAAATCTAAGCATGTGCACTTTGTGGAGCCTCACGACTAATTGTCTGGATCCAAAGAGGTCATCCATTGACACTAATTTCTAAAGAATTCTGGAGTTGTTTGAGCCTAAGAAAATCAGTACGAAAAGTACTGTTTCCATGCAAATGGATATTCAGTCTAAAGCCTGTGCTGTGGGGAGGGGGTAGAAAAGATGATTTCCTCAGATTCTCTAACTCAGATATTGCTGAGGAGGAAAATACAACTTTATATGGAAACATTAAATATTTTGTGTACTATCATCTAAATACACTACAGGTATACTTAAGTTCAATAAGCTGATGTAATATATGTACATAAATGTATATTTTACCCCTTCAATTATCTTGTAAATAATTTTTAAATAACCATCTTCTTAAAAGAAATAAAGCCAATTTTAAAAATTGCTGGCATCAATTTTATTTTACTCGTTTATATCTGCAAGTGACTAACAATTAAGGAATACGATACAATAATATCAAGACAGAAAACACTAAATTTTTTATAGTTTACATAAGTAGTTCCTAGAAGCATAACCACTTTCCTGACTTTCTCAGGGATAAAAAATTCTTCAAAATGACACGCATGCAATCAAAGAGTAAGACAAGAGATGCTGTGGAGTTTTCTTTTGCTATAGAAAAAGCATTTTATGTGGCACTACTTTAACTTATGATTAGTTATTTCACAAAACTAAAACACAGAATTTTACTTTTAAAGAGATACCATCTTCACAAAATTGTCCAAAAAGAATGATTCTGAAAACAGTCTCTAAATGTCAATTATAAAAAGAAAGCAAGTATTAACCTGAAAAAAGCCATACACATTACTGTAGGCATACATGTCATGAGAAAAAAATACTACTACTATATTATCAAAGTCTGACTCTTTTTTCTTCAAGAAAAGATGACAGTATCACAAGGCTACAGCCACCTCCACAGGGAGACAGAAGACATGGCTAGAGGTAGAGGGGTATGTTTGCAAATCCTTAGGACTGGAGAACAGAGGGGGACTGTGAAAGAACATCCTTTGATTTAGTGATTCTGCCCTCGGTAATTTACCCAAAAGAATATGTAAGGTATTAGTTACAAGGTATTAATGGCATCATTACTTCCGATGCTGAAAAACCAGAATGAACCTACATGCCCAAATTTGTAAATAAATTTGGTATATCCACATAATGGATTAGTATGCATCTATTATTAATAAGATATTATATAAGTAAATGCAATTATTTTTTAAGTTCAAATGAAAAGAACACGTTAAAAATAGCATAAGCAGGATTGGATTAAAGATGGCGGCATGAGAGATGAAACAGAGACCTTTTCCTAAAACCAGGTACAATACAAAAATATAATTAATACAACCAATCCTGAGAGCACAACAGGAAAGAAGGCTGCACCAGACTGTATACACCTGGAGAAAAGAGCAGACCTCATGGAACAGAGCACCAACACTGCTCCCCTGCGACCCCTGACATCATTCCAGGGGCTGAGCAACTATAGAGAGTAGAGCTTCTGGGCACTAGAGGGCACCACAGACAAATATGAAATGTCAAAGGAACCTGGTTCAAAGCAAAATTATGAATACACCTGAGAAAGATTCAAATGAAATCAACCTCCTGAATCTTTCTGGAAGAGATTTCAAAATAAAAATCATTAACATGCTGGTGGAGGTACAGAAAAATATTCAAAAACTCAGGACCAAATTCAGGACAGATATCCAATCGTTGAAGAACACAATGGACGGTATTAAGAGCAGATTAGATACAGTGGAGGAGACGATAAATGAAATAGAAATTAGGGAAGTGGAATACAAAGAAGCTGAGGCACAGAGAGAAAAAAGGATCTCTAAGAATGAAAGAATACTGAGAGAAATATGTGACCAATCCAAATGGAACAATATTCGTATTATAGGGGTACCAGAAGAAGAAGAGAGACAAAAAGAGATAGAAAGTGTCTCAAAGGAAGTAATTGCTGAAAACTTCCCCAATCTGGGGAAGGAGAGAGTCTCTCAGGCCATGGAGGTGCACAGATCTCCCAACATAAGGGATCCAAGGAGGATAACACCAAGACATATAATAATTAAAATGGCAAAGATGAAGGATAAGGATCTATTAAAAGCAGCCAGAGAGAGAAATAAGATCACATACAAAGGAAAACCCATCAGGCTATCATCAGACTTCTCAGCAGAAATCTTACAGGCCAGAAGGGAGTGGCATGATATGCTTTAGCTGGCAAAATTATCATTTAAATTTGAAGAAGGGATTAAACAATTTCCAGATAAGCAAAAGCTGAGAGGATTTAGCTCCCACAAACCAGCTCTATGGTGTATTTTGGAGGGACTGCTATAGATGGAAGCATTACTAAAGTTAAATAGCTGTCACCAGAAGTAATAAAAAGGGATAGACAAAGAGTACAGAATATGATACCTAATATATAAAGAATGGAGGAGGAAAAAAAGGAAGGGAAAAAAAACCTTTAGATTGTGTTTGTAATAGTATACTGAGTTAAGTTAGACTGTTAGATAGTAAGGACATTACCCTTGAACCTTTGGTAACCACGAATCTAAAGCCTGCAATGGCAATAAGTACATACCTATCGATAATCACCCTAAATGTAAATGGTCTGAATGCAACAATCAAAAGACATAGAGTCACTGAATGGATAAAAAAACAAGACCCAACTGTATGCTGCGTACAAGAGACTCAGTTCAAATCCAAAGACATACAGACTAAAAGTGAAGGGATGGAGAAAGACATTTCATGCAACTAATAGTGAGAAACAAGCAGGAGTTGCAGTACTTATATCAGACAAAATAGACTTCAAAACAAAGAAAGTCACAAAAGACAAAGAAGGACATTACATAATGATAAAAGGGTCTGTCCAACAAGAGGATATAACCATTATAAATATCTGAGCACCTACATATGTGAAACAAATACTAACAGAATTAAAAGGGGAAATAAAATGTAATGTATTCATTCTAGGAGACTTCAACACTCCACTCACTCCAAAGGACAGATCAACCAGACAGAAAATAAGTAAGGACACAGAGGCACTGAACAACACACTAGAAACAGATGGACCTAACAGATATCTACAGAACTCTACACCCAAAAGCAGCAGGATACACATTCTTCTCAAGTGCATACAGAACATGTTCCAGAATAGACCACAGACTAGGCCACAAAAAGAGCCTCAGTAAATTTAAACAGATTAAAATTCTACAAACCAACTTCTCAGATCACAAAGGTATAAAACTAGAAATAAACTGTAGAAGAAAACAAAAAGGCTCACAAACACATGGAGGCTTAACATCATGCGCCTAAATAATAAATGGCTCAATGACCAAATTAAAACAGAGATCAAGCAATATATGGAGACAAATGAAAACAACAGCACAATGCCCCAAATTCTGTGGGGCGCAGAGAAGGCAGTTCTAAGAGGGAAGTATACAGCAATCCAGGCCTATTTAAAGAAGGAAGAAAAATCCAAATGAATAGTCTAAAGTCACAATTATTGAAACTAGAAAAAGAAGAACAAATGAGACCCAAAGTCAGTAGTAAAAGGAGGGACATAAAGATCAGAGAAGAAATAAATAAAAAATAGGCAGAGCAGGCAGAGAAAGACAAGTGCCAAATGATTTCCCTCATTTGTGGAGTGTAACAATGAAGCAAAAGTGAAAGAACAAAATAGCAGCAGACTCAGAGATTCCAAGATGGAACTATGGTTACCAAAGCGGAGCGGTGTGAGAGGGCAGGTGGGGAGGGAGAGAGAAGTGGATTGATGAGTATTATATTTAAGTACACATGGTGTGGGGGGAATCACGGGGAAAACAGTGTAGCACAGAGATGGCACATAGCTGAATCTGTGACATCTTACTACACTGATGGACAGTGACTGCATTGGGGTATGGGTGGGGACTTGACAATATGGGTAAATGTAGTAACCACATTGTTTTTTCATGTGAAACCTTCATAAGAGTATATATCAATAATACCTTAATAAAAAAAAAATAGAGGAGCTGAACAGACACTTCTCCAAAGAAATTCAGATGTCCAACAGGCACATGAAAAGATGCTCCACATTATCATCAGACAAATGCAAATTAAAACCACAATGAGATATCACCTCACACCAGTTAGGATGGCCAACATCCAAAAGACAAAAAACCACAAATGTTGGTGAGGATGTGGAGAAAGGAGAACCCTCCCACACTGCTGGTGGGAATGTAAATTAGTTCAACCATTGTGGAACGCAGCATGGCGGTTCCTCAAAAACCTAAAAATAGAAATACCATTTGACCCAGCAATTCCACTCCTAGGAATTTACCCTAATAATGCAGCAGCCCAGTTTGAAAAAGACATATGCCCCCCTATGTTTATCGCAGCACTCTTTACAATAGCCAAGATATGGAAGCAACCTAAGCATCCATCAGTAGATTGAATGAATAAAGAAGATGTACATATACACAGTGGAATATTATTCAGCCATAAGAAGAAAACGAAGCCTACCATTTGCAACAACATGGATGGAACTAGAGGGTATTATGCTCAGTGAAATAAGCCAGGCAGTGAAAGACAGTATCAAATGATTTCACTCATTTGTGGAGTACAAGAACAAAACAAAAACTGAAGGAACAGAACAGCAGCAGACTCACAGAACCCAAGAATGGACTAAAAGTTACCAATGGGAAAGGGACTGGGAAGGATGGGTGGGAAGAGAGGGATAAGGGGAAAAAGGGGCATTATGATTTGCACACATATGTGGGTGGGGGGTGCATGGGGAAGGCAGTATAACACAGAGAAGACAAGTAGTGATTCTATAGCATCTTACTACACTGATGGACAGTGACTGTAATGGGGTATGTGGTGGGGACTTGATAATGGGGGGAATCTAGTAACCACAATGTTGTTCATATAATTGTATATTAATGATACCAAAATAAAAAAATAAAAATAAAAATAAAAAATAGTATAAGCAGTAAAAGTTTGATTTTAAAATAGGTGCATACATATATTTGAGTAGAAAAATATACATTAAGTGTGAAGAGATTTTATTTTTTTAAATACACTTAATATACTTTCTTTAACGAACATGCACTTTTTTTTATTAAGGTATTTTTGATATACACTCTTATGAAGGTTTCACATGAAAAACAATGTGGTTACCACAATTCACCCATATTATCAAGCCCCCCCCCCAATAACCCACTGCAGTCACTGTCCATCAGTGTAGTAAAGTAACATGCACTATTTTAGTGCGTATTAGAGGCCACTTCTCACTAGCCATAAGTCAGAGCCAAGTGACAGAACTGGCTAGTTACTTAACTACCCACCCATCCCTAACTACTGATGTCCTACAGACTCTACGGTGGCCGTTGGCCAGCTAAGATCCTAACCAGCCCAAGTGAGCAGTGGCTCCACAGCCACGACTAAACCTCCCACAGTGGCAGGAACCCAGCATGGCGAGGAATGCCCGCCGGTCTCTGGAGCCTGGGTCACCTGTCACCGGGAGGGCAGGGGTACTGGATAGGGTAAAAGGAAAACCAGGAGAGCAGGAGAGCAGGGGTGCGGGGAGGGGTGAGAGCAAAGGCAGGAGAGCAGGGGTGCGGGGAGGGCTGAGAGCAAAGGCAGGAGAGCAGGGGTGCGGGGAGGGGTGAGAGCAAAGGCAGGAGAGCAGGGGTGCGGGGAGGGGTGAGAGCAAAGGCAGGAGAGCAGGGGTGCGGGGAGGGGTGCCAGCAAAGGCAGGGGAGCAGGGGTGCGGGATGGGGTAAAAGGCAGGTGGGCAAAGAGCCGGAGGGTGTAAAGCCAGGAGTGCAGGCAGCCGGAAGGGGTAAAGCCAGGAGAGCAGGGAGCGGCGAGGGTAAGAGTAAACCAGTGGGCGGGCGCGCCAAGGGCAGCTGGGCCCGCCCCTTGGCCTCTGCGCCGTAAGCTGCGGCCCCGTCCCACCTTGTAGTAAAACACAGCCTCGGAGTAGCGGCCTTCGTGGTCGCGCTGCACCGCCAGCCGGGCGAATTGCACAGCGTCCCGCTCCAGCGCCATGGCGTCCATGGCGCCAAACCCGCACGGCGGGAGCGAGGCCCACACGCAGGGAGGCCCCTGCCGACCGCGGCGCGCCCGGGGACTGGGGCGAGGACTCGAGAGCGCCGCGGCAGGAGCGCACAGTTCACTTCCAGGCGGCTGAGGGAGAGGAAAACGGGCCTTCTCGGCTGGGCCTGTCACGGGCCGCGCCCATTCAGCACATACGGCTGCCAAGCTGCAAGGGCCCCTCTCGTCGCCGTCCCAGCATTCGCCCGCCCCGCCCACAGGCGCAGCACGCAGGCGCAGCCGGCCCTCTGGCGTGTCTGGGGTTGCGGCGGCGGAGGCTGGGCTTTCCGGAGTGCGCGGGCGGTGGGCGGGCGCTGAGCAGCTGGGAGGCGGGGCACTGGGCTGGCGGCAGTTCGCGCGGGAAGCCAGAAGTCTGCAGCGCCGAGGTGGCAGAGCCCGCGGAGTCTGCGGCCGCTATCCGAGGGGCGGGCGCGTACTCCCCCTAGCCGAAGGGAAGGCTGGCAGCCAACGGGAGCACTTCCCAACGTAATCTGGACGGATTCTTTAAAAGTAGAGAAGTGAAATAAGGACATAGGATTCCTTTGAAATATTCTTTAATAACATTCGACAAACCCAATCATAAACCTATATAGCTCCCCCAGTGTATGGTACTGTTTAAGAAACGAAATGTATTTTCACTTGTACTTAGACCAATTTAGTGCTGTTTTAACTGACGAGATTTGTCTTTTTTTCTCTTATGTCTGAATAAAACAATAAAACTGGCCACGATATGGATGAAACAAAATTACTGCTGAATCAAGAAAAGGAGCATGTGTACAAACTGCATGATTCAATTTAAAATAATAGAAAATTCTAAACCATAATGTTAGAAATCAGATAAATGGCTGGGGAGGAATATGAAAGAAACTTTCAGGGTGCTGGAAATGCTTTATATCTTGATGGTGGTGTTACAAAATTTTAAACATCTTTCCAAATCCATCAAACAGGACTTCGGGGCCATGTGGGACCTCACCATAACCACCATTCAAACGCCCTCATCAATGACAAGGTTGGAGAAAGGCTTGCCCAGGAAGACATCTGGGTGCCAGGGGGCAGGCACCATCCAACAGATCCTGGAGTCTGAAGTCTCAGTAGACTTAAGAAGAGCAAACTACGCATGTGCCAGCAGCGATGACCCAACCTTCAGGCAGCTGGGGATGGGTCCGCGGGCTCCAGACCTGTAGGGATGGACCCAGACCCTGGCGGACTCCGTGGGACTCAAAGCAATCCCAAGACCCGACCCATGAATTAAAAAACCACACAATTCCCTGTTCCCTGCTGTCCTTTCCCAGGGAAGCCCTTGGCTGACTATCCACAAATGCGACAGGCAAACCCAGTGATGGAGATACCTGGGAGATGTTGACTCTTACAGAGGCCCAAGTATCCCACCAGCATTCGGCCACACGGAATCTAACTCAAACGCGTTAGACCCTTAATATCGCAGCTTCAAGAGTAAAGTGGCAGGAATGTACAACTCCAGGTAGATGGCTGATTGAATTGGGGCATTCCCGGAGGATAGTTGGCCAAGAGGCCCCTGGCCCCAGAAGGTGGGGAGTCTGGCAAGGCCAAAAATGAACAGGCTCTGCCTTCTTCCACCAGACCAGCCTCCCTGGATTTGGTCCAGTGTTGAGGTTAACTGGGCAGATTTGGAAGACCAGGTGAGACAAGTGGGACACACGGAACCTCCAGAGTAAGTCCTGCTCCCTAGTAAAGGTGCTACTTCCCCTCACACTAGATCTCCAAGGGATTGGTGTCAGATCTTTCGGAGGGTCTGGAGGTCTCCCCAGTGCACTTAGTGGTGGGGGTCACCCAAGTCATGATTTCCTCAAAGTCCACTAGTCTCCAGAGGTCTGCAGGAACCTGGGTGGCCTGCCATACACACTCTTTGAACACCCTCCCCAGTTGCAAGGTTGGAGGGAAACCCGCCCCAGGAAGACTTCTTGGTGGCAGGGCAGGGGCTCCACCCAACCTACCACAGCTTGAACACGCAGGGAAGACGCTTAAGGAGCAAACTGCTCAGGTACCAGCTGGCTGTGACCCGGCTGGGGCCTGACGGCATGGGAGCCCAGGCAGTTCTGGCTGTAGAGGACAGGTCCCACCCTGGACCCCAAAGGCCTGAATCCTGGGGTAGGGACGCTAGGAACAAACTGCTAATGCAGTAGCCATAGTGCCCCAGTGCGCAGGCAGGGAAGGGGTCTCATTTGGGGTCAGGGATGGACTTAGCTCCTAGTTGTGACTTTGGTGGATCACAGAGCATTGCCAAGTCCTGTAACATAAAACAGAAACAATTCCACAATTCCCTGTCCCCTGTTGCCCCTTCCCATAGAAGTCCTTTCCTTACTGTCCCCAAACTGGGCCAGCAAATTCACAGATGTTACCCACCAGGGATATCTAACCTTTTCAGGGTCCCAGGTATCCCACCAGCTCTTGGCCACAAGGGGTCTACCTCAAACCTCTCCATCGCAGCATCCATAGTGTCAGGAATGCACAACTCCAGAAAGATGGCTTATTGTGGGGGTACATAGCCTCCACACAGTAAGGCCCCACTTTCCACTTTAAATATCGTTTTTATCCAGCTCTGACACTGTAACTAACCCAAGTGACAATGATCAGAATTAATGGAGGAAACGGGTGAGAGGACTGCTGTAGAGGAGGCCTGCTGAGCAATGTTCTGGGCTTGAAGCTGTGTTGGGGTTCACTGGTGGAGGCTGCTTAGGGAAAAGAACCCTGGAATCAAAGTGGGGATCTTGGGGCTAGTCCTGCTTCTCTTAACAAACTGCTCTGAGGCTGGGCTTGACCCTTGCTCTGTGGGGCCAGTGAACCCCCCCTAAAGGTCCATCTTCTTGATAAGTTGATTTCAAAGAAAAACCACTGCAAAGGACCAACTCTGTACTGTTCCTCATCAGTTTTGCTCTCACCAAGTACAGCCAGCTTCCAGCATACAAAAGGAGAGAATATATAAAGCAACACACCTGTGAGAGTTTAGGGTTCCTCTTTGCGCAGCCCCACAGGCCCTCCAGAGAAGTTGGGGAATGATGGTAGAGCACACCCGCCTAGCATGCTGTGTGAGCTTCGGCCCTCCTCTCCAGGGGCCAGGAGGACTTACTCTACTTGTACATTAACGGCTATGATCATCCCGCCACCTCCCACTGGGATCCCTCCTCTTCAGATGTGGTTGGGGGTGAAGATGCCTAGCTCGTTGCATGTGCAGTTTTCAATGTACTGAAGACAAACGTTCTCATAAGTAACTTTTGACAAAAAGGGACTACAGGATAAACTTTTGTTAGCGGGTCAAAAGAACTTTCATTTTATTTCATGAAGTAAAAGTCATTATATAGGAATGCTTGGTAAACAGGTCAGCAGACCATTATTTAAGGTTTTCCCCATATTCTCCAATAAGACTAGCTCTGACTTGGGCCATGTCAGTCATTTACCTCCTAGCCACTGTTTCCTCATGTCCTAGTAGAGCTGGGCAGGCCATCTACTGCATTCCTGGAGAAGCTGCACGGGGGAGAGGAGGGTAGGTGGTGGCCTTCCTTCTTTCCCTGTGCAGTGTGGCCAGGGACTGGCCCAATTACAGAGAGTCTCAAGAGTAAGGCACAGGGCCTACAGTGAATTCTTGAGACATAGCAAAAGTGGCATTTGTGAAACATTGGTCTTGAAGAGAGACATAAATGAATGGGAGTGGAGAAAAATGGGTACACATGAGACACTGGAAAAAAAACAAAAATGAACAATCCTTCAAGCTAAAAATACATATTGATGTTAGTCTATTTGGCCTCATTTTTCTACAGGGCTGTCTGACATGCTGCCTAGGGGGATACTCAGAGACTCACAAGAGTAATAACAAGGATCTCTTTAGGTGCCAAGGGGTCTTATGTTTTCCTTCATGGAATTTTATCAAGACAACATGGCTAAATTATGTTATACCATAAAACTTCCTTTACTTTTCAAGCCTTGCAAATTTTATTACATTTCTTTAACAGACACACAACACTTCCTTCTCTTCGAAATAAAAATTTTATATACTCATTTTAGAAAGTCAAAAATATAAAAATATACAACACAGAAAGATTGTCTCTGAACTTTCCTCTACAAAGGGGAGCACAAATATCAACCTCAAGACAGGTCAGGGCGTGTGACCCAGGCCCAGGGTCAGAGGGGCTGGCTTCCTCGGGGACTTCCGGAATTTGCTCTGAAGGAAAACTCGAGGTACACACAGACCTTCTTTTTTATTTACAGTCTCACGAAACACATACCCATTCACCACTTCTTCATAACCTGCATTCCTAAAGAGCTGAGCCAGGAATTCTGTAAGACAAGCAGATCAAAAATGCTTACATTCTTGAGAGAATTACATTTGCTTTGCAGTGGAAGAAAGAAGGCTGGAGGGCTGAGACAGATTTCTTTCATGTAATGAAAACTGCAATACTAAAATTTAAAGGGTTTGTTTTGGAAAGTAATACACTCCTACTCGCCATCTTGCACCCAAGTAGAAACTCCCAACTGAACAATTTAATCAGCAAAATTTAAGGACAACCTGGAGTATGCCCACCTTGCCCTATATGAGTCCCTGAATCAAAAGTCTGGGTAAAAAGAAAGAAAATTCCAAACTGGCTAGAGTCATACAAAGTCTACATGTGCTCAATTTGCTTACATCAAGCACCTCATCTATCCTAACATGAGGGAGGAAAATCTGTGACCAGACTGGGGAAAAAAAAATCACCTAATGGTGATATACTTTAAGGAAAATTTAACCCAAATATACCACTACATGTTAATGAAACAAATAGAATAAATGGCTGTATAGTAAAAATAAAGGCTCTTAACCAAGAGCTTTTACTCCAGAGAATGTGCTCTAAAGCACTCTGCAGATATTCCTCCATTTTCTGAATTATTTACAACTGGTTTAATCAGATTTCATGAATCAGAAACATTAAAACATTTTCATCTAACATTTTTACGATTTTGCAGTTTTAATCCTAATCACTTTTTTGTTTCATTTTAGAATTCAAAGGAATATTTCACTTCAAGAAATACAAATGTTTGTAAATGACAAAGCTCAGGAAGGTAATTATCTTATGGTCCAGATTATTCAATAGGCTTAAAACTAATGTTCAAAATACCTAGTATAAGACTGAAATAATGTTTAGTGTTTGAATGTTTTTCTTATCAAAAATTACTTTCTAAAGACTCCCCCCACCCCCTCGATAGCAAATTTGTATATTTAAAACAGATCCAATCACTTGTAGAGGAAAAGATTTTTTGCCTTTGGGAGCTGGAAAGTAATCTCAAGGCTTTATCCTGTCCTACTCGCTGTATTTTTGACTGAACCAAGTGAAGGCTCTGATTTGCCCTTGGTGGCGCCCAGCACAGTTCCCGCCGTAGCAGCCACATGGCACGTCGGAGCCTGCTCGTTAGCTCAGGCTCGCTAACAAGACACTGTCACCAGAGGCAGCTTGTGCCCTCACCATGGCCAGGGGCTGTGTCTATGACATCCTAGGTGCTGGGTAAATAGTGTACGTCAGAGAGTTTATTCCAGGGTCTTGAGCACGTGAGCTAAGTAGAGCCGCCCCCACCCCCAATCAGCATTACAATAACAATGCAATCACATCAACAGAAATAAAGCCAGATTCCATTAATCTCACCATCAGTAAAAAAATACGATCTGGTTCCATCTTGCCTAACATAAAAGTTTTCTCCAAGTTTGCTGCCGGCTTTAAACCGAAGCATGGCATTATCGTAGAGCCCATAGTCACGAAACAAGACATTTTTGCCTGGTTTTAACACCTACAAAACAAAAGTAGGCTCATATAACTTTGGGGCAGGCAGTCAAATAGCTTCCTGTTAAATAAAATCTGATTAATTTTCATATTAAAAATAAGTTACATTTGTGATAATCATGAGAAGGGGCCAGACTGTAATACCCTCTAACATGAAGGAAAAGGGCCTGCTAATCACAGGCATAAAGAATTGACTGGCCCCACACACGGGAGGGGTACCTCTTGAGCACTCACAAGAGTGAATCTGGAAGGTCCAGTGTCATACAATTAAAATGCTAAAGGCATTAAAGGAAATGGTCTTATCCTCATTCCAACATTTTATTAGCTGTCTCCTAGTACATGACCCTGTAGTCAAACTATCTCATTTAAAAAAATGTCATTTTGGCTTTTTACTGATTCTGGCTGGTTTTCCTCATTCTGAGTCTCTGCTCAGTGCTGCAATTACATACAGCTTGCCCACCATGTGAATAAACTGACAGCACTCCACAGTTCACCAGACAGTTTCTCATTGGATCTTCATCTAATCCAAGGAAGGAAGGAGCGTGATTAATATCCTCATGTGAGATGAAGAAATTAACACCAGAAGTGGTAAGTGATTTGCCCCAATCACACATCAGCTACAAAGTGGGGGAGTCAGGATTCCCAGTGAGGTCAAAAGGCACCATACTATACAGACAGCAAGAAAATCAGAGATACTGGTTAGCCCCAGGGGGCAGGAGAGCCACCCCAATTGCATCCACACTGCTGACAAGAAAGGAGAGCCTATGAGGGGAGGGGTAACTTGGAGTGTTCTTCCCACACTGTGCTGTCCTCCTTGATATGAGGAGTGGTTCCCAGGCCAGTGTGGCAGTGTAGGGAAAGGGATGGGTCAGGCCCAGGTGGGAGCTCTTAGTAAAGCCTTTCAGAGAGACGTGTTGCAGAGTAGATGTCTCAGAACTGCAGAGATTATAACTACCAAGCCATGGGTGTAATTGCCATACAGAGCCAACAGCCATATGCTTTTCAGAATGAATAAAAGGTATGCACTGACACCTGTTTATGTGAAAATTCTTTCAAACTGCATTAACACTACCAGTGAGTGGACTTCAAAGGGGATATTCATTTTATTCAATCTTTTTCTGACCCATCACATCAAGACTTTTAAGATGTATGACATAATACTATCTATGTAACAGATTTTTTAATGTAGTTTTATGTATTTATTTCCCCTTCCTGAAAGAATATGAAAGGCTGTCCACAGAACTTTCAAGTGTGCTGCAGATGTTCTCATTTAGTAAATTCTTATCAATACAAGCATGCATTTTAAGAGCCTCTTGGACAGAAACATTCTTCCTCAGAAATGTTAAGATTGAAGATACAGATAATGGAGAAGGGAAAATTTGGAAAATTTTAGTTCATATGAGAAAGACTTATTATCACTTTCAGAAGGAAGGTTGCATGGGACAGTGGAAAGAACACTCACTTGGGAATTTGGAAATCTTGATTCATATCCCAGTTCTCCCATTACCTACTTGAATGACCTTGAGCAAATATTTCATCCCTCTGAATGTGTTTTCTAATCTGTAAAATAATAATTATGATACTAATGCCTCCTTTGATCATGGCATTGTATAGTTAACCAGGCATTTCTCGACATAACGTCCCCTCATTCCCACAACTTTGAGAAGTGGGTAGGTTTGGTCTATTATACCCACTTATAGGTAGTAGGGCTCGGAGTAAAAGTGACTTGCCTGAGGTGTCAAGATAAGCTGGTGGCAAAGGCTAGACCAAAATCCAGGTCTTCAGATGATAAATTTGGTCTATTTTTAGTTCATCATTGTATTCTAAAAATGAGGGAATTCAACATTAAGATTGTCTTTCAGTTTAAAATGATGTAGTTTTTAAATTTCTCTGGTGTTAACACCCAAGAGTAACCAGATCTACCTTAAAACAGCTTATTATTGTGGTTGTTCATGCAAAGTTCCATAACTGACCAAAGGGTGTCTTATTGTCAGAGGCTAAGAGATGGTTTCTCCTTCTGATAATTTTCAGATAAAGCACAATTTCAAATTTGCAAACCAATCACTATGTATGACAGCAGAGAGAAGGTAATCACTCTACTGCTGTGAACTTATTCCAGGTCAGCTGAAAAAAGATTTCTACTTGGGGGTAAATATAGGACTGCTGAAATGGAATTTGTTACAAAAAAAAAGTTACAACAGGGGCCAGGAATACACTGGCACAGCTCAATATTTTTTTTATGTTAACATTTTCACTACAACTAAAGTATAGATAACATATTATATATTTCTGTTTAGATCAAGAATAGACATATCCTCATCAATACCTGGCTTTGTCAGACTTAATTTTGTTAATCTAATGATGTCTCACTGGTTTTATTTCACATTTCCTGGGTTATTGAGGTTATCTTTCCATAAGTTAACTCACCATTTGTTCTCTTCTATAAAATGACTACTCCTGTCTGCCCATTTTTCTATTAATTTGTCCTTATTATTACACAGGAATTCCTTATATATTCTGGATACTAATCTGTCAGATGTATAGATATTAAATTGTTTCCCAAGTTGTCTTTTTAATTTCTTTGTATCGTCTTTCAAAGAACAGAAACTCCCAGTTTTATTATGATCATCTTTAATCTCAGACTGCTTTGGACCTCCTCTGAGGAAACTCCCCTCACTCTTAGAGCATAAAGATTTTCTCCTGTCCTTTCTTCTGAAGGGTTTAAACTTTTGTCCTTTCCATTTAAGTCTTTAATTCACCTGAGAATGATTTTTGTATAAGATATGAAGTAGGAATACAATTTCATTTTTTCCCACATGGACCACCAGTGCACCCAGAATCATTTATCACATATTTATTGATCATTTCTTTTCCCAGAAATCTTCAACGTCGCCTCTATCATATCAAATTTCAATATATACATGGATGTTTTTAAGTTACCACATTCCATTTTTCAATTTGTCCCTCTGCCAACACAATTGTCTTAATTATTGTAGCTGTAGTAAGTCTTTATATATATCAGGTAGAATATAAATCTCCCCATCTCATTAATCTTCAGGAGTGTTTTGACTCTGTTCTTTCATGTAAATTGGGAATCAGATTGCCAATGTCCAAAAAAACAACAAAAACTCAAAAACAAAGTAAAATAAAATATAAAACATCAAGTGGAAAAGATTGCAAAATGCATGTTAGTCTTTTTTTTAAGTGTACAGTTCTATGGCATTCATCTTATTCTTAAATTATTGAGCTTTTGTTAATTCTTTAAATCTTTTCTAATCAGACAATTATATTATCTGCAAATGAGCTTTGTTTCTTTCTTGTCCTTATTTCTCTTTCTCATCTTTTAAAAATTTATTCTTTCTTCTTTTCTTGAGCTGACCAGGACCTCCACTTTAACACTGGATAGACGTATTGAGAGTGAGCATTCTCATCCGCACACGGTTCCAGAATCTCCCTTACTCTGCCCCTCTAACCTACTCCTCCCTAATCCCTGAAACCTTTCAGCAGCAAAATCACCGGCATCTACAACTTCTGAGTGTTCCCTTCACATTCTTGTGCTAAGAGAAACCCGGTGTACCCTGAGGACACTGCTTTCATGGCAACCTCTCACTCATGGCTGTTTTCTCCCACTGCACTTGGGCCACTAGGTTTGGGACGGGGCTGCCGGTCTCCTTGCTCTCCATTGCCACTTGCTGTGCACTCTCCTCTCTCCTCCCTGAATCCCCTACCCGATTTGCCTGTCATCAATTATATATACATCACCCACCATCTCTTATTGTTACGTCCTCCATTAGTTCCAGGGTAATTTCCCTCCATTTTATGATGAATGCAACTTCTGCTTTATTCTGTTATCCTCAATACTACTGCATTCCACATTCTGACCAATTTCAATGTACATGTGGATAATTCTTTGAAATACATAGGACTCTTAACGATCTGAGTTTCTCCCTTCCAAAAATCTTGTCCTCCACTCTACCTAACCCACTCACTCCCACAGTATGTTCTAAAGTCTTATTAAACAGAAAAAGCATAACCCCTTCAGATTATCCATGTCATAAAAGTCACTCTCGGGTTACCCCTACCATCTTTTCTGCTCTCTCTGTAGTCCCTCTCTCTTTCATTTTTTGACTATTACTGGAACCCTCTTTCTTTCTTTAAAGTATTTTTAGTTGACAATATTGTATGTTTCAGGTATATAACATAGTGATCTGATGTTTATATACATTACAAAATGCTCTTCACAAAAAATGTAGTTGCCATCTTTCACCACAGTTATTACACTATTTTTGACTATATTCCCTATGCTGTACTTTCATCCCCATGACTAATTTATTTTATAACAGGAAGTTGGTACCTCTTGATCACATTCACCTATTTCACCCATCTTTCCTCCCCACCCACTTCCCCTCTGGCAACCACCACTCTGTCCTTAATATTTATGACTCTGGATCTGGGAAAATGTTTTGTTTTGTTTTTAGATTCCCATGTAAATGAAATCATAAGGCATTTGTCTTTCTCTCCCTGGCTTATTTCACTTAGCATAATACCCTCTAGGTCCATCGATGTTGCAAAGGTCAAGATTTCATCTTTTTTTTAATGGCTAAGTAATATGCCATTGTGTATATGTACCACATTTTCTTCACACCATTCATCTAAAAGTGGACACTTAGTTTGCTTCTTCAATGTTTCACCTAAGAATGGACACTGGGCTGTTATAAATAATATGGCAATAAACAAAGGGGTGCATATATCTTTTTGAATTAATGTTTTTGTTTTCTTTAGGTAAATATCCAGAAGTGGGATTACTGGATCATATGGTATTTCTATTTTTAGTTTTTTTAGGAACCTCCACACTGTTTTCCATAGTAGCTGCATCAATTTATATTCCCACCAACAGTGCACCAAGTGTTCCCTTTTCTTCACATCCTCACCAACACTTGTTATTTCTTGTCTTTTAGATAGTGGCCGTTCTGGCTGATGTGAGGGGATATCTTATTATAGTTTGATTTGGTATCTCCCTGATGGTTAGTGATGTGGACCATCTTTTCATATGCCTGTTAGCCATCTATATATCTTCTTTTTTTTCTCATATTTTTTTCTTTATTTGGCATCATTAATATACTTACATGGGCAACACTGTGGTTACTAGATTCCCCCATTATCAAGTCCCACCACATACGCCATTACAGTCACTGTCCATCAGCGTAGTAAGATGCTATAGAATCACTACTTGTCTTCTCTGTGCTATACTGCCTTCCCCGTGCCCCTCCCCTATATTATGTGTGCTAATCGTAAAGCCCCTTATTCCCCTTCTCCTTCCCTTCCCACCCATCCTTCCCAGTCCCTTTCCCTTTGGTAACTGTTAGTCCATTCTTGGGTTCTGTGAGTCTGCTGTTGTTTTGTTCCTTTAGTTTTTGCTTTGTTCTTGTCTTTTTCCACCTGGCTTATTTCACTGAGCATAATACCCTCTAGCTCCATCCATGTTGTTGCAAATGGTAGGATTTGCTTTCTTCTTATGGCTGAATAATATTCCATTGTGTATATGCACCACATCTTCATTATCCATTCATCTACTGATGGACACTTAGGTTGCTTCCATTTCTTGGCTATTGTAAATAATGCTGCCATAAACATAGGGATGCATATTTCTTTTTCAAACTGGGCTCCTGCATTCTAAGGGTAAATTCCTAGGAGTGGAATTCCTGGGTCAAATGGTATTTCTATTTTGAGTTTTTTGAGGAACCTCTATACTGCTTTCCACAATGGTTGAACTAATTTACATTCCCACCAGCAGGGTTGTTCTACTTTCTTTACTGTGGTTTTATTATCTGTGATGACAGTTATTAACACTTCCATCTATAGCAGTCGCTCCAAAATACAAGGTAGAGACGGTTTGTGGGAGGTAAATTCTCTTAGCTTTTGCTTATCTGGAAATTGTTTAATCCCTCCTTCAAATTTAAATGATAATCTTACCAGGTAGAGTATTCTTGGTTCAAGGCCCTTCTGCTTCATTGCATTAAACATATCATGCCACTCCCTTCTGGCCTGTAAAGTTTCTGCTGAGAAACCTGATGATAGTCTGATGGGCTTTCCTTTGTATGTGATCTTATTTCTCTCTCTGGCTGTTTTTAATAGTCTGTCCTTATCCTTGATCTTTGCCATTTTAATTATTATGTCTTGGTGTTGTCTTCCTTGGGTCCCTTGTGTTGGCAGATCTGTGCACCTCCATGGCCTGAGAGACTATCTCCTTCCCCAGATTGGGGAAGTTTTCAGCAATTACTTCCTTTGAGACACTTTCTATCTCTTTTTGTCTCTCTTCTTCTTCTGGTACCCCTATAATACGAATATTGTTCCATTTGGATTGGTCACACAGTTCTCTCAATATTCTTTCATTCTTAGAGATCTTTTCTCTCTCTGTGCCTCAGCTTCTTTGTATTCCTCTTCTCTAATTTCTATTTCGTTGATTGTCTCCTCCACCATATCTAATCTGCTTTTAAAACCTTCCATTGTATATTTCATTTCTGATACTGTGTTCTGTAATGATTGGATCTCTCACTGGAATTCATTCCTGAGCTCTTGAATATTTTTTGGTACCTCCATGAGCATGTTTATGATTTTTATTTTGAAAACTCTTTCAGGAAGATTCATGAGGTCAATTTCATTTGACTCTTTCTCTGGTGTATTTATAATTTTGCTTTGAACCAGGTTCCTTTGGCATTTCATATTTGTATGTGGCACCCTCTAGTGCCCAGAAGCTCTACTCTCTGGAGGGTCATAGGGGAGCAGTGTTGGTGCCTGGGAGGAGTAAAGAGCTGTTTCCTGCTTCCCAGCTACTATGCCTCTCTCCACTGCCAGAACCAGTGGGCCAAGCACAGAGGTATAAGCCTCTATGCTTTGCGTTTGTAGCTGCTGTAGCGGGGACTTCCCTCTGGCTGGCCTGATGCCGGGGCAGGGTTTGCTGGTTTGCAAGCCAGGTGCAGGCTGTCCTGGAGGAAGGGGCAGCAGGATGCGTATCACAGGGGGGGCCTGGGAGCTGTGTAACCAGGCAGGGGGTTGGAGCGCCTGAAGATCGTGGAAGTTCCCAACCCTGTTCCATGAAGTTTATTTTTTTCTCCAGGTGTATGCAGTCTGGCGCAGCCCTCTTTCCTGTTGCTCTTTCAGGATTAGTTGTATTAATTATATTTCCATATTATATGCAGTTTTAGGAGGAAGCCTCTGTTTCACCTCTCATGCTGCCATCTTTAATCCCAACCTTACCATCTGTATACCTTCTTTGGAAAAATGTCTATTCAGTTCCTCTGC
The DNA here is from genome assembly GCA_029783875.1 of Phataginus tricuspis. NCBI lineage: Eukaryota > Metazoa > Chordata > Mammalia > Pholidota > Manidae > Phataginus > Phataginus tricuspis. The sequence goes on along the minus strand of JAQQAC010011420.1, from coordinate 50,430,206 downwards.
CATGGTTTAATTTGATTGTTTTGATGTTGAGTTGTATGAGGTCTTTATGTATCTTGGATATTAATCCCTTACTGGATATATCATTTGCAAATATATTCCATTTAGTAGGTTGCTTTTTCATCTTGTTGATAGTTTCCTTCACTGTGCAGCTTTTGAATTTGATGTAGTATCACTTCGTTTATTTTTGTTTTGTTTCCCTTGCCTAGGTAGACATATACTTAAAAATTTCCTTACACCAATTTTCAAGAGTTTACTGCCTTTTTTTTTTAGGAGATTCGTGGTTTCAGGTCTTTTTAGTCTCTAACCTATTTTGAATTTATTTTTCTGTATGGTAAAGACAGTGGTCCAGTTTAACTTTTTTTTTTTTTTGCATTTAACTATTCAGTTTTCTTAATACCATTTACTGAAGAGATTATCCCTTCCCCATTCTATACTCTTCTTGCTTTCTCGTAGATTAATTGACCATATAAGCATGGATTTATTTCTGACTCTCAATTTTGTTCCATTGATCTAAGTGTCCGTTTTTGTATCATTACCATACTGTTTTGATTACTGTAGCCTTGTAGTATAGCTTGAAACCAGGGAGCATGATACCTCCAGCTTTGTGGTTTCTCAAGATTACTTTGAAAATTCAAGGTCTTTTGTGGTTCTATTCAAGTTTTAGGATTTTTGTTCTAGTCTGTGAAAAATGCCATTGGTATTTTGACAGGGATTACACTAAATCTGTAGACTGCTTTGCATATGGCCATTTTAACAATATTAATTCTGTCTATGAGCATGAAATATCTTTATATTTATTTGCATCATCTTCAATTTTCTTCATCCATGTTTTACAGTTCTCAGTGTTACAGGTTTCACCTCTGTGGTATATTTATTCCTAGGTATTTTTTTATTTCTGATGTAATTATAAATGCAATTTTTTCCTGATTTCTCTTTCTGCAAGCTCATCAGCATATGCAAATGCAAAGATAGATTCTGTGCATCAATTTTATGTCCTGCAACTTCACTCAATTCATTATTAGAACTAACAGATTTTGGTGGAGTCTTTAGGGTTTTCTATGGATAGTACCATGTCATCTGAAATAGGGACAGTTTTACTTCTTCCTTACCAATTTGGATGCCTTTTCTTTTTCTCGTTTGATCACTCTGGCTTAAGTCTTTCATTAATATGTGGTGCAAGAGTGGATATCCTTGTCTTATTCCTCATCTTAGAAGAAAAGCCTTTAGTTTTTGCCATTGAGTGTGTTAGCTGTGGGTCTGTTGTATATGGCCTTCATTATGTTGAGGTATGTTTACTCTATACCCACTTTGTTTTTATCATGAATCTTGGTTTTTGTCAAATGCTTTGTTAGCATCTATTGAGATGATCATATGGTTTTTATCCTTCCTTTTGTTAACATGGTGTGTTACATTGATTAATTTGCAAATGTTGAACCATCCATGTATCCTGGAATAAATACCACTTGATCATGGTGAATGATCCTTTCAGTATATTTTTACATTTGGTTTGCTATTATTTTGCTGACAGTTTTTACATCAGTTCACCAAGGATATTGGTCTGCAATTTTCTTTTTTTTGTAGTGTCATTTTGGTTTTGGCATCAGGGTAATGCTGGCCTTCTTAGAATACATTTGGAAGCATTCCTTCCTTTTCTATTTTTTGGAATAGTTTGAGGATAGGCTTAACTGTTCTTTAAGTATTTGGTAGAATTCACTTGATGAAGCCATCTGGTCCTGGTTTTTGTTTGTTGAGATATTTTTGACAATCATTTCATTTTCGTTACTGGTAATTGATCTCTTCAGATTTTCTATTTCTTTCTGAATCAGTCTTGGATGACTGTTGTTTCTAGGAATTTATCTATTTCTTCTAGGTTGTCCAATGTGTTGGCATATAATTTTCCACAGTAATCTCATAATTATTATACTTCTGTGTTAACTGCTGTTAACTTCTGTCTCATTTCAATTTTATATTTGAGTGCTTTTTTTCTTGATGAGTCTGGCTAAAGATTTATCAATCTGTTTACCTTTTCAAAGAACCAGGTCATAGTTATCTTTTCTATTGCTTTTCAAGTCTCTATTTTACTTATTTTCACTCTGATCTCTATTATTTCCTTCCCTCTACTTACTTTGGGCTTTGTTTATTCTTTTCTTAAAATCCTTTGGGTATACTTAGGTTGTTTATTTGAGATTTTTCTTGTTTCCTGAGGTAGACCTGTGCTGCTATAAACATCCCTTAGAACTACTTCTACTGCATCCCAAAGGTTTTGAAGCATTGTGTTTCTGGTTTCCCATCTTTAATAAATCTTCACCCTCACCTGGACCATCAAATCAGGTGATCCCACCATCTTTTCCCTGATGCCCTCTTCCCTCTTTACCCATCATATATTCCATGTCTATTACATATGCTAGGTTCTCATCTGCTCAGAAAACAGGGGTATGGAAAGTAAAGAGAAAAACTTTACAAAACTGCACAAGCAGAGGGCTAAGAGCAGTGTGGCAGCATCCGAATTTTTTAAAATATTGTATTTAAGCGAGAATAATTATTCCCTAATAGGTTTCCAGTGTCTTGAAATTTCTACCTCATTACTCTTTTAAAACAATTAAAACCAGATTAACGCATATCTCTAAGTATATAGAAGCTCTCTTACCTAACATCTACTTTTTCAACTTGCTGAGTGCTCTTCTCTAACCGTGTGAGGCAGACTGGCTGAAGCCTAATGACTCACTGAGCACGTAAGAGTGACAGGCTTTCTAGGTCATGGAACCTTGTGCCCTAGTGGTGCCCGGGGTGAGATGCACCCTTATTGTGGGTCACTTGTGTTTCTTCCCAAAGTTGCTTGTAATAGTCGCACTTAGTAATTTGGCTCCAAATTACTAACCTTGTAAATGTTTTGTAAGACAAGGTGCATCTTATCAGGGTGAACAGCAGACAGCACAAATATCAACATAACAACATCCACAGACTCTGCGGGCACGTGTTCCAGAAGGTCATCTTTAGTTAGATCACACTGGAATACTTTGCATCTTCCTGTGTCATATAAAGGATTTTGCTAGAACAGGAAAAGAGATAAGAATTTTAATGCAACAGCCATGTTGACACATATAGAAAAACAGGATCAAAATGAGATCCTATTCCCATTAGTGTACTACTGCAGAAAATCTACAATTACTTCGTAATTGGGTGTAACTGAGTAATGGGCCGTTTCTACATTAAAGCACGTACTATTCAATATTGCTTCAAGGATGAGGATTAAAGATGGCGGAGTGAGAGGTGAGACAGAGGCCTCCTCTCAAAACCACATATAATATGAAAATATAGTTAATACAACTAATCCTGAAAGAGCAACAGGAAAGAAGGCTGCACCTGACTGCATTCACCTGGAGAAAAGAACAGACCTCACGGAACAGGGTAAGGTACCAAAGCTGTGATCTGGAGAGATCCAGGACCTTCCGCCACCCCAGTTCACCAACAGGAAGAAGAGAAATGGAGCAGGGAGTGGGTGGAAGCCTACGACTGCTGAACAACCAGCCCTAGAGATCTGCTCTGGGAGCACAAACCTACATTACTTGGTGCTCTAGAGATTAGTGGGGTTGGAAAGCATAGCAGGTGGAATACTTGGAGAGACTGAGATTCCAGTGGCTTGTGGAAAACAGGGATCCACATCAGGCTGCTCTGGGACAAAAGAAAGGCGGGCGGTCTGAGAGACATCCTAACACCAAGAGGGCTGCTAAAGGGGCCTGGATTACACTGAGCTTGCTGCTCAGGAGAAAGGACAGGTGGACAAAATTGTCCAGGCACACTCTCCCAGCAGGTTGGGAAATTTCAGGAGGTTCAGGTGCTCCATACCCCTAGCTGGTTATGCAGCCTGTTGTACCTTCCTCCTGGCCGGCCAGCACTGGCTCAAAAACCAGTACCCCCTGTCCTGGCGTCAGGCCAGCCAGAGGGAGGCCCCAGGTATGGCAGCTACAAACACAAAGCATACAGGCTTACACCTGTGCAATTGGGCCACTGGTTCTGGCAGTGGAGACAGGCACAGCAGCCGGGAAGCAGGAAACAGCTCTTTCCTTCCCCCAGGCACAGCACCTTGACATCGCTCCAGGGGCTGAGCAGCTCCAGAGAGTAGAGCTTCTGGGCACTAGAGGGCACCACATACAAATATGAAATGTCAAAGGAACCGGGTTCAAACGAAAATACCATAAACACCAGAAAAAGGGCCAAGTGAGACTGAACTCATGAATCTTCCTGAAAAGATTTCAAAATAAAAATCATAAACATGCTCATGGAGATACAGAAAAAGGATCTTAAGGAATGAAAGAACACTGAGAGAACTGTGTAACCAATCCAAACAAACAATATTTGCTTTATAGGGTACCAGAAGAAGAAGAGAAAAAGGAATAGAAAGTGTCTTTGAGGAGGTAATTGCTGAAAACATCCCCAATCTGGGGAAGGAGATAGTCTCTCAGGACATGGAGGTGCACAGATCTCCAAACACTCGGGACCCAAGGAAAACAACACCAAGGACAGACTATTAAAAGGAGCCAGGAAAAAAACTGCACAGCTACATGTAAGAGAATGAAACTGGACTCCTGTCTAACCCCATACACAAAGGTAAATTCAAGGTGGATCAAAGACCTGCATGTAAGTCATGAAACCATAAAACTCTTAGAAAAAAAACATAGGCAAAAATCTCTTGGACATAAACATGAGTGATGTCTTTATGAACATATCTCCCCGGGCAAGGGAAACAAAAGCAAAAATGAACAAGTGGGACTATATCAAGTTGAAAAGCTTCTGTACAGCAAAGGACACCATCAGTAGAACAAAAAGACATCCTACAGTATGGGAGAATATATTTAGAAATGACGTATGCGATAAGGGGTTGACATCCAAAATATATAAAGAACTCACACACCTTAACAAACAAAAAGCAAATAATCCAATTAAGAAATGGGCAGAGGACATGAATAGACACTTCTCCAAAGAAGAAATTCAGATGGCCAACAGGCACATGAAAAGATGCTCCACATTGCTAATCATCAGAGAAACGCAGATTAAAACCACAATGAGATATCACCTCACACCAATGAGGATGGCCAACATCCAAAACACAAACAACAACAAATGTTGGCGAGGATGTGGAGAAAAGGGAACCCTCCTACACTGCTGGTGGGAATGCAAATTAGTTCAACCATTGTGGAAAGCAGTATGGAGGTTCCTCAAAAAACTCAAAATAGAAATACCATTTGACCAAGGTATCCCACTCCTAGGAATTTACCCTAAGAATGCAGCAGCCCAGTTTGAAAAAGATATATGCACCCCTATGTTTATCGCAGCACTATTTACAATAGCCAAGAAATGGAAGCAACCTAAGTGTCCATCAGTGGATGAATGGATAAAGAAGATGTGGTATATATACACAATGGAATATTATTCAGCCATAAGAAGAAAACGAAGCCTACCATTTGCAACAACATGGATGGAGTTAGATGGTATTATGCTCAGTGAAATAAGCCAAGCCGAAAAAGACAAGTATCAAATGATTTCACTCATATGTGGAGTATAAGAACAAAGAAAAAAAAAACTGAAGGAACAAAACAGCAGCAGACTCACAGAACCCAAGAATGGACTAATAGTTACCAAAGGGAAAAGGACTGGGGAGGATGGATGGGAAGGGAGGGACGAGGGGGAAAAAGGGGCATTACGATTAGCAGATGTAATGTTGGGGGGCACAGGGAGGGCTGTACAACTCAGAGGAGACAAGTAGTGATTCTATAGCATCTCACTACACTGATGGACAGTGACTTGTAATGTGGTTGGTGGGGGGCGCCTGATGAAGGGGGTAGTTTAATAACCATAATATTGCACATGTAACTGTAGATTAATGATACCAAAATAAATTATTTAAAAAAAAAGGAGCCAGAAAGAGGAAAAAACAAAGGAAAACCTATTACGCTATCATTAGACTTCTCAACACAAACCTTACAGGCCAGAAAGGAGTGGCATGATATATTTAATGCAATGAAGCAGAAGGTCCTCGAACCAAGAATACTCTATTCCGCAAGATTATCATTTAAATTTGAAGGAGGGATTAAACAATTTCCAGATATGCAAAAGCTGAGAGAATTTACCTCTCAAAAACCATCTCTACATTGTACTTTGGAGGAACTGCTATAGATGGAAGGGTTCCTAAAGCTAAATAGCTGTCACCAGAGGAAATAAAACCCCAGTAAAGAAAGTAGAACAATTAATTACTAAGCAGATGTGAAAATCAAATGAACTAACCCCAAAGTCAGTCAAGGGATACACAAAGAGTACAGAATATGATAGCTAATATATAAAGAATGGAGGAGGAAGAAAAAGGGGAAAAAAAAAAGAACCTTTAAATTGTGCTTGAAAAAGCATACTAAATGAGTTAAATTAGACTGTTAGATAGTAATGAAGTTACCCTTAACCTTTGGTAATGCCAAATCTAAAGCTTGAAATAGCAGTAAGTACATACCTATCAATAATTACCCTAAATGTAATTGCTCTGAATGTACTAGTCAAAACACAGGGTCACTGAATGGATAAAAAAACAAGACCCGTCTATATGTTGCCTACAAGGAACCCACATCAAACCTAAAGACATACACAGACTGAAAGCAAAGGGATGGAAAAAGACATTCCATGCAACTAATAGGGAGAAAAAAGCAGGAGTTGCAGTACTTGTATCAGACAAAATAGACTTCGAAACAAAGAAAGTCACAAGAGAGAAAGAAGGACACTACATAATGATAAAGGGGTCTGTCTAAAAGAGGATATAATCATTATAAATGTCTATGCATCCAACACAGGAGCACCTACATATGAAAAACAAATACTAACAGAATTAAAGGGGAAAATAGAATGCAACGCATTCATATTAGGAGACTTCAACACACCACTCAATCTAAAGGGCAGATCAACCACACAGAAAATAAGTAAGAAGACAGAGGCACTAAACAACACATTAGAACAGATAGACCTAACAGACATATACAGAACACTCCACCCAAAAG
>JAQQAC010011420.1:50362025-50421998 GCA_029783875.1 Phataginus tricuspis | reverse complement strand
CCAACATTACATCTGCTAATCGTAATGCCCCTTTTTTCCCCTTGTCCGTCCCTTCCCATCCATCCTCCTCAGTTCCTTTCCCTTTCGTAACTATTACTCCATTCTTGGGTTCTATAAGTTTGCTGCTGTTTTGTTCCTTCAGTTTTTTTCTTTGTTCTTATACTCCACATATAAGTGAGATAATTTGATATTTGTCTTTTTCCTCTTGGCTTATTTCACTGAGCATTATACCCTCTAGCTCCATCCATGTTCTTGCAAATGGTAGGATTTGTTTTCTTCTTATGGCTGAATAATATTCCATTGTGTATATGTACAACATCTTCTTTATCCATTCATCTACTGATGGACATTTAGGTGGCTTCCACTTCTTGGCTATTGTAAATAGTGCTGCGATAAACATAGGGGTGCATATGTCTTTTTCAAACTGGGCTGCTGCAGTCTTAGGGTAAATTCCTAGGAGTGGGATTGCTGGGTCAAATGGTATTTCTATTTGGAGTTTTTTGAGGAACCTCCATACTGCTTTCCACAATGGTTGAACTAATTTGCATTCCCACCAGCAGTGTAGGAGGGTTCCCTTTTCTCCACATCCTCGCCAACATTTGTTGTTGTTTGTGTTTTGGATGTTGGCCATCCTCACTGGTGTGAGGTGATATCTCATTGTGGTTTTAATCTGCATTTCTCTGATGATTAGCAATGTGGAGCATCTTTTCATGTGCCTGTTGGCCATCTGAATTTCTACTTTGGAGAAGTGTCTATTCATGTCCTCTGCCCATTTCTTAATTGGATTATTTGCTTTTTGTTTGTTGAGGTACATGGGTTCTTTTTTGGATGTCAACCCCTTCTTGGATATGTCATTTATAAATATATTCTCCCATACTGTAGGATGTCATTTTCTTCTACTGCTGGTGTCCTTTGCAGTACAGAAGTTTTTCAGCTTGATATAGTCCCACTTGTTCATTTTTGCTTTTGTTTCCCTTGCCCGGGGGGATATGTTCATAAAGAAGTCACTCATGTTTACGTCCAAGAGATTTTTGCCTATGTTTTTTTCTAAGAGTTTTATGGTTTCATGACTTACATTCAGGTCTTTGATCCATTCTGAGTTAACGTTTGTGTATGGGGTTAGACAGTAGTCCAGTTTCATTCCCTTACATGTAGCTGTCCAGTTTTGCCAACACCAGTTGCTGAAGAGGTTGTCATCTCCCCATTGTATATCTAAGGCTCCTTTATCAAATATTAATTGACTGTATATGTTTGGGTTAATGTTTGGATTTTCCATTCTGTTCCACTGGTCTGTGGGTCTGTTTTTGTGCCAATACCAAGTTGTCTTGATTACTGTGGCTTTGTAGTAGAGCTTGAAGTAAGGGAGCGTAATTCCCCGTTTTATTCCTCCTTCTGAGGATTGCTTTCGCTATTCGGGGTCTTTTGTGGTTCCGTATGTTATTTTAGAATTATTTATTCCAGTTCATTGAAGAAGGCTGTTGGTATTTTGATAGGGATTGCATTGAATGTGTAGGAGGTAGAGCCATTTTGACAATATTTATTCTTCCTAGCCAAGAGCATGAGATGAATTTCCATTTGTTAGTGTCCTCTTTAATTTCTCTTAGGAGTGCCTTGTAGTTTTCAGGGTATAGATCTTTCAATTCCTTCGTTAGGTTTACTCCAAAGTATTTTATTCTTTTTGATGCAATTGTGAATGGAATTGTTTTTCTGATTTCTCTTTCTGTTAGTTCATCGTTAGTGTTTAGGAAAGCAACAGATTTCTGTGTGTTAATTTTGTATCCTGCAACTTTGCTGAATTCAGATATTAGTTCTACTAGTTTTGGACTGGAGTCTTTAGGGTTTTTTATATACAGAATCATGTCATCTGCAAACAGTGACAATTTGACTTCTTCACCAACCTGGATGCCTTATATGTCTTTGTTTTCTGATTGCCATGGCTACGACCTCCAGTACTATGCTGAATAACAGTGGAGAGAGTGGGCATCCCTGTCTTGTTCCCAATCTTAGATGAAAAGCTTTCAGCTTCTCACTGTTAAATATGATGTTAGCTGTGGGTTTGTCATATATGGCCTTTATGATGTTGAGGTACTTGCCGTCTATGCCCATTTTGTTGAGAGTTTTAATCATGAATGGATGCTGAATTTTGTCAAATGCTTTTTAGCATCTATGGAGATGATCATGTGGTTTTTGTTCTTCTTTTTATTGATGTGATGGATGATGTTGATGGATTTTCGAATATTGTACCATCCTTGCATCCCTGGGATGAATCCCACTTGATCATGGTGTATGATCCTCTTGATGTATTTTTGAATTCGGTTTGCTAATATTTTGTTGAGTACTTTTGCATCTACGTTCATCAGGGATATTGGTCTGTAATGTTCTTTTTTAGTGAGGTCTTTGCCAGGTTTTGGTATTAGAGTGATGCTGGCTTCATAGAAAGAGTTTGGAAGTATTCCCTCCTCTTCTATTTTTTGAAAAACTTTAAGGAGAATGGGTGTTATTTCTTCTCTATATGTCTGGTAGAATTCAGAGGTGAATCCATCTGGTCCGGGGGTTTGTTCTTGGGTAGTTTCTTGATTACCGATTCAATTTCTTTGCTGGTGATTGGTCTGTTTAGTTTTTCTGTTTCCTGCTTGGTCAGTCTTGGAAGGTTGTGTTTTTCTAAGAAGTTGTCCATTTCTTCTAGGTTTTCTAGCTTGTTAGCATATAGATTCTCATAATATTCTCTTATAATTCTTTGTATTTCTGTGGGGTCCATCGTTATTTTTCCTTTCTCATTTCTGATTCTGTTTATGTGTGTAGATTCTCTTTCTCTCTTAATGAGTCTGGCTAGGGGTTTATCTATTTTGTTTATTTTTTCAAAGAACCAGCTCTTGGTTTTATTGAGTTTTTCTATTGTTTTATTCTTCTCAATTTTATTTATTTATTCTCTGATCTTTATTATGTCCCTCCTTCTGGTGACTTTAGGCCTCATTTGTTCTTCTTTTTCCAATTTCAGTTATTGTGTCTTTAGACTATTCATTTGGGAATGTTCTTCCTTCTTTAAATAGGCCTGGATTGCAATATACTTTCCTCTTAGAACTGCCTTTGCTGCGTCCCACAGAAGTTGTGGCTTTGTGTTGTTGTTGTCATTAGTCTCCATGTAGTCTTTGATTTCTGTTTTGATTTGGTCATTAACCCATTGATTAATTAGGAGAATATTGTTAAGTCTCCATGTATTTGTGAGCCTTTTTGATTTCTTTCTAAAATTTATTTCTAGTTTTATACCTTTGTGATCTGAGAAGTTGGTTGGTAGAATTTCAATGTTTTTGAATTTACTGAGGCTCTTTTTGTGTCCTAGTACGTGGTCTATTCCGGAAAATGTTCCATGTGCACTTGAGAAGAATGTGTATCCTGTTGCTTTTGGGTACAGAGTTCTGTAGATGTCTGTTGAGTCCATCTGTTCTAGTGTGTTGTTCAGTGCCTCTGTGTCTTTACTTATTTTCTGTCTGGTTGATCTGTCCTTTGGAGTGAGTGGTGTGTTGAAGTCTCCTAAAATGACTGCATTGCTTTCTATTTCCTCCTTTAATTCTGTTAGTACTTGTTTCACATATTCTGGCGCTTCTGTGTTAGGTGCATATATATTTAAAATGGTTATATCTTCTTGTTGGACTGACCCCTTTATCATTTTGTAATGTCCTTCTTTATTTCTTGCTACTTTCTTCAGTTTGAAGTCTGTTTTGTCTGATACATGTACTGCAACAACTGCTTTTTTCTCCTTGTTGTTTGCGTGAAATATCTTTTACCATCCCTTCACCTTTAGTCTGTGTATATCTTTGGGTTTAAGGTGAGTCTCCTGTAAGCAGCATATAGATGGGTCTTGCTTTTTTATCCATTCAGTAACTCTGTGTCTTTTGATTGGTGCATTCAGTCCATTTACATTAAAGGTGATTATCCACAGATATGTACTTATTGCCATTGCTGGCTTTACATTCATGGTTACCAAAGGTTCAAGGGTAGCTTCTCTAGTATCTAACAGTGTAACTTAACGTTCTTGTTAAGTTATTGTAAACATAGTCTGATGAGTCTTTATTTCTCTCCCTTCTTATTCTTCCTCCTCCATTCTTTAGATACTAGGTGTTTTATTCTTTGCCTTTAGTTAGTATTTGGATGATATGCTTTCTTTGCTATGATTTTATTTTCTCTGGTGACATCTTTTTAGCCTTAGGAGTGCTTCCCTCTGGTGCAGTCCCTTTATGATATCCTGAAGAGATGGTTTATGGGAGGCAAATTCCCTCAGTTTTCGCTTGTCTGGAAATTGTTTAATCCCTCCCTCAAATTTAAATGATAATCATGCTGGATACAATATTCTTGGTTCGAGGCCCTTCTGTTTCATTATGTTAAATATATCATGCCATTCTCTTCTGGCCTGTACGGTTTCTGTTGAGAAGTCTGATGATAGTCTGATGGGTTTTCCTTTGTAGGTGATCTTTTTTCTCTCTCTAGCTGCCTTTAATACTCTGTCTTTATCTTTGATCTTCGCCATTTTAATTATTATGTGTCTTGGTGTTGTCTTCCTTGGGTCCCTTGTGTTGGGAGATCTGTGGGCTTCCGTGGTCTGAGAGACTATTTCTTTCCCCAGCTTGGAGAAGTTTTCAGCAATTATTTCTTCAAAGACACTTTCTATCCCTTTTTCTCTCTCTTCTTCCTCTGGTATTCCTATAATGCAAATATTATTCCACTTGGATTGGTCACACAGTTCTCTTAATATTCTTTCATTCCTAGAGACCCTTTTATCTCTCTCTGCCTCAGCTTCTCTGTATTCCTGTTCTCTGATTTCTATTCCATTAACAGTCCCTTGCATCTCTTCCAGTTTATTGCTAAGCCCATCGATTGCTTTTTTTTTTTTTTTTTGGTGTAAGAAAACTTTTATTTTAAATACTTTGAGAAGCTCCTTCATAGCAGTATAAATTAGTGCCTGGGAGGAGGGTGTTTTGTTTCAGAGCCCTGCCTTCCCGGCTCACTACTGGTGGTCCTGCATTGTCTTTCCTCACTTCCCTCACTTCCTCCCTTAGCTCTTGCATATTTCTCTGTAGATCCATCAGTATGGTTATGACTTTTATTCTGAATTCTTTTTCAGGAAGATTGTGGATTTCCATACCTTCAGCCTCCCTCTCTGGCGTAGTCTGGTCTGGGCTTTTCTGGGTAAGTTTTGTTTGTGCCATATTTCTCTGTCTTTTCACGGCGATAAAAATGGTCAGAAAAGGAAAAAAAGAAGAAAGGGAAAATAGAGGGAAAAAAAAAAGCCTGCCAGGTGTACTTTCTGTTAGGATCCTGTAGGTGGCGCTGCTGCTCCACTATTCCGCCGCGACGCTGCTCCACCGGGCTCTTTGTGACTCTGGCCAGGGAAGGAACAAATGGGAGGCTGCTGATTTCTGTGGGAAGTCTCCGTGCGACTGCTTTTCCCAGTCACAGTCCAAGGGGACCAAAATTTGCCAGGGCTCCGAGCCTGCTTGGCTGAGTGCGCTGGGACGATCCTGCTCCTCCGTTGGGCCCCTGTCTCTTTAAGACCCCTAAGAAAGCGTGCACTTTTCTTTTGTCCCGGGGAACTGGCTGGGTGGCCCTGCTGTCTTGGAATCTGCACCTTTGTCTCTCCAATCTGTGATACACCACACGAAGTGTGTCAGTGCTCCCGGCACAGATCACCAGAACTGGTTATTCGGCGGGCCTGTGCTTCCACTCCCTCCCTGCTCTGAATCCTCTCCTCCTGCTGGAGCACTGGGGTGGGGGAGTGCTCGGATTCTGCCAGTTCGCGGCTCCATATCTTACCCACCTCGCGGGGTGCCAAGTCCTCTCAGGTGTAGCTGCTGGCTGGTGTCGTCGTGTATCTTCTGGTGTCTCTTTTAGGAATAGTTGTATTTGCTGTATTTTCATAAATATATTTGGTTTGGGGAGGAGATTTCCACCACCCTGCTCACACCGCCATCTTCCTGGAAGTCCCAAAGAATTATTAAAGAATACTATGAAAAACTACATGCTAGAAAGTGGATACCTAGAAGAAATGGACAACTTTTTAGAAAAATACAACCTTCTAAGGCTGACCCAGAAAGAAACAGAAAATCTGAACAGAACAATTATGAGCAATGAAATTGAATTGGTAATCAAAAAACTACCTAAGAACAAAGTCCCTGGACCAGATGGCTTCATCACTGAATTTTATCAAACATTTAGTGAAGACCTAATACCCATCCTCCTTAAAGTTTTCCAAAAAGAAGAAGGGAAGGAAATACTTCCAAACTCATTCTATGAGGCAAGCATCACTCTAATACCAAAACCAGGCAAAGACACCACAAAAAAAGAAAATTACAAATATCCCTGATGAACATAGATGCAAAAATCCTCATCAAAATATTAGCAAATCGAATTCAAAAATACATAAAAAAGATCATCCATCATGATCAAGTAGGATTTATTCCAGGGATGCAAGAATGGTACAATATTCAAAAAATCTATCAACATCATACACCGCAGCAACAAAAGGAAGGACAAAAACCACATGATCATCTCCATAGATGCTGAAAAGCATTTGACAAAATTCAACATCCATTCATGATAAAAACTCTCAACAAAATGGATATGGAAGGCAAGTACCTCAGCATAATAAAGGCCAAATATGACAAACCCACAGCCAGCATGATACTTAACAGCAAAACGCTGAAAGCTTTTCCTTTAAGATCAGGAACAAGACAAGGATGCCCACTCTCCCCACTCCTATTCAACACAGTACTGGAGGTCCTAGCCACGGTAATCAGACAACACAACGAAATAAAAGGCATCCAGATTGGCAAAGAAGTTAAACTGTCCCCGTTTGCAGATGACATGATATTGTACATAAAAAACCCTAAAGAATCCACTCCAAAACTACTAGATCTAATATCTGAATTCAGCAAAGTTGCAGGATACAAAATTAATACACAGAAATCTGTGGCATTCCTATACACTAACAATGAACTAGCAGAAAGAGAAATCAGGAAAACAATTTCATTCACAATTGCATCCAAAAGAATAAAATTCCTAGCACTAAACCTAACCAAGGAAGTGAAAGAGCTATGCCCTGAAAACTACTTTTGAGAGAAATTAAAGAAAATACCCATAAATGGGAACACATCCCATGCTCATGGATAGGAAGAATCAATATTGTCAAAACGGCCTTCCTGCCTAAAGCAATCTACAGATTCAATGCAATCCCTATCAAATTACCAACAACATCATTCAACGAACTAGAGCAAATAGTTCTAAAATTCATATGGAACCACAAAAGACCCCAACCAGCCAAAGTAATCCTAAGAAGGAAGAATAAAGGGGGGGGTTCACGCTCTCTGACTTCAAGTTCTACTACAAAGCCACAGTAATCAAGACAATTTTGTACTCGCACAAGAACTGACCCATAGAGCAATGGAACAGACAGACTATTAGAGAGCCCACATATAAACCCAAGCATATATGGTCAATTAGTATATGATAAAGGAGCCATGGATATACACTGGGGAAGAAACAGCCTCTTCAACAACTGATGTTGGCAAAAATGGACAACTACATGCAAGAGAATGAAATTGGATTATTGTCTAACCCCCATACACAAAAGTAAACTCGAAATGGATCAAAGACCTGAATGTAAGTCATGAAACCATAAAACTCTTAGAAGAAAACATAGGCAAAAACCTCTTGAATATAAACATGAGCAACTTTTTCCTGAACGCATCTCCTTGGGCAAGGGAAACAAAAGGAAAAATGAATAAATCAGAGTACATCAAGCTAAAAAGCAAAGGACACCATCAGCAGAACAAAAAAGGCATCCTACCGTATGGGAGAATATATTTGTAAACGACATATCCAACAAGGGGTTAACATCTAAAATATATAATGAACTCACATGCCTCAACACCCAAAAAGCAAATAACATGATTAAAAAGTGGGCAGAGGATATGAACAGACAATTCTCCAAAGAAGAAATTCAAATGGCCAACAGGCACATGCAAAGATGCTCCACATCACTAATTATCGGGGAAATGCAAATTAAAACCACAATGAGATATCACCTCACACCAGTTAAGATGGCCAACACAGAAAAGACTAAGAAAAACAAATGCTGGCAAGGATGTGGAGAATGGGGAACCCTCCTACACTGCTGGTGGGAATGTAAACTAGTTCAACCATTGTGGAAAGCTACATGGAGGTCCCTCAAAAAACTAAAAATAGAAAGTTCTCAGATTCAAAAAGACATACGCACCCCTATGCTCACTGCAGCACTATTTACAATAGCCAAGATATGGAAGCAACCTAAGTGTCCATCAGTAGATGAATGGATAAAGAAGATATGGTACATATACACAATGGAATACTATTCAGCCACAAGAGAGACAAATTCTACCATTTGCAACAACATGGATGGAGCCAGAGGATATTATACTCAGTGAAATAAGTCAGGCAGAGAAAGACAAGTACCAAATGATTTCCCTCATTTGTGGAGTGTAACAATGAAGCAAAACTCAAGGAACAAAAGAAGAGCAGACTCACAGACTCCAAGAAGGGACTAGAGGTTACCAAAGGGGAGAGGATAGGAGAACGGGATTGAGGAGTATTATTAGTACACATGGTGTGGGGGAGGTCACGGGGAAGACAGTGTGAAGACAAGGAGTGACTCTGTGGCATCTTACTACACAGATGGACAGTGACTGCAATGGGGTATGGCGTGGACTCGATAATATGGGTGAATGTAACCACACTGTTTTTCTTGTGAAACCTTCCTAAGAGTGTATACCAATGATACCTTAATAAAAAAAAGTATTGCTAAAAGGGGCAAAATTTCATTTTACAAAATCATTTTTAACTAAGAGAATACAAGCTATCAGATATTCAAAACTGAGCATTTTAGAAACACATTTCCAGAAGAATGATAATCTAAAACTGGCCTCTGTTTTCTTAATCTTTCTTTGAATCATCCACTATAAGCCTAAAATCTACAAGAAGTCCTTTCAATTCCCCTTACGGAGATACTCCTACAATTCTTCTGGATATTTTTTCCCTTGATACAGCAAGGTAAAGAAAGTTTTTTGTTTTTTTTTTTGAAACTACAAGTATGTTCCTGGTACAATTTGGTTGTTTGGTTTTGACATTTGTACAAGAGCATACTGAAGAAAAATATTAAAGTTTTCTTTAATGTAAATAAGGACCTGAATAGACAGAGTTAATGCCTGGGAAGATTCAATATTGACAAGATGTCAATTCTACCTATAATCCCCCTTATAAATCCAGTGCAATCAACCAAATCTTAATGGATTTCCAGAAACTTGACAAGGTGAGTCTAATTCATTGAAAGCAAAAGTCTTTAGGAATAGCCAAGTCAATTTTTAAAATGAAGAGCAATGAAGGAGGAAGTACTGGATGTGAAAACGTATCACAAAACGTAGTATTAAAACAATGTGGTTTGAGAATGAGGACCATGCATACATAGGAATTAAGTATTGTATATGAAAAAGAGAGGTGACAAAGATGACAATTAGCGTTTAAAAAAGGTAGTTAATAAAGGCAACAACTATCAGGGAGGAAAAATGAACTTCTCATTCAACTATGTTTGAACTAACTACCCACTTACTTTAAAGGACAACAACTGGTTGCCCAGATGAATTACAGGATTTTAATTTCAGTTCAGAAATGTACAGAAATGAAAAGATGTTCCTTTCATCCTTATAAGAAGAAAAAGGCTGGACATACAGCAAGGTAATGACTTTTTTTGTGAAGCCGTCAAAGACCAACCAACCATCCCAAAACATGGAGAGAGACAGGTACCTTCAGGGAGAAATAGGACCCAAGCATTCACTTACTTGAGGAAATATCTTACAGCCCAGAAAGATAAAACTGGAAATTTGACAAATTGCTGGACACTGAATGTAGACATTACAGTGTGAATCTCCTGGAGGCAGAAGTCATGGGGACGGAAAGGGTTCTTTAGCTACCCGGCTCACTCGCTCGCAAAGAAGGACACCAGCACTCTGTCAGCGTGGTTTTATTTCCTGTAAGGTAAACAGACAGAATGGCTGTCTCGGAAAGGAGAGAGCAACAGCGGCAGCAAGGGGGGGGGCTGCTTATATAGGAATTTAGGGCCTTGGTGAGCAGGATGGTGGCCTTGGGACTTCGGAGAAACAGAAACTGTTGATAGGGAACTTAGAAACTGCTGTAGACAATAGCTGTAAGTGATAAGGAGCCGCTGTGCCCGGAGGCCACTCAAGGTTGTGTGTTAAAGGGAACCTAACAGGGACCTTGAGGGAAACCCTCGTGCAGGTGTTACACCAGGAACATAATCACCAGGCTCTCAGAGGATGGTGGTCCATCTGGTGCTGGCCTTTCTCCCCTCCTTTAAGGAAGAAAAGATTTAATCTGCAGGGGAAAGGTCATCTGAGGCCTGCAGCCTTAGGGCACTGGTGGAATACCACTGCCACTGGGGAAGGACTACTCTGCCCAGACCTAGGTCTTCATCTGCAAAGAGAATGGCCTCAAGACCACAGAGGACGATACCAGTTGGCTACAGCAGCAGGAGGGATGGAGAAGAAAAGCTCCATTCCTGGAGAGGAAGAACTTGCAAAGGTCACACCCGAGACACAGACCCACTCTGCAGTTCAAATACTGAAAATGAGAACATTAGAGAACAATCCCTTCTCCCACATCCTATAACAAGTCTCCAGTAACAGTAACGGTGGATTGCAGGTGGGAAAGTAGACACAGATGAACTAAGGGCAACAGCACAAAGGCAAGACCCAAAGCTAAGAGGAGAAATAAAAGGTCACAGGAGGGGTCTGAGGTCTCTGTGGCCCACAGCAAGAACCCACTTCAGACACAGCCCAACTCCGGGCTAGGCTATTACACATCCTTACCACCCCAGAACCCACAGCCCTGTATAACATGCCTGGCTTTCAACAAAAAAGTACAGGGTATACTGAAACGCAAGAAAAGCAGTCTGAAGAGATAAAGCAATCATCAGAACCAGACTCAAATATGACACACATGTTGGAATTAAAAGTTTGGGCATTTCATTAGAAACTACAAAAAAAAATCAACTAGAAATGCTAAAAAACAGAAAACAGTAACAGAAATGAAACTTTTAACAGGCTCATCAACAGGAACACTGAATGCCTAAGAAGGAATCAATGAACTTGAAGACGGGACATTAGAAATTACACAAATTGAAAAGGCAATGAGAAAAAAGCTAAAAAAAAAAAAAAAAAAAAAGCATCGAAAAGCTGTGACACAATAGCAAATGTGTATCATACATGTAATGGGAATCCCAGGAGAAGAGAGAACATAGTTGAAGAAATAATGACCAAAATTTCCCGATTAATTAGGAAACATAATAAATAAAATTACAAAAATATATGTGTTCATAGAATTCCTAAACAAATCATAAAACCTTAGCACCTCAAAAGAAAAGATTAATAAATTTGACATGACCTAAACTCTGTTATAAAACAATGTTAAACTAGAATGTTTGTGACAAGTATGACAGAATATCTAGAATGCATCCTAAAAATAAGAAAATGGCAGAAAAATAGGTAAAAGTTATAAAGAGACAGTTCATACAATAAGCTCCATGTGAATGAGGTTTCTTTTGTCTGTTTTGTTCACTACTTAATCCCAGAAAAGTACTGCTCAGAATAGTGATTGGCACACATAGGTTCTCGATAAATATATATGTAGAATAAAGGACTCACAAGCAGAAGAAAAACTAATGCTTATTTACATGTTACAAAGTCTTCAAACTCATTGGTTATAAGGAATAAACAAAACAGGAAGGCATTTTTGCCCTTAAGATTGGGAGATATAATAAAATATCAAATGTTAAGGGCATAGAGAAAAAGCATCTTTATATTAGTGGTGAAATAATAAATTGGTAACATTTTCTGGAAGGACATTTGGCATTATTAAATTTAAGTGTCTATGCTCTTTCTCTAAGGAATTCTATTTCTTCCATTATCCACCATAGAGAAACACATCTGTTTCTCTATGTGTACACATGTGTTCTGGGGATCATGTGTATCATGTTGATTACATTAACCCTACTTGTAAGAGCAAAAACTTAGAAACAATTTAAATTAATATCAACAGGGTAATTGTTAAAGTATGATATATACAATGGGTAGTTAAAACATGTTAGAACTATATGTTCTAAACAGAATGTGAAGAAAACAAGTTATAGTGAATCTGTTCTTTAAAAAAAAGTCTAGTGGATGCAACAACTGTGAAAAGTTGATGGAAACTAGGTATTTGCGTGTTGCCAAAATATCCCCTACATACACATTAATGGCAAAGGGAAATATCTGTACAACAGAGAAATAAGGTAGTTACTACCTTAACCCAGTGATAGAACTAGCTTCATTCAAATATTACCAGACATTATTGCCTCCTGACAGGATGCAACATGAAAAGATACATCACCTATTAAAGTATTTTTGCCAAAAATCTTTTACCTGATTTAAAGCTAACTTCTAGTTTAGAGAAAATATGAGGTATAGAGGAACAGTTAAAACAATGATACAAAGAAACAATTGGGCCAATTTGGAATGTGGGGCCTCATTATAGAAAATGATTTGCTCTCCAAAAACTCTATGTTAGTGGGGAAAAAGGTCAAGAGAAAGGGCAGGGATGTTTTATGCTAAGGAGATTTAAGGTCCATAATGAAGTGTAAGACATAGTCCTTGATTAAACAGCTACAAGAGACACCTGGGACTGTCTGGAGACATTTAAGTCTGGACTGGCTATTAATGACATTAGGAAATTACAGTTATCTTTGTTAAGATATGGTAAGTGTATTGTGGTCATGTAGAAAAGTATTTTTTTGAAGACATATGCAGACATATTTAGTAGTGGAGTGTCTTTATAGCTGCAATTTACTTTAAAACAGTTCAGCAAAGAAAAAATTTATAAAGCAAATGTAGCAAAATGTTGGCAATCATTAAATCTGGGTTTAAGTATATGGATGTTTTGTTGTTTCTTTCTACTTTTCTGAATAAAGCTGTGTTTCTATGTATGTACTATATATGTATGTAAGCAGGAAAACTACATTCATGGTGATCATAGCTGGTTAGCTTATGGAATTTGGCAAATGGGTACAGAGGGCAAGTCTAAAAACAGGAACAGAAAAGAACATATGGATGGTGTACCAACCTTGACATATTCAACAGCTCTTGGAGAAAAATCACAGGCATAAGCAAAAATATTCAGATCTTCTTCTAAAAGGGGGAATAAACAGTTCCCAACCCCACAACCAGCTTCAAGCATAGTCAATTTTTGATCTTCAAACTGAGAAAAGAGAACCCAAAGTTACAGTATATTTGCATCAGAGAAACAAACCAAACTAAAAAGTCCAGAACACAAGAGACAAGGTCCCTGGCCCTACAGAGCAGACAATGAGTGAACTAATAATCAAAAACTAATACTACTACCTCATTTGTTGTCCAACATTGGGCAATTTGGTGTGGAGAAAACACAGCGTAATGACTAACAGTCTCTGGAGCTGAAGTCCCTGCAGCCAATCCAGACTTCTCCCCTCACCTCTGTATTTCATCATTGGGCAAAACACTTAAACAGCTTTGTGATTCAATTTCATCAGCAAGTGGGGATGAGACTGATATCTAGTTCAGTGTCATTACAAGGCTTAAATTATACAACACATGTACACTTCTAGAAAAGGCCCATGGTAAAGTGTTCATCATCATTATTATGACCTGAATCACTCAGTACAAATTTAATATTTACAACTTTCAGATTAGCTTTAAAGAAATGGAAAATGCCCACTAAAGTTCTCTCTCCGCAATGTATTATATAACCCAGGAACTGCTAAAACTACTTGAGACCAAACATTTTCTAAGGTACAAAGCATTCTGGTAGACTTCATAAATTCTCTACCTTACACTCCCTATTAGGAAGCAATAAACCTCTCTTCTACACATTTTAAATGAACAACAGCTCAAATAAGGTGTAATATTAGTTTACCTCCCTACACGATCTGAGCTCTTCAAACTCTCTGGTGGTCCAGTGTCTGTCTTTGAAGAAATTAATACTATTTCTTTTGTAAAAAAGGTCCCAGTTCTTCTGAGCCTCTTGTTCCAGTTTTCGTTGTTTAAACTCAGACACTAAAGCTTGGTCTCTTTTCAATTTCTCCACTTCCTCAGAGCTGAGAATCCTTGCCTGCAACCCTTTCCTTTGCAAAGAAGCCATCTGATAAGTTGAAGGTAATATATTTAGCACGGCTGAAGATTCTCCATCCTTGAATAAACAACTTGAGGAATCCAAGCTGATGTTGCCAACACACGCAGGATTTTCTCAGATGTGGTTCCTTGGGGTGACTTCATGACTCAGGGAAAACTGGGTGCTTCACAGGATAAAGAATGAGATTCTGGTTTAGTGATCTTGTACAGTTCTTTCACAAAACAGTACTAGATGCCAAACAGTTCTTTCACCAAACAGTAGTACTAAACTCACCAAACGTTTACTAGATGCCGACTCTACACAAAATCCTGCCCACAACACAGGAGGTCACAAAGAGGGCCACGCCACAGTCCCTGCCTTCCGAGGGTTTACAGTGGCCAGAAATCTCATGCACCGAACTCTAATTCAAACTAGAATAAACCAACTATTATAATAAGTGGGTTTAGTTTAGAAAAAAAGGACACTCCCAAGTTCACTGAGGCAACTTAAGAGAGAAAATACTCGTCAATTTTCGGTGTACGTGTAAGGGGTGACTAAAAACAACTGCTGCCCGAACTGGAGGCGAGCTGCCGTTTGTTGGACAGCTGTGGGTTCAGTCACCCAAGGATAGACTCAGGGTTTCCAAGAAGACGGAGGAGGAGGGCCCGGGCGGCCTGAGTGTCTAACCGCACCCCCGAGAAGCTGTCTCATGAAAAGAAGGCGGAGCTTTCCCGAAAGGATCTGGACTCGCATCGTCATCATGGCGCAACTGGGAAGACGAGCCCCAATAACGCGGCGTGGGGCCCCGAGGAGCCCATCCGGGGACCTCCGGGATAAACTGGGCCGCCCGGGCCGCTAGGGCCGGCGGAGAGCAGGCCGTACGGGGTCTCACACCCGCGCTATCCCGCGGCGCGCTCCGCTAACCGTCACCAGCTCCCAGATTCACCAGGAAGGGCAGGGCGCTGCCATCAACCAGACCCAGGCTTCGGACGCATAACGTGGGAGGCGACGCAGGGCGCCCCTGAGCCTGGACGTACAACCCCGAGGCCCTCGAACTGGGATTCTCCGGGTGGAATCCTTTCCCCACGGCACCGCCCCCGCCACTTCCGCTACAGACGCGGAAGTCCCGCCCCGACGCCGAAAGTCCAGAGGCCTTGCTCCCCGAGAACCTTCCCCGACTCCGTCGCGGAGGACGGGAGTGCCTTTCGGCCCCCGGGTGAGCGCCTGCTGGCCTTCCCGTGTGCTCCGGAGCCGTGTCGCGGGAGCACCGTTCCCTCGGACGCCGGTCCCGGAAGCTCGGGCCGCGGCCGCGCCGGGGGAGCGCCCGTTCCGGCGCGAGACCCGTGCGGGGCCATGAACGGGACGGCGAACCCTCTGCTGGACCGCGAGGAACACTGCCTGCGGCTGGGAGAGAGCTTCGAGAAGCGGCCGCGGGCCTCTTTCCACACAATTCGCTGTAAGTCGGAGCTCGCCTTCGGCCGCTCCGGCGCCTCTCGCCCTTCTCGGCGCGCTCCGCTCTTCCCTCGGCCGTCCTGAGTGCGGGGAAGCCCTGCCGGCGTCGGCTCCCTGCGCACTTACCCCAGGTCTTCCCGTCGGTTTCTTTTCGCTTACTCCTTCCAAACCAGACCCTTCGTCACTCCCAACTTCTGCCTCGCGGTCCCAAACTCTTCCGGAAAGCATCGGTACCTTCCTCTTGCTAGCCCCTCCCAGGCCGCACCTACACTCTTTTATTACCGAAAGGCTACGACCCCACATCAGAATCCAGTTCTCCTCCAACCCATCCCCGTCCCTTTCTGATCACCCCACCAGGGTATTCCACATTTAAAGGACTCTTTTCCTTTGCTCCTGAACCTCATCTATTCCCTCCTGTTCATTCTCTTCCCTGTTTTCCTTTTCGTCTGTCTTTGTTCTTGTCACCCTAACACTGCGCGTCATCCCCAGAGAGTCCGCATCCTCCTCATTTGACTGATGTCTTTTGAGGTCACCTATACTACCCTGAGTCTAACTCAGGACCAAGTTCCTTGTGGGTGGAGAGTAAAATTAGAATTTGTGAGCCTGGAATAAGTTAAAGCTTGATCTATGTTTGGGAGCAGAAGAACAGGCCTAAAGAATGTTGAAGTAATAATTTTGCTGCCCTTCCTTTTCTGCATGATTACAGACTCTGTTGAGGGAGGGCACTTCCACTGGGTAAAGATTTGTATGTTAGGAATGGCTGACTGAGCATCCATCCCTCTGATTTCACAAGCAATATCCTGGTTTTCCATCTTAGTAGTGCTAATGCTGGCTAAGACTTGTTTTTGTCAAAGGAGCTAATAGATGTGACTCAACACATTAGAAGAGGGCGTGTTAGGTAATGAAGTTCCATCTTTCTGTGGTCACTTGCTATGCCATTACTATACTTCCTTCTACTGACAGCAGATCAGCTGTTTTAGAGGGAGGATACTGGTTGTGAATGTGATAGCATCATTTCCTGAGCAGTTTACTAAGTTGGTGTTTTAGTAGAGTAAAGGGCAATATGGAATTTAAGAGACACTTCACGTATGCACCTGACTTGCAGTTTGAGGCAGGTGTGTGTTAAAATAGAATAAGATGACAATTCATGTTATCCTGTAACTGCAGTTCAGAAACGTGGGCAAAATTAACCTTTGAAGATACAGTTCAGCCATCTGCTCCAATACCTACAGGAGTATTTTTCCTAAAACTGTGAAACTTGAGTGTGGCAAATCTTAATTCTGACAGTTTCTATGCAAAATAAAATCAGCTTACATGACACCATGGCCTTTCATATTTCATATAGGGCTTTATAATCACAGAATCTTTTAAAAATGCCCTGTTGCTTTTGATCCTCACAACAACCCTAATAAAACACCTTATTGGGGATAATAAGGCATTAATTTTTATCTGTCACTTGTGTATAGGGAATGTCTTTGCTTAATAAAATGGTATATAAATTCTTACTTATTTTTCCTTCAAAATAATCCAGTGAGGATGGGAGGAAAAGTATGTGGAGGCATAGATGTAACAAGAGTGTCCCTGAGTTGGTAATCATTGAAGCTGAGGGTTGGTACACAGCACATTGGACTGTTCTCTTTGCTTTTGTACATGTGACATTTTCCACACTGAAATCGTTTTTCAGAAATTCTGAATTATTTGTATTTACCATTTAAATGAGTAATAAAAAAATTAATTCTTAAATGAAAATGCCCACGAAGCTCCTACTATAAGAAGCTAGTAGAATAATGCTTTTTTTCCTTTTCCTTTAGATGACTTTAAGCCAGCATCTATAGACACTTCTTGTGAAGGAGAGCTTCAGGTTGGCAAAGGAGATGAAGTCACAATTACATTGCCACATATCCCTGTAAGTTCATTCCATTGTTATGTTTAATGTGGAATCACAGTGAGTCCTTATATTCTGTGTTACTGCAATTTGAATTTCCTCCTGTTTAAAATTTTCTAGATTTTCAAAGTGCCAACTAAGGAAATGAGGAATTTGGGGGTGGAATGGAATTCATGCTCCCCAGGTGCTTGAGTTAAAATGATTCTTTGCCATTTTTCCAAGCTCTTTTTCCCTAGCTTTGCTACAAAGTAGACAGCAGAGGATCTGGACACCTAGACCTTCTTTTAGGCAACTCCATCTAGAGAAGCCCTAGGTGCCATGCTGATATGGCACCAGCAGCTTAGAAGTGTGGGGCCGCTAAGCCACGAGTTACGGCAGTCAGGAGCAGGCTGACAGCTTTCAGATATCTGGCAAGGGATGCAGTGAAGGCTGATCATTTCAGAGCATTCAGCTAACTTAGTTAGCTGAACCTAGATAAAAGCTAAATTGAGAACCCTTGTAGAGAAAGACTTTCTTAAAGCACTGCTCAAGATAGCACTCTGATCACAAAGCCCAAAGAATCAGATAAAATACTCTTAAAAAAACGTGTCATTGAATGTTACAGCCTTGTCCTGGAATAACTTTCTTGGTAACCAGAGAATGAATGAAAGGCTCTGGACAAGGAGACATGGGAAGCTTTGTGCTGAGGAAAAAATTACTTGTCTGCCAGTTCAAATTGCTGTTTCATTACTTACGGTCTTTGGCAGGTTACGTCATCTCCCTTCAAACCTGAGTTTCCCAAATGCAAAATGAAGGGATTACATTAATGGTCCCTTAGGTCCCTTCCAGATCTGAATTTTTGCTGTATAAATAAGTGGTAAAGGAGCCAAGAGCCAAGCAGTTTTTGAAGGATTAAATCCTGTATTTAGCAAATATTAATTGAGCACCTACTGTGTGCTGGCCGATTACTGGGCATTGAGTACGCAATCTTGAACAAAACAAGCACATTTCTTGCCCTTGTGGAGCTTACAGTCTGGAGTTCAGATAAATATAAGAAAGCATAGCACTTATAGAAAATCTGGGAGGGCTTCCCTAAGGAAGTGACCTTTGAGCAGAATTGAGGGTTGAGGAATTGAAAGGGAGGGAGGGGCAGGATCTTGTTGAATGCCTGTAAGAAAGAGCTTAAGGACTCTGGAGCCTGCAGAGCCCAGGGGTGAGTGGTTTAGGGTGAACGGAAGGTCCTAATGGCTGTTTTAAAGATTTTGTTCTTTGGCCTCAGAGCAGTGGGGTGGCAATTGCAGAGTGTAGGCAGGTGAGTGGCATAATGTACTTACTCCAAGCTAAGCAGAATAATGAACCACCCTGTTGGTTATTTTGCATGAGGGGAAGCTCTATAGAGTCCCCAACTACAAGGAAATACAGAGATCAGTCATTAGTCTTACTTCTCATAGTGAAAGCTCTGCTTAGTCTAATACCAAGTAATGGTTAATTTGTTTTTCTCAATTCACATGTTACCATTATTGGTAATGTTCCCTGAATCTCTGGAAAAATGTATAGCAATCTAAAAAACTCATATCACCTTTCTTGATTACTTAGAATCAGTTGCACAGAGAGGAGTTCTTGCTGTATTATTATTATTTCCCCTTTCTTTTTGCCTGAGAAGTCAGGAGTTAAAATAGAAATCATTCTGTTATGAGTAGCTTTGATAAAGAGTTGATGAGCTAGACACTTGTAAATTCAGTTTTCATATTCCTAGTCAGTGTGTTTACTTTGATATCTTCCACTTCTGTGGCACATAGGGGTCCACACCACCAATGACTGTGTTCAAGGGGAACAAGCGGCCTTACCAGAAAGACTGTGTTCTTATTATTAATCATGACACCGGTGAATATGTGCTGGAAAAACTCAGTAGCAGCATTCAGGTCAAGAAAACAAGGTATGTGAATAACTGGATGCAGATTGATATGATGTTTCCATATCTTGGTATTATCTGTTCAATTATTTTATAAGGATGTGAGCACTTGGGTATCAGTGTCCTAGCAGTAATCTCAACAGTTGAACTACACCTGCATCTTCCCAGACAAGTCAGTAAAATATCTTTCCCCCAAATGCAAAAAGAAATAATGCTTTTAAGACCTGAAACGTGGAAGCCATTGGGAGAAAGGGCATCCTTTATAACTAAATAGATTTTATTAAAATCGTGGTGGTTGTTGACAGAGTACCACCTAAGGGATAAGGTTTAAATTCACAGGCTTATAATTATGAAAGAATAGCTTTGGCTATATTTTTGAATAGTGAGCACTTAAATGTTTAATTCAGCAAGCATTACATGTCTAATATATGAAGCCAACTAGATTTTATTTTAGTTAAAATTCATTCTGTAAATAGAAGTAACCCAGTGGTTCTATTGTTACATTGTGATACAAAATTTATTGTAATAAGTAATTACATTTTCGAATAGTACAGCCTGATGTTTTTCTTCATCATTCCTCAGCCTTTTCCTTCACTCATTGCACAAAAAATAAAAGCATTTACCATTTATTGAGGGGTTACCCAGTGCCAGGCTTTACGTCTCTATCTAGTCTTTATAAACAACTTTTAGAAAGGTGCTGATGTTACACTTTTTAAGTAAAGGGCTCTGCTGGAAACGAGGATTAGTGAGACTGTGACCCAAGTCCTGTGCAGAGGTTAGCTGTGGCCCAGGCGGTGCCCTGTACAGCCCCTGCTCCTTCCTGCCCCGGATGTGTCTGTATGAATTACCTGCAGGAACCAAGTGCTGCTGTCGCTCCTTTGGTGGTTGTGGGCCTTTCTCTTACCACTCAGTGTCATCTGGGAGCTAGCAGTTTATCACTTGGTTGCTTGTTAAAAGTACAGAATTTCAGGACATAGTAAGTCAGAATCTGCTTTTTAATGAGATCCCCAGATGACTGGTGTGCACACCAAAGTTTGAAAAACACCGGGCTAGTCCGTTGACAAAAGAAATTGTTAATAGGTAGGATTTTCTCATTTTAATGGAGAATGCTTTGCTTGGCTGCCGGCAGGAGCTGGCATGTGACAAGATGAGCCTGTAGTAAAGAGATAGTGGAAAAATGTGCAAACTGGCCAGTACTTCAAGAGCCAGTTTTATTTAGTAACTCATATACATGTGATTATAACTTTGTATTGCCCACAAGTCAAATAGTCATTTTCTACTAGTAAAGTGTTATTATCCTACATACTGGTTTTATCTGCTGTCTATACAGTGTGAGCTTTTTAGGGCAGCAAGTCTGTTCCATTCATCTGTGTACCTCTGGTGCCAAATGCAGTCCTGGAATGTAAGACAGTTGTTCAGCGAGTAGTTCATGTGATAAAATTACAAATATCAGTATTTTAAAGCAGTCTGTAAAGAGCATGGGGTTCTGCAGAAAATTCCAGGTACTTGGTCACCTGGACAAGTTTGAAAACCACTGTTTTTGCCCTTCTGGTTTCATGTCTGTATCTCCTTTCAGAGCTGAGGGGAGCAGCAGAATCCAAGCCCGCATGGAACAGCAGCCACCTCGTCCACCACAGCCGTCCCAGCTGCCACCACCGCCTCCACCAGTGCCATTCAGAGCTCCAATGAAGCCTCCAACTGGACCCAAAACTTCACCTGTAAAAGACAACCCCTCGCCTGAACCGCAGCTCGATGACATTAAAAGAGGTAGAGAGCATTTTCTGGGGCCGTGGTAGCAACCTCAGTGGTAGGTTCCTGTTTTTGTGGCGATCGCAGGGCTGCTGGGCACATATGGCCACGTGTTCCCTTTCTGCCACTGAGAGGCTCCTGCAGAGTGCGCCATGCCAGAGGAGACGAGGGTCGGGGCTCCTGCCACTTGTCTCATTGGACAAAGGGGAGTGACGAGTACTGACGTGAATTGTGACTATCTTTGCAGCTTTTTGCCCTGAAGCCCAGAATTTAAACAAGTGTGACTGCCATCCAAATGTCTAAGTAGTGTACTTTTAAGGCTTTGGAAGAAGAGAAATCTAAGGTGTTGGAGTTAAAAACCATGTGTATGGATGTAAGTGTAGTATCTAGGTTAGAGGGACATGTAAAACACCATGCCCAGGGCTTTGTACTAACACAGAAGTGTATAAATGGGAAAGCCTCCTGAGGACCAGTGGAAATGGACAATGGCCTAGAAAGACAGAAGTCAGGTCGGCTTTCTTCAAGGCAGACCTGAGACAGAAGCTTCCCTTGGCTTTCTCCCCAGACAGTGGGTGGTTTAGTTGTCTACACTTCTAGGAAGTTAGGAGGGGAAGTGTTTTGTTTCATATTTGTGAACTTCTATGAAACAAAATTAAATCCCTAACAGTAGTAAGCAGGGAAAGATAGAGTGTTGTCCTTGGAAGGTTTCCTTTTTCTACCTCATAGAAATCCTTTTAGCATTTGAAGTCACTCTCTGCACAGTTGTTAAGCCTCCTGACTTTTTTTTCCTTCATGGGTAGTGGAATGCTGTCTGTGAAATTTTTCACTTTAGTTGAACAGGAAGTAGACTTTGAGTCATCAGTTATTGCCAGTTATGCCTGAAGGAACCATAGTTGTTTAAGGCCACATGGTAAGTGGGAGGAACATCTGACATCTTCCTTGATGGGTCCTGAGTGTTCCAGTGACTGTGAAATAGTTAGGAAATGTGTTTTTCCTTCCTTCCTTTACATCTGTAAAAATGTAGTACCTAACAGGCATGGCTGTCTGTCCACTGTCTAAGGAGGGCAGCAGAGGAATGTTGTTCCACCATCCTTCTTCAGTCACATGGTTCCTCCTGCAAGCCTCAGTTCATTCGTGGGACATGAAAACCAGAAAGGACCTTAGAGGCTGTCTGTTCCAACCCTTTATTTTTCTAGTGTCTTGGAAAATTGATTAACTTCTCCCTGGGTCTCACTACTGGCTAGAGGTAAATCCAAAACAGGCTGTAAGACCTTCCCATTCCTAGTCAAGTTTTTTTCCACCTCTTAGCATAATATTTCTCTTACTTGGTGTTTAATCCCCAAATTCAGAATCTTTTTTTTAAAGTAGATGAGGGCAAAATAGACCCTTAACTCATTTCTTAATAGAACACCCATTATCTTCAGACAGTTGGCTTTTTAGTTATTTTGTGACTCTATATAATGTTTCCATTGTCTTCTCTGAAGGCAGTTTTCCTTTGCTTGTTTTGGTTTGGGTCATTTTATCTGTGCATTTGGAAGGAGTTGAGAAGAAAGAGTTTGTCTTGCGTTGCTCTTTTGCTCTTCACTGCTGTTGGTTTTGCAGGCACACCACTCACAGGGCCAGCGTGCTGCCTGGAGAGTGGTTGCTGTGCTGACCCGTGAGTCGTTGCCTTGCAGAGCTGAGGGCTGAAGTCGACATCATCGAGCAGATGAGCAGCAGTGACAGCAGCTCCTCGGACTCCGAGAGCTCTTCGGGAAGTGATGACGACAGCTCCAGCAGCGGGGGCGAGGACAGCGGCCCCGCATCTCCCCTGCAGCCTTCACACCAGCAGCCCTACAGCAGCAGGCCGGCCATTGCCAACGGCACCAGCCGGCCACAGGGGAGCAACCAGCTCATGAACACCCTCAGTAAGTCTGCTTTCCCTTTTCTGGCCGAGAGCACAACGGCATGTCAGGACGGATGTGTGGCCTTTGTTACTCTTACACCAGGATCTATAAACCTGAAGATATGTAAGGCATAAGAAAAGATGCCGACAGATAACTTGGAGCAGAAAGAAGTAAGTTACCAAGCAGTGAAAGAGGAAAGCACAGACCTGAAATCGTTCTTTGTTTCCTTCCCCACTGGCACAAATCAGATTTTATGCATTCTGGAAAATGCTGATACATTAACGGCTAGGCTCTAGATTTTTGCATACACCAGTTGTTAAGAGGCACTGCCTGCTGCCACACTGACCCCACCTCCAGGTCTTTTTACAGCCCCAAGAACCCAGTGTGTCCCGATGCGTCCAGACAGCCCACAGACTTGGGAACCAAGGCCATTAGGGTGTTTGGAGACCAACCAGGCTTTTGTAAGAGGGAAAGGAAGGGACATTATAATGTCTTGTCCACTTTCAAAGCAGTTGATGTTAAAGCAGAGGGAAACAAAAACAAGAACAAATGTGTTTATTTTGGAGGAGGGGGAGAGTGCTGGGTCTCTGTGCTTTTGTTTCTCCAGAACCTAATGCGTACAGCTTCCTCTGAGGAGGTTGGAGGTCGGGAAGCAAGGGTGAGTAGGCTGACCTAGTTAGCATTGCTGCTGTGGACTGAAGATGATTTCTAGCCTCAGCACTATAGACCTTTTGGGGCCATATAAAGCTTTGTTTTGGGGGACTGTCCTGTGCATTGAGGGATGATTCAGAGCATCTACACACGAGATGCCAGATGCATCCCCTCTTCTCACCTGGTTATGTCAACCAAAAATGTCTAGACATTGCCAGCTGTCCCCTGGGGGCAAAGTCACCCCAGTAGAGAAACACCACACTAGGCCTTGCCCGTCTACCTGAGTGAGTTCAACACTGTTACGATATCAGTTAAGGATATTGTCTGTTAGCCCATTATGTGGGCCCAGATTCTGGATACCAGGATATGCTTTGATTCTCTCCTCAAATTGGCTAGGGATAGGAAGTTTCACATTGGGAGTTTGGTACTCATCAATGGAAAAGTACCAGACAGCTACTGTGGCTTTAACTCAGTTCATTTGCCCCATCAGTGCTGTTATTCCTTTCTCCTAGAAAGAAAGAAAGAACCAAAAATGGCCCAGTGGGTGTGACCTACCTCCCAATGCTTTAACCACCCTTCAGCTCTCCAAGGCTCCAAGTCTTCCTGGCCCACAACCCTGTGAATGACAAGACCTTAATCTTTGCATACCTTATATATGATAAAGTACTAGAGTTAGGTAAACTAGGATCATCAACTGGAACCAACTTATAAACCCTAAAATCACACAATTTTATAAATAGCACAAATTTGCTAAACCCTGATATAAATACAAAGTAATAATGGTGTTTTCTTGAGGGTTAACCTGTATATCTTTTCCCCTCAGAAAACAAATGTATCAGTCTGAATCTGGATCACATCGATTATATAAGAAATTCAGAAACTATTCATCCCCAGTCACACTAACCTGTTACACACCCATCATCTTGCTTTGTAGGGGAGATGCCCGACTTAGCTGACTGCAGTAACTAGCTGTCGCCGCGCCCCCACTGCTTCCCTAAGTCTAGAGCAGCAGTTGTCGCATTGTTTGGTCTCAGACCTCTTTATTTAAAGTCATAAAAATTATTGAGGACCCCAAAGAGCTTTTGTGTCTGTGGCTTATATCTATCAATATTTACCATATTAGAAATTGAAACAAGTGTTTAAAATACTCAGTAATACACGTTAGCCAAATATTTCTGTGAAAATTTTGCCTATTTTTGAAGAGTAATATTGCTCTAAAACTTTGCAGATCTCTTTAATCTGCTTCTGCATTCAATCTGTTTTCATAAATTGTTTGGGTTGAAGTGTATGAAGAAAATCTGGCATGACACAGGTATATAATTAGAAAAGGAAGGACCCTCCTGAAAGGGTCTCAGGAGCCCCGGGGTCCTTAGAATAGAATTTGAGAAGAGCTGGACAGAAATGCACGTGTTCAGTTTCATTGTAATCCAAGTGGTATCAGCTTGGTCCTGTTATTCTTACTGTCAGATTGAAATGTTCACTACTTACATTCTTCACTCCTAAAACATAAATTTGACACGCTAAACCAAAGTTTGAGGCTTTATAAAGCTCATTAGTTCAGATTTGAGGTTTAGAGTAATGGGAAGATCCTGGGCAGGGGTCCACTGTAGGGGATATTAGATCAGCATACTGCTGGAGAAATGGGGTTCAGCTTCCGTAACAGGAAGCCCAACTTGGTGTTACTTCAGCTTTTATAAAGCAACTTACTGTGAACAAGTCTACTAGAGAGTGATTCAGTTATTTGTAAGTATTTCTTTGCTACTTACATATTTAAAGGTAGTCTGGCCTACACCTCCCCTGTTCTATCCCAGTAAGCAGCAATGCTATGCTGTACAGATACCAAAAATAACATTTCTTTAAAAATGTTGACTGAACCAGTTTTCTCACCACGCCAAATCAGTTTTCCTCCCTAATGAAATTGAACTGGCCTGGTTTTACTGTAGTGTGATAGCCAAGGCAGTCAGTCAAAGAATTTTGGGGAAGTGGTCCTAAACCCTGTGCTTTGGGTTTGATTCTGTTCTCTCTTTGTAGGAAATGACTTGCAGCTGAGTGAGTCTGGCAGTGACAGTGACGACTAGCACCGGAACTTCCAGAATCAACTTCTGGGTGCACAGACACGCTGAAAGATTGGGCTCCTTTAGCATGGAGTCCATCGCCAAGAGCAACTGTGGGTCAGTGGCTGTGGCAGGAGTTTGAGGCTCTTGAGCTTCCAGATACTCAAGTCTGTAACTTAGTGGTGATGGGTGATTTTTCTCATGTAATTTTTGAACAATCTCATGTTTCAAACTATAAGTAGATCTGTGGAAGAACTAACAGAATTATATTTCTATTTGGTTAACACTGTTAATGAAACACAGGCAAATATGCCATGGTTGAGGTTACTCAAAAGCCATATATTCACCAGGCCAGTGATCCAGTTTTAAACCTCAGCAGCCACCAGTTTGGCCAAGTGATCTGTACCAGTGAAATAAAACACAATCTTTGAGGGGTAGTGGAGAGAGGGGAACCTCAAACTGCAGCATAGAAGGATATTAAAACCACTTTAGCTGTTGACAGCTGGCCTAGCCTGACAAGCCTGTGTAAAAATGGGCTTCAAGATGGAGTCCCTGGAGTGTCAGCTGGGCGGGACAGTGGAGCTCTGCTAGTTCAATCCCCGCATTTATAGATAAGGAAAGGGAAGCACACAGCTGGCTTATGGCCAATATCCTGCTCCGCAGCCCAGGCTTTTCCCACTGTACCCTCCTTTGAATCTCATTTGTTGGAATCAAAGGTTCTTACACATGGGCTTAACAGCTGTACATTGCAGCTTTTATTGGATTCCAAAAGAAAATGTGTACTTCTAGCTTACATTCAGTCCAAATAGTCCCTGAATACATGCACCTGGGTAAGCAGATGACATCAGCAGCTGCATGTGATTCAGTTAACTTGGGGTGCTTCATTCCGCAGAGATCCATACTACGTGTTCTTCTCTCGGTGGATTGTAGTAGGGGGCGGTATGAATAGGAGAGGTCTAGTGAAGAAACCTTGCTGAACAAATGAACCAGCAGCAGGTTTCCAAAAACCAGAATCTAAATAGGAGCTCTGCAATATGAAATGAGCACATTCTTTGATAAGGTATTTCTGTTCATTCTTTTGTACCACTGTTTCTAACTCTGATTAGTATTTTTATAAACAACTAGAAGAAAGTCACAAAGCATTTTGCAATGTAGTTTCCAAATGAATCTGTTGTAGGAAACTGGTCACTAGTAAATGTTCCATATTGAGTGAATGTGTGGTAGATTGTCCCATAATTAATATGGAGTAGCCCATTCTTGTAACTTGAATGAATATGTCCTGAAAAATTGCCATCTACGTTGTTCATTGGGTATCAAGAACATTAAGAATGATTTTCCCTTCTTGGGTCCATCCACTTGGATGGCTTCTCCCTCCCCAGCTGGTAGATGGAAGCAGTCTGGACCTGGAAAGGAATTAGGTGATCCATGGTAGGGGCTTTGGCCTTAGAGAGCCACGTGTTTCATCCCCACACTGACCCCAGGGAACAGGAGGCGCGGGCCAGGAGCTGTCCAGCAGCGTGCTCCCACTGCTCCGCCAGGGGTAGGGCATGGTGCACACCCTGCAGTGGGTTCCAGCCATTGTGAGGTTTTGTAGATTTAATGGCAGGTAGGAATTTCATTGAAATTAGTTGATAATTGCTTTACAATTCCTTGGTAGTGACAGCTCAGGGAAGGTAAAGGCCATGATTGGGAAACTTGAATTGTTACTGAATGTGGGAATTATTTTGCTGCTCTTGCTCCAGCTGGGGCAGGTTCTAGGAACTTGAACTAAAAATACCTATTTAAACCTCTCTTTCCTTCTTTTTCTCCCCAAGTCTTTGTTTATATAGACAAAACTGTGGCTTTGGGCATGGTTTTTTGCATAGGAAATGCTTGGAAGTAGCGCTGGGTTTGGCTTCAGGCCCTCCCCCATCTTCATCCTACCCAACACTGCGCGGTTGTCCTCTAGCACAGCTCCCATTTGGTACTGTGCACAAAGCCTCGAGGGTTCTCTCCATCGCCGTCCAGCTTTACCCACCGCAGTAAGGAATCTTCTGTTCTTGATGATCAAGAATTGGGCCTCACAGAATACTTCCCCTCAGCACCCCTGACCAGCCAAACGACTGTTCTTCCTGCCCCTGCGCTGTCAGTCTCTCTGCCCCCTTCCCCTGCCAAACCCCATCCCTGAGGTGCTGTCCTTGTGTACTCTTCCTCTCTTCATTTCAGCCCAGTAGAGTGCTCTGTGCACGTACTGACCTTCCTGTTGCTTGAGGTCTGCTTGGTATGAGCCCCTGGAAAGCAGACTGTAACTCTCATCTCTATTTCCTGGGGTGTCCCCGGCAATAGATCAGATGCTCATGCCTACAGGGACAAAAACAGAAAAAACAGCAGTAGAGTATGGAGGGTAGACAGAAAACTTTCCAGCTCATATTCATGATTTTAAAATCTCTTAAGTGAATTGTTAAAATTGCCTATTCTTTGCTCTGTACAGTGTCTGCCATATTGCAGGTCACTAGACTTAAGCTGGAAGCATCCAAGGAGCCGTGGCAGGCCACAGTGAAAATGTGGTTTGGAAAAATAATCCAAACTATAGAGGTTTGTAATGATGCCACTCATTAACTTTTTTTCTATAGCAGAATCATTGTTTTCTATATGTGTGCTTCAGGGGTGGGAAAACTTGAAAATTCCAAGATCTTTACTTCCGTATTTGAGAGGCTAGTTAAGTAAGGTGTGTATATGGTTGTGTGTGTGTATGTGTGATATATTTATTACATTATTTTGAAAGAGAAATAGTCTGTTATGTGGACATATGTTAGGTACAGCCAAATTGGATGTTTCCATTCGGCAAGGAAGGTACAGTTTCTAAAACTCAGGATTTAACCACTAGGTTGGAAGACAACACCAACTGAAGAGTTATGAAATGTGTTTTTGTTGCTTCTGTTATTTTTCTCTTGGGTTCACTATCTTATGCTTTAATGACTTTTATATCTTATGCGTAAAAGTTTATTTTGCTTAATTATGAAGTAGATGTGCATGTTTACATTTATGTAAAATACTTGCTTTGTAAAGTTTTTTTTGGTTCTCTTTTTTTTTGCTGTTTATTTTATTTCATTTTTATAATTTATTTTGGTATCATTAATCTACAGTTACATGTGAAATATTATGGTTACTAAACTGCCCCTTCATCAGGTCCCCCCCACCAACCCCATTACAATCACTGTCCATCAGCATAGTGAGATGCTATAGAATCACTACTTGTCTTCTCTGAGTTGTACAGCCCTCCCCGTGCCCCCCCAACATTACATCTACTAATCGTAATGCCCCTTTTTCCCCCTTATTCCTCCCTTCCCATGCATCTTCCCCAGTCCCTTTACCTTTGGTAACTATTAGTCCGTTCTTCGGTTCTGCGAGTCTGCTGCTGTTTTGTTCCTTGAGTTTTTTTCTTTGTTCTTATACTCCACATAAGAGTGAAATCATTTGTCTTTTTCGGCTTGGCTTATTTCACTGAGCATAATACCCTCTAGCTCCATCCATGTTGTTGCAAATGGTAGGATTTGTTTTCTTCTTATGGCTGAATAATATTCCATTGTGTATATGTACCACATCTTCTTTATCCATTCATCTACTGATGGACACTTAGGTTGCTTCTATTTCTTGGCTATTGTAAATAGTGCTGCGATAAACATAGCGGTGCATATGTCTTTTTCATACTGGGCTGCTGCCGTCTTAGGGTAAATTCCTATGAGTGGAATTCCTGGGTCAAATGGTATTTCTATTTGGAGTTTTTTGAGGAACCTCCATACTGCTTTCCACAATGGTTGAACTAATTTGCATTCCCGCCAGCAGTGTAGGAGGGTTCCCTTTTCTCCACATCCTCACCAACATTCGTTGTTGTTTTGTGTTTTGGATGTTGGCCATCCTCACTGGTGTGAGGTGATATCTCATTGTGGTTTTAATCTGCATTTCTCTGATGATTAGCGATGTGGAGCATCTTTTCATGTGCCTGTTGGCCATCTGAATTTCTTCTTTAGAGAAGTGTCTGTTCATGTCCTCTGCCCATTTAATTGGATTATTTGCTTTTTGTTTGTTAAGGTGTGTGAGTTCTTTATGTATTTTGGGTGTCAACCCCTTATCAGATACATCATTTATGAATATATTCTCCCATACTGTAGGATATCTTTTTCTTCTACTGATGGTGTCCTTTGCAGTACAGAAGCTTTTCAGCTTGATATAGTCCCACTTGTTCATTTTTGCTTTTGTTTCCCTTGCCCGGGGAGATATTTTCATGAAGAAGTCGCTCATGTTTATGTCCCAAGAGATTTTTGCCTATGTTTTTTTCTAAGAGTTTTATGGTTTCATGACTTACATTCAGGTCTTTGATCCACCTTGAGTTTACATTTGTGTATGGGGCTAGACAGTAGTCCAGTTTCATTCTCTTACATGTAGCTGTCCAGTTTTTCCAACACCAGCTGCTGAGGAGGCTGTCATCTCCCCATTGTATACCCAAGGCTCCTTTATCAAATATTAATTGACTGTATATGTTTGGGTTAATGTTTGGATTTTCTATTCTGTTCCACTGATCTGTGGGTCTGTTTTTGTGCCAATACCAAATTGTCTTGATTACTGTGGCTTTGTAGTAGAGCTTGAAGTCAGGGAGCATAATTCCCCCTGTTTTATTCTTCCTTCTCAGGATTGCTTTGGCTATTTGGGGTCTTTTGTGGTTTCAAATGAATTTTAGAATTATCTGTTCGAGTTCATCGAAGAAAGCTGTTCGTAGTTTGATAGGGATTGCATTGAATCTGTAGATTGCTTTAGGTAGTATAGCCATTTTGACAATATTTATTCTTCCTAGCCAAGAGCATGGGATGCATTTCCATTTGTTTTTGTCCTCTTTAATTTCTCTTAGGACTGTCTTGTAGTTTTCAGAGTACAGGTCTTTCACTTCCTTCATTAGGTTTATTCCTCAGTATTTTATTCTTTTTGATGCAATTGTGAATGGAATTGTTTTTCTGATTTCTCTTTCTGTTAGTTCATCATTAGTGTATAGGAAAGCAACAGATTTCTGTGTGTTAATTTTATATCCGGCAACTGTGCTGACTTCTGATATTAGTTCTAGTAGTTTTGGAGTGGAGTCTTTAGGGATTTTTATGCACAGTATCATGTCATCTGCAAATAGTGACAATTTGACTTCTTCTTTACCAATCTGTATGCCTTGTATATCTTTGTTTTGTCTGGTTGCTGTGGCTAGGACCTCCAGTACTATGTTGAATAACAGTGGGGAGAGTGGGCATCCCTGTCTTATTCCCGATCTTAGATGAAAAGCTTTCAGCTTCTCGCCTTTAAGTATGATGTTAGCAGTGGGTTTATCATATATGGCCTTTATGATGTTGAGGTACTTGCCGTCTATGCGCATTTTGTTGAGAGTTTTAATCATGAATGGATGCTGAATTTTATCACATACTTTCTCAGCATCTATGGAGATGATCATGTGGTTTTTGTTCTTCTTTTTGTTGATGTGGTGGACGATGTTGATGGATTTTCGAATTGTCCTATCCTTGCATCCCTGGGATGAGTCCCACTTGATCATGGTGTATGATCCTCTTGATGTATTTTTGAATTCGATTTTCTAATATTTTGTTGAGTATTTTTGCATCTACGTTCATCAGGGATATTGGTCTGTAATTTTCTTTTTTAGTGAGGTCTTTGCCCGGTTTTGGTATTAGAGTGATAGTGGCTTCATAGAAAGAGTTTGGAAGTATTCCCTCCTCTTCTATTTTTTGGAAAACTTTAAGGAGAATGGGTGTTATTTCTTCTCTATATGTCTGGTAGAATTCAGAGGTGAATCCATCAGGTCCGGGGGTTTTGTTCTTGGGTAGTTTTTTGATTACCGCTTCAATTTCTTTGCTGGTGATTGGTCTGTTTAGTTTTTCTGTTTCTTGCTTGGTCAGCCTAGGAAGGTTGTATTTTTCTAAGAAGTTGTCCATTTCTTCTAGGTTTTCCAGCTTGTTAGCATATAGATTCTGATAATATTCTCTTATAATTCTTTGTATTTCTGTGGGGTCCGTCGTTATTTTTCCTTTCTCATTTCTGATTCTGTTTATGTGTGTAGATTCTCTTTCTCTCTTAATGAGTCTGGCTAGGGGTTTATCTATTTTGTTTATTTTTTCAAAGAACCATCTCTTGGTTTTATTGAGTTTTTCTATTGTTTTATTCTTCTCAATTTTATTTATTTCTTCTCTGATCTTTATTATGTCCCTCCTGGTGACTTTGGGCCTCATTTGTTCTTCTTTTTCCAATTTCAGTTATTGTGTCTTTAGACTATTCATTTGGGAATGTTCTTCCTTCTTTAAATAGGCCTGGATTGCAATATACTTTCCTCTTAGAACTGCCTTTGCTGCGTCCCACAGAAGTTGTGGCTTTCTGTTGTTGTTGTCATTAGTCTCCATATATTCTTTGATTTCTGTTTTCATTTGGTCATTAACCCATTGATTAATTAGGAGAATGTTGTTAAGTCTCCATGTATTTGTGAGCCTTTTTGATTTCTTTCTAAAATTTATTTCTAGTTTCATACCTTTGTGATCTGAGAAGTTGGTTGGTAGGATTTCAGTATTTTTGAATTTACTGAGGTTCTTTTTGTGGCCTAGTATGTGGTCTATTCTGGAAAATGTTCCATGTGCCCTTGAGAAAAATGTGTATCCTGCTGCTTTTGGGTGCAGAGTTCTGTAGATGTCTGTTAGGTCCATCTGTTCTAGTGTGTTGTTCAGTGCCTCTGTGTCTTTACTTATTCTGTCTGGTTGATCTTTCCTTTGGAGTGAGTGGTGTGTTGAAGTCTCCTAAAATGAATGCATTGCTGTCCATTTCCTCCTTTAATTCTGTTACTATTTGTTTCACATATACTGGCGCTCCTGTGTTGGGTGCATATATATTTATAATGGTTATATCCTCTTGTTGGACTGGCCCCTTTATCATTATGTAATGTCCATCTTTATCTCTTGCTACTTTCTTCGTTTTGAAGTCTATTTTGTCTGATACAAGTACTGCAACACCTGCTTTTTTCTCTTTGTTGTTTGCATGAAATATCTTTTACCGTCCCTTCACTTTTAGTCTATGTATATCTTTGGGTTTGAGGTGAGTCTCTTGTAAGCAGCATATAGATGGATCTTGCTTTTTTATCCATTCTATTACTCTGTGTCTTTTGATCGGTGCATTCAGTCCATTTACATTTAGGGTGATTATCGATAGATATGTACTTATTGCCATTGCTGGCTTTACATTTGTGGTTACCAAAGGTTCAAGAGTTGCTTCTTTACTATCTGACAATCTAACTTAACTTTTTTGTTAAGTTATTGTAAATACAGTCTGATGTTTCTTTATTTCTCTCCCTTCTTATTCTTCCTCCTCCATTCTTTATATACTATATGTTTTATTCTTTGCCTTTAGTTAGTATTTGGATGGTCTGCTTTCTTTGCTATGATTTTATTTTCTCTGGTGACATCTTTTTAGCCTTAGGAGTGCTTCCCTCTAGAGCAGTCCATTTAAGATATCCTGTAGAGGTGGTTTATGTGAGGCAAACTCTCTCAACTTTTGCTTGTCTGGAAATTGTTTAATCCCTCCGTCATATTTAAATGATAATCGTGCTGGATACAATATTCTTGGTTCGAGGCCCTTCTGTTTCATTATGTTAAATATATCATGCCATTCTCTTCTGGCCTGTAAGGTTTCTGTTGAGAAGTCTGATGATAGTCTGATGGGTTTTCCTTTTGTAGGTGATCTTTTTTCTCTCTCTAGCTGCCTTTAATACTCTGTCCTTATCTTTGATCTTTGCCATTTTAATTATTATGTGTCTTGGTGTTGTCTTCCTTGGGTCCCTTGTGTTGGGAGATCTGTGGGCTTCCGTGGACTGTGAGACTATTTCCTTCCCCAGTATGGGGAAGTTTTCAGCAATTATTTCTTCAAAGACACTTTCTATCTCTTTTTCTCTCTTCTTCCTCTGGTACTCCTATAACGTGAATATTTTTTCTGTTTGGATTGGTCACACAGTTCTCTTAATATTCTTTCATTCCTAGAGATCCTTTTATCTCTCTCTGCCTCAGCTTCTCTGTATTCCTGTTCTCTGATTTCTATTCTACTTACAGTCTCTTGCATCTAGTTCAGTCTGCTGCTAAGCCTATCGATTGCTTGTCTCAATTCTACATTGTCTTTCCTCACTTCCCTCACTTCCTCCCTCAGCTATTGCACATTTCTCTGTAGATCCATGAGTATGGTTATGACTTTTGTTCTGAATTCTTTTTCAGGAAGGTTGTGCATTTCTATCCCTTCAAGTTCCCTCTCTGGTATTGTCTGGGTCTGGGTGAGTTTTGTTTGTACCATATTCCTCAGTCTTTTCATGGCGATAGAAGTGGTCGCTGGTAGGTGCCACGTATGTCAGCTGTGCTCTTTAAGACTTTCGAAAAGAAAAAAGAAAGAAAGAAAAAAAAAAACACCCACCGGGAGTAGATTCTGTGGGGATGCTGTAGGTGGCACTGTTGCTCTACTATTCTGCCGCCGCGGCCACACTGCTCTGCAGGGCCCTTTGTAGCTCTGGCCGGGGCGGGAACAAATGGGAGGCTGCTGATCTCTGTGGGAAGTCTGAGTGCAGCTACTCTTTCCCAGTCGCCAGCCAAGGGGTCCGAAATTCCCCAGGATTCCCAGCCTGCTGGTCTTGAGTGTGCTGGGATGATCCTGGGCCCTTGTCTCTTTAAGACCTCCGCCTCGCGGGGTGCCGAGTCCTCTCAGGTGTAGTTGCAGGCTGTGTGCTGTCCTGTGTCTTCTGGTCTCTTTTTTAGGAATAGTTGTATTTGGTGTATCTTCATAAATACAAATGGTTTTGGGATGAGATTTCCGCCGCCCTGCTCACGCCACCATCTTCCCAGAAGTCCCTCTCGTTCTCTTAAAAGATCATTATATTTAAGTAAAAAATGAAAGTCAGCAAGGCACTTCATGTCTTTGCGGGTTTTATTTTCTTACTAGAAATCAGTGAGCTAGAGAGCTGTGAAAAATGTAGGGTATCCTTTGTGCTTGAGCCTAAGTTGATTCCTTTTTAATATGGTGTTTATGACCATTAGGGTGTGCACCTTAGTTTTAAAAGGTGTGAACAACAAAACTAAAGGATTAATTTTAGCAAGCCACATGGCATCTGAGACCACTTTACTTGGTCTGGAAAGGCAGCCTTAGCTTGGGGTCTGAGAGCCATGCAGTGGTTAAACTGAATCTGTAGGCATATTATTGAGGCATTTTAGCTCACCAAATTTCTTCCACTTGGAATGCCGTTCCTCAC
This sequence comes from Phataginus tricuspis, assembly GCA_029783875.1. Taxonomy (NCBI): domain Eukaryota; kingdom Metazoa; phylum Chordata; class Mammalia; order Pholidota; family Manidae; genus Phataginus; species Phataginus tricuspis. Next base: position 50,386,915 of record JAQQAC010011420.1, on the reverse strand, counting down.
ACACTCAAGTATCGTCCCACATACACCTCTGGCTTCCAAGTGACTTGCTCATGGGAAGTGACCTTGCCTTCTGCCTCCGTTCACACCTCTGATACAGCAATGCCGCCTGTCTTGTGTTCTTGGCTCCCTGATAGAGTGTAAACTCCTGGTGGGTGGTGACCATATTCCTTTTTAATTCTCTGTGGTCTTTCGCCTAATGGGTGCTGAATAAATCTTTATTGAATGCAATTGCATATTGAGATATAGGCTGGAAGTCCCCTGCTGCTGATTAGGCAGCTGGCCCCCATTTCCCCAGGTGAACATAGAAGCTAGACTTGAACCCGGATGTCAGGGGAAGTGGTGGTGTGCATTTATGATCTAAGGGACTTTGATCCTCAGTTAACTGTTCTCACTACAATGATATGTAACAAACCATCCCAAAACTCAAGGCTTCAAATAAGCATTTATTTTGCTTACAAGTCTGGACTGGCGATTTAGACTGGGTATTGCTGGACCGTTTTGGTCTTGAAGGGGCCTTCATATGCCTGGCAGTTGACAGGTTCCGCTATCTAGGACAGCCTTGGCCGGCACAACCAGGGTAGCTCATGTCAGCTCAGTGTATTACCCTCTAGCACTCTAGCCTGGGCACATTGTCATGGTGAAGGTAGAGGTGCTGGGGAGAGAGGAGACACAACTGCCTTTGTCACAATTCCTGATATGTCCCTGGCCAAAGCAAGTCGCCGGGGGGTGGGACAACATACTCCAATTGGAGGAGTTGCAAAGTACCTTGGAAAGGTGTGGAGGTGGGGAGATGTGAAAATTAGGACATGATTGCAGTCAGTCTACTCCCACGTACCCATTTCACCCCCATGGTGGAGAACACTGGGCCATATGATCACTAAGTTCCCTGCCAGCTGCAGCTTTTCTCCTGGCCCAACACAAGTTTTGTCAGAGTTAAGGCTGCTTTCTATTCATGGTCCCTGCAGAGGGCACCAAACCCAAGCCAGTGCTCCTCTGGGGATGGCACTTCCCTCTTCATTCAATGCATGTCGTTTGCTCCCCTCCTAGCCTACAGCAGGATTCCAGTTCCTTAATGCTAAGTAACAAATACCCTAAACTTAGTGGTTTAAAACAACAACCATCTTATGGAATGTGTTGCTTAGGAATTAGGACAGAGCTTGAGTGGGCAGTTCTAGTTCTTGTGGCATCAACTGAGGTTACTCAGTGGTACTCAGTTGGCAGGTGGGCAGAACTGGAGAATCCAGGCTGGTGTCACCCATCTGGCACCGTGTTGGGTGTGGCTGGAAGCAGAATCATTTGTGACCATCAACCAGAGGGCCTATAAGGCCTCTAGCATGGCAGTCTCAGGGTAGTCAGTCTTCTTACAGGATGGCTGCCTTGTCTGGAGCAAATGTTCTAAGAAGGTGCAAAACCTTTTATGACCTAGCCTGGGAAGTCACAGAGCATCAGGTCCACAGTATTCTGTTGGTCAGAGCAGTCAAAAGCCCACCTAGATTCAAGAAGGGCCAGAGACCCCCACTTTAATGGAAGAGTATAAAAGAGCCACCCCCACCCCAACAAGTTCCCCTTTCCAATTGCTTGACTGCCATTGTTGTCAAATGACACAGCTCCCCAGAGGAGGAGTTTCTAAAATTCAGTGCCTGGTCTGGCAGCCTCAGCAATCCCTGGAACCTTGTTAGGAATGTCCCAGGTGCCACCCTAGACCTGCTGAATCAAAGTCTGGGATGGCACCCAGTATTCTATTTTCACAAGACCTTCAGATCATTCTAATAAGCCCTGAAGTTTGAGAGCCATTGCCCCAGAATAAAACCTCCTCCCTTGGTGAGCCTCAAGTGATGACCAGTGACCACAGTGACTGCCCTCACCCTCCTGTCCTCGGTGTTGGATTGGGGGTAGCTGGGGTGGGGCATGCAGTGAGGTGGCATCCTGTGTGAGTCAGGACATCAAAGACCAAGTCTAGAAGAGGGATTGAGTGGTGGAGGGATGGCAAGATAATCTCATTGTCCTTGAAATTGCAGGTGCCAAAATAACCACAAATTAAATTCTCTCGAGATATTAGGGTCTTGGCAGCAGATTTCATTGTAACAAGGGCCTCCTTTTCTTCTTACAAAGGGAGAGGGGCAAGGGGGAACAAAGGGTAGGGGAAATAGCCATTTTTTCCTTTAGTGCAGTTGTTTTTTGTAGAGTTGTTTAAAAGCCAACTGTCTGAAGCTGGAAAAAGCTCAGGTGAGCCCCAGAAAGAAAGCCCCTCTGATAAAGGCAATGTGAGTTATCTTCCTCTACTTCTCAGGGGGTGGTTGGATGAGATGGGGGTAGAGTCCTTAGCCCCTTACTCTTGTGTGATTCGCAGCCCTGTCAGAATGTTACACTTGAAGATTCAGCAGACCAAACCATGGAGCTCTGGGACCATGGGTAGTAACAGTGGGTGCTCACGTATAATAATCTTGATGAATGAACAGAGTCCTTGACCTGTGAGTTCATTGTTGCCACACAAATGAAAGATCTGAGTTTCAGCGAACATTTAAATTGGTTCTCTCCACTGGGGGGGAGGGCTGGGGCGGGCAGCTCAAGTAAAGCAGTCTGGGGGGCATAGGTTGGCCCATTAATTGTAACGAGGTTTGGAGAGTCCGAAGCACTTGACCCATGTGCCCTCCATGCCCCTATTAGCGTGATGAACCAGTGTGTGCACCCCAAGACGCTTCGAAACTTTGTCCTACCATCTTCCCAGGTACCGTTCCTAAGTACTAGTTAGTAAGCTTCCTTCAAAGACCTTACTTTGCTTATAAATGGGTCATTCAAATGGCTTTGCAGGTGGATAGAGAAGAATTCTGGGGCCACAGCCCTTCCCCACTTCCCTGGTTGTTAGGAGCCTCTTGACTGGCCCAGAGAATCCCAACCACAGGCTGAATCCTTGAGGACCAGGCAAGCAGAGCTTAGACCTCTGTCCAGACAGCAGAACTCAGCCCTGTGCCCTGTCCACTTGCCGGAGCAGACACCAATAAAGCCAGTTGCCAAGCTGACAGGGAGCAGTGAGCTCTCCCAGGGTCACTGCTGCAGTTCTGCAGGGCCACAGTCACAGCTTCCTTTGAGGGACCGCTGCTTTCTTTCCAATGATATTGCCAGTTTTGCTCTATTGCTCCTGCCACCTAAAGAAAATCACCATGAAGCTTTGTGACCAAATCATTTACTGTCAAAACTTTGAAGTCTGCAATCCTATCAATAAGAGTGGAACTTTCTACTCTTGTCTGGAACCTGAGCTGCATGAGTCACTTTGACACAGGGAAGCAGTTTCAATTTCTACCCTAGATACAGAACTTCTGATAGAGATTTTGGGGCATGACATTCCGTGTTTTTCTTAACTTTGTAGTTTCCCAAGGAATCAGGACCTGGGTCCACTTCATAGTCCAGGTTTGATGTTGACCCACTTTAACATAGTCTGCTTCACTGTCCCGACACTGCTTCATTTGCATTCTGTATACCCTCCATCCCTCCCCGGAACCTATCATCATCTTGCCTTTCTTGGTGTGACGAGACGCCCCATTGTCCCTCTGGTGGTGGTCTCCCTGCTAAAGTTAGTAAACTTAATTTTGTTGGCCTGCAAGGTCATCTCTGGTGTTATTCATCAGGCAGATGAGTGGGCAGCCCCGCAGTGCTGGAACCGCTGCTCTTCACTGCTTGGCAGTGGAGGCTGTGCTCCAAACACAATTGTGATATCAGCCTCAAAAGGGGGAGAAAAATGCCCCAGGTACCCAAAGAGGTGATTGGCTTGGCCTGAGCCACTAGATAATGACACAGATAAAATCCAGCACTGTCTAAACAATTTCTGTGTGTCAGAAATTTTAACCATATTATAACCGAAATTCACACAACCCTGAAATAGGGCACTATTATCCCCACCATGGAGATGAGAAAACAGAGACTCGAGAAACTCAGCAAATTATGCAGGATAGTTAGACAGTGAGTTGGTGGCAGAGCTAGGCTACAAATGCAAATGTGCTAAGCAATCCTGTTTTTTTCACTACCTACACCACATCTTTCACAACCTGTGGCTCCCTTTGAGAATTGACCTCTCCAAAATCAGAGCCACCCAGGAGCCTTCTGGGTGTGAGCAGTCTTCCCAAATGTATGCCCCAAGTGGCTCAGCACCTATTCCTGCCAAAAAATAACAAAACAAAACCAGAGAGACAGCCACTGTGACAGACACTGTGTCCCCAGTTCCCATCCCCCTTCCCTGCTCCCCAGTATTTGGTGTAGCAGCCACCCCTTACCCACATAACCTGTGTGCTTGAGGGTCCCCAGGAGTGGGCTACGGGTAGTTTTATGATCTTTGCCAGAATTGGGTTCAGGAACCCAGTGTGATCCAATCAGCAGGTGGCATTCTCCTGGCAGTAGAAATTAGTTCCAGCATTGGCATGTGACCCAAAACAGGACAATGAGGCTCAAGGCAAGACTTCTGGGAGCTTCTGGAAAAAATATTTCTTGAGAGGGACTGGAACAGATGTTCTTTCCTCCTCTGAATATTGTAGGGTACAGAAGTAAGCGTGAAATGGTATTAGTCAGCTTGTGAATACCTTAAGAATCAAACTAACAGGACAGATGCAAATAACTGAAAGGATAGGCTCAGAGAAATTGAGCGGGAGCCTTGATTGAGCTATGCCTGATCTCCACACCACCAGTGGAATTTCTAGGTTTCATGAGCCAATGAATTGCACCCTGTGGTTTATATCATATTTAAATTGGATTCTCTGCTCCTTGCCAACAAAGTATCTGGGCCCCCATGGCCTCCTTTGCTGACCAGTTGCACCTCTGAAGGCCCTGTGATCATCTCAGTTGTTCCATGTGACACCTTGGGAGCAGCTGAGGGCATCCATCACCCCTCCTTAGCATGCCCTGTCACTGCTGGAGGTCAGAGTCCACACTCACGAGCTGTTAGAGTGAGGAGAAAAGTCAGTCCTTGTCTACTTTCTTTCAGGTGAGGAAACTGAGGCTGTGGGAAGTGAGGAACCAAGTATGAGCCCAGGTCCTGGGATTCCCAGTTTGGTGCTCTTCCCTCTGCCTTGTGGCACTGTGGCTTCCCACAGACCAGAAAATGCTCTCAAACATTTCCCTGGCACGGGCGCACTCTAGGCTACCTACCTATTCAGTGACTGCCTGGCCTGCTTACAGAGCCTGCTCCTAGACCACATTAGCATTTCAGGGGAGGACTTGTGCCACCATCTTCCCTGATCTTTCATCTTCCCATTTAAAAATGCCACAGGGGCAGAATTACTATTATTATATATGTTCTTAAAGCATATGATTTTGAATCCTTTCATTTCCTGGGCCTTTCAGAATCCTCCCTTGAAATAGCAGGAGACAGTCTCACCTGTAGTACCGCAGGGTCCAGGGACAAGAGCATAGATGGAGACTCAGACAGCAAATATCTAAGTATTTACATTATAATCAAACTAACCAACTATTATTAAATACATTCTCTTTGCTTAGCTTACAGACGCACTTCCATAAAGACCTGGAAAGCCAGGTTTGCATTTCGAATTTTTGGATTCCTCAAAGTTCTGTAGTAGCACAAGGAAAGCAAGGCCTTACCCGAGCCCTGCCCACTAGCCCAGCTCATCCCACACTGAGAGGGCCTTATGTGCCTGTGTGGAAACCGTAGCCTGTGCATCCACAAACAGTTTCTCCCTGGCCATCTCTCAGGCTTAAAAGTGTGTGCAGGTCACACTCCAGAGAGCAGACATGGGGAAGAGGCCTGCATAGGCCCTGGAAGCAGGCTCAAGACCATGCAGGTGGAAACTGTGGTTTCGTGGATGCCTGGACCGTGGTCTGGGAGAGGGTGTGCAAGTTCCAGTGGTCATGTCACGTGGACCCATGGACTCTGGCCTGTGGGGAGGGTCACGACCAGAGGTGGGCCACCCTAGTGCCCTCCAAGGCAAGGGACCCAGGTCAGGGCCCCTCTTGACCAGGTCCAAGGACAGTACAGGACCTCCATGTCATCCTAAATAAGGTCCTAATACAAGGCCGGGATTAGCTGGGGCCGGGCTAGCGAGACTGGGCTTTATGATCTCAGGAATCGCTCCACATCTCCAGACCTGTTTCCTCCCTTGTCTCTGAGGGAACAGGACTCCTTCCACTTTCTAGAACCTTCAGAGTCTGGGAAGCAGACTTGAATTCAGACCCCTCATTCCATCCAGCAAAGCTGGGACTCTGGCCCCAGCCCTGCAGGGAAGAGAGACCCACAGTGGGGAAATGAACCACCTTTATGTCTTGACTGCCATCTGGAGACCCTGCTATAAAGCGGATGGCTTACACGGTAGCAACATCACCCAGGACCTTGCAGTGGAGGCTAAGGGAACCGGGCTGATCAATGTGCCCGCCTGGGCTGCCCCACCTTTAGGCTGTCCCTGTCCTCTATAGACCACCGACATGATGGCCACTGGGCCAGAAACCCCTGTCTGTTGAGTTCCCAGGACTCAGGCACATTAAATAGCTCCATACAAAAGCCCAAGAGTGTCCCTCCCCCTGGTCATAAACAGGCAAATCCCATTTGAGGTTTGCCACGGGGGAGGATGTCCTTCCAACACAAAGCTAAGCCCCACTCAGGAAAGATGGTGGTGAGGCGGTCCACAGACATGCCCCACGGTCCTGTAGAAATGGACTCAGGCACAGACAGGAGGGCTGGGCTATGCATCAGAGAGACACAGAGGGGCCCCAGGAGCGAGCAGGCAGCCAGGCCCTGGCCTTTGGGACTTACGCCATCTCCGCCTGGAGCACTCAGGAGAAGGGCCCAGATGGGGAAACAGGGCGGCATTTCCCCAGGGGCTAAGGAAACACCAACAACCTGCCTGGGCGTGCACTCAGGATGTCACTCTGCTAGCGAAGCTTCCTGAACAAGCAATGGACATGAGGGACATTTGCAAGGCAGAGGTCAGAGTGCAGGGAGCCATGAGGTCAAAATGGTGCCAGGGAGGATGCAACCATGAGAGGCACCCTTATAAGAAAAAGCAGGAGGCCCACCCCACTGAGGCTCCACGTCCAGCCAGGCAGAGTGCAGCTTCGGTGGCCTTCCAGTACTCTTGACAGCTCGCTGGCTGTCTTCTTGGGGAGCTGCAGCCACATGAGGCTGTGCCGGGCTCTAGCCAGCTGAGGACCCTCCGGAGCCCCACAGAGAGAATGGGCCCACCTCCCGCTCGGTAGTCCGCAGGCCTGGAGGGACCCAGCTGCCCTGCATGAAGATGCCTCCTGGAGGTCAGAAGCATGGAGAGGCGGGCATGGACACCAGTCGCCCCAAATGGGATGAGCACAGACTCGAGCAGCCCTGCGGCCCACGTGTGTCTAACAGCATCGGCTGAGCCCACAGCCTGGGCCAGCAGCATGCCAGAAGAGGATGGGCACCGTAGGCCTGGTGTCCAGGCGGTAGCGATGGGGAGCGATTCCCAGGCCGGACGTGTGGCAGTTTTCCGGTCCTTGGGTTAAGACAGGAGGCAGCGGTCCTGATCTTGAGGCAAAAGCGTGTCTCAGCGGCAAGAGTTTGCCTTGTTTTTGTCACACGAAGGTGGCAGCTGGACCAGGATGGTATGAGACCGATTTGACGAGGGCGGGGAGGCCGCTGCCAGTCGGAAGGCACGGCGCTCCTGCTCGCACCCCTCATGTGAAGTAACGGCAGGCCGTGGAGTCGATGTGGCAGTACTGCGTGCACCGAAGGTCTCCGTAGGACCTGGGGAGGCGGGCGCGGGTCAGCGGCAGGACAGCCTCCCCCTCCCGGGCCTCACAACAAAGGCAGTTCTAAAAGGCCACCTCTGGTGCCCTTTGGTCAGACCCTACGAATGGCAGCTGCTCAGGACTTGGGGGCCCGCGGGGGCTGTTCTCATTCTCCCTTGAGGTGAGGGCTGGGGGCAGGTGAGTGCAGGCCTCTGGGGCTTTTTCCCTTGAGCCCAGCTGAGGGATCCGGCCGGGGTCTCGTAGCCTTGCTCTGACACAGCATCTCCAAGAGGACCCCTCCCTTCTCAAGGCCTGAAACGTGTCTGGTAGATCACACTGTATCGATGCAAGTGTAATTCTGTGCCATTCAATATGGCAGCCACTGGCCATCTGTGGCCACTGAGCTCTTGAAATAAAGTCAGAGTGACGAACAAACTGGATTTTAAATTCTATTTAATTTTAATTAATTTTAGTTTAGTAGTCACATGTATGTGACCAGACGCTACCCTTTTGGACAGCGCAGTCTATACCTCTGTAAGCCCAAGTGCGAATCCCGAGTCAGGTCAGTGTGTTATACATTATGTCCATACCAAAGCGTCCCGAGGCTTCTAGGGATCAGGAGAGTAGCCTCAGTGAGCCAGGGGGTAAGAGCCACCCTGGCTTCATGTCGACTGTGTACTCAGTTGTCTTTGGAGCCATCAGCCAGCTCTCTGGCAGGTGCCTGCTAGGAGCCCACCCTTACTTCAGGGATGAGGCAGTACAGACAGACACACAATGTGGGGTGTCCTGGCCTAGCCCACAGTGCCCTGAGTTTTGGAGTGACTACAGGTCTGCAGTTCTCCCGGCCTGGCTTATATGTTGATACATGTTTTAGGGAGTGGGCATTGAAGAGAGTCCCTTGGAAGACAGACCAGAAAGGGGACAACAGAGAGCCCGGCCTGGTGCTTGTCCCCCACTCCACCAAGGGCCTGAGTCCAGGCCTACCAGAGGGATAGGGACAGAGCTGGAAGCAAAGGCTGAAGAGATTGGGCTCCCAAGTGACTTGGCAGGGGCAGGGGCCACTGACCCGCTCTGGAGCCAAGGGAGAAGCAGGGCGCGGGCTGGGGGAGGAACAGCCTCCCGCTATCCCCAGAACCCTTGAGCTCTCTGGTTCTGTGAGGGTGAGGGGGGGCATGGTACCGTTCTGTGCCCTGAAAGGAGCCCAGGAGGCTATATGCTGGGTATGGACTCAGTGCTTCACAAGGCCAGCGGCCTTCAGGTGGCTGGAAAGATGTCTACGTGGAGGCCAGGATTCTAGAATACTTATCCTGAGCAAAGTGAACACCCACTGAAGAGTCTCAGAAATAACTAGAGAGACCCTTGACAGGACTACCAAGTTCCTGGGGTTCTCTTGGAGGGGCCATGTGCTGGCAAAATCGGACGTTAATGCCGGTGTGATCTCGCCTGCACCCACAGGCCCGCCCACGGACTGGGGAGGAGGACTCCGGGAAGTTCGGGTCACACAGAGGCTTAGGCTCTCTGACATCCCCTGACCCTCCCACCCTCCAGGTCCATTGCCCAGAAGACCGGTGTGGTCAGGGGGATAGAGGCTGCTCGTCCAGGGTCAGCAGCTGAGCTGAGGGGCTGCTGGCCCCAGGCACCCAGGACAGAGCGGTGGCTGTGTCTGCGAGTGGCATGCAGGCCACTCTGAGAGGGCACACGCATGTTCGGTGTTTATCATCCGTCCGTTAACAAGGTGATCAGGGGTCACGAGGTGCCACCATACCTCAGTATCTAGAAATTACCAGTAATCTAAGAGGCACTCAAAAATGTTTGTGAAGGAAAGAAGCGGAGGGGAGGGAGACAGGGGTGTCCTAACCACATGAGAGGTGATCCCTACCCTGGGAGATAGGTCTCGCAAGTCAGGGAGCCGAAGTCAGAGCCGTCGCAGTCCTCCACGCCCCCGCGCCGGTGACCGTCTCCACAGTAGGCTCGGCGACAGCCTGAAGAACACAGGAAGTGCAGGCCTGAGGAGGGGCAGGCGGGCAGGCGGGCAGGCTTGCCTCCGCCTGTAAGGAACGTGTGGCTTAAAGGATCCACCGGCGCGCCCCTTGAAAAGGCCTCCATTGAAGCTTCAGACCCAGACCTCACCCTGGAAAATAAGGGGACCTGGGCCTCAGCCCAGCCCTGCACTTGCTGGCCAGGAGACCCAGAGCAGGCCAGTCGGCCTCTCCCAGCCTCAGTGCCCTCATCTCAGTCTGGGTGCAGGACTCCGCCTGCCTGTCACAGGACCCTGCAGCTCCCGAGAGGTGAGCGGCAGGAGACTGAGCACTGGGACGGGATGGCCACGGTGGCTCACGTCTGCCTACAGAGCTCTTCCAGCACGGGCAACCCCGTGTCCGGGGGAGCCGGGTGATCTCCAGTGGGGTCCCTGTTCTCAGGCAAGAGGAGGCTCTTGAGGAATGAGTCCTACCCTCATTTTACAGGGCTTCACGACCCCATTTTTCCTTCCTGCTGTGTATCTCCTATTTAACAGCCTCTGCACCAGGGCCAGAAAGGACTCCCGGTGAAGCCAGATCCTAGGGCTTCTCACAGGGAGTGACTAGCCTGCGAGAGAACCAGCAGCCCCACCCCGTGCACCCCCTCCTCGCCGCGCTGCCGGGAGTGTGACTGCATCCGGAGCTGCACCCTGGCTCCTCACGGCAGGGGCTTAAGCCTGCCAGGGAAGGGGTGCTGAGCCCTTACCACAGCCAGACAGTCCACACACGTTAGCTCGTGGGCTCTCCGAAGACCTGAGCGGTACCATCATCCCCATTTCTCAGCTGAGGAGAGTGAGGCTTGGAGCCGTTATTGCCCTCCATCACCCCACTCACAGAGAAGCCTCCCTCTGAGCATTCAGACTGCTCTGTCCGACTCGAAAGCCCGTGCTTTCCATCTCACCTCTGCAGCACTATGCTGCCCGCCTGTCTTGGCAGCACCCCGGAGGCCCGAGCACCGCTGGCTAGCCTGCTTCCCCCAGAAAGGGCTTTGCTACCAGGCTCTCCTGGGAAAAGTGATTCCTGATTCAAATTCTTGGCTTCTTGCTTTTGCCTTTTGTTCCTGCATCACCTTCATCTTTGGATAAAGAATGTGGATTGGAATGTGGGTTTTGCCTCCATTCAGAAAAAAGGGAGGGCCTGGTGGCTTCTCTGGAGGCCAGATCCTTGGGTGGGGAAGAGTTAACATCTGGCCTGAAAGGGGCGGGTTGGCCCCACAGCAGCCTAGAGATACCCATTCTGGCTCTAGAACTGCCCCAAGCCACCGCACCCCACCCTGATGGCAGCCCAGCTTCAGGCTGCCCAGGGCTGGGCCCCACTCACTGATGCAGTCATCACCCACGTCGGCATTCCCGTCGTCACACGCCTCCCCTGGCTGCAGGACCCCATCCCCACAGGAGCCAGCATGGTTTACGGTGTAGTCCACAGGGTAGAAAGGGGTCATCTGGCCAAAGAAACACCGCAGTTACCAGAGATGGCACAGGCAGGGCGGATCGCTGGGACTGGGGACAGAGGAGCCCTGCTGGGGGCAGCCCTTGGCTTCCTCCTGGGTGGGAAAGGGCCTCCTTTCCTGTCTCCCAGAGCTCTGCAGTGGTCAGCAAGGCTGGGCTGAGTGAAGGCAGAGGCCTGGAAGTGTGGGAAGGTGAGGCCATCTGGAACCTTGGCTCGAGGAGGTTCTGTCTGAGAGCAGGGCCATGGGCAGCAAGGTGCCCTGCCCTTCTGGGGAGACAGACTGCAGGGAGCTCCGCCCAGGCCCAAAGCTGGCCTTCCTTTCCTGTAATGATGTGCCCCTTCCCTGGGGCGGGGGATGCGGTGTGCGTCCTGAGTGCCCTTCTCCAGGTACCTGGATAGGGAGCCAGCCAAGGCTGTCCTTGAAGTACAGAGACCTCTGATCCCTGCGGAAGGCAATGGCATTTTGGGTGTTCAGCCTCTCAAGCTCCTCCTGGTTGTTAACCACAAAAATCTGCCAGAGAAAACACTGGTGAGGATTCCAGAAAACACTTCTACAGGGGCAGGAAAAAAGCTGGAGGAGGACACAGTCTCTAGCCTTGGATTGGTGAACAGCTGGGAGGGGAGTCTGCATACATTGCACCCTCATAACACCTCCTGAACTGGGGAGGGATGTGTTGATTCCCACATCTTTTCAATCCAGTCGCTATCCAACTTTCAAATGAAAATATCCACCATGATGTAAAATTTTTAAACATTCAAAATGTTCCCGACTTAAATAAAAAGGTGATGTCATCTAATCAAGTAATTCAATATCTAGAAATGATTCTAACAAAATTTTTACACTCAGAGGTGTTCATTACAGTGTTATTTAGTGAAAAACTGGGCTCTAGCTAAATAAATCTCAGCATAGCCATGTGATGGATGATTATGCGTCCATTCCGCTGATGAAATGATGTCCAGAATTCACTTCAGAATAACCCAAGGGGGTGGGCGAGTGCAGTAGTGAGTGAAAGTAAAGACAAAACAAGGAAACAGGATTAGCCACAAGCTGATAATTGGATTTGGGTGAAGGGTACATAGAAGTTCATTTAGTTTCCTGTATTCATTTGAAATTGTCTATAATTTTTTGTTCTTAAAAAGACAAAGAAAATACTCCAAAACGGACCCAAAACCAAACGCACAATTTGTTTTTCTTCTTTTGACTTTCCCTCATTTTACGATTTCCTATAAGGAGTGTGTACCCAATATAATGGGGGAAACAAGTTTAACTAAAAGGCTTTTACAAAGTCTCAAAAGAATCAGGTGAGAGATCTTGATGCGTGAGCACCCCCAACTTTTCCCAGCAGAGCCTTACCACAGGAACTTGTGGGGAGCTGGGCTCAGGCATGGACTCCCCGTGGGAAGGGTCATTCACGTTCATGAGGGTTCCACAAAGACATCTTCCTGGAGGCCCCGGAAATCCTCTTTCCCCTTTGGGTCCCATTACAAGTTGTCCTAGGAAGCAACAGACTTCTAGGTCACCAGAGCGAAGGAAGAGAAGGCCAGATAGCTCAGGGAGATGTGAGCAACTTTCACAGTAGAAAGATGGCTGAAGTCCACAGTAACTCCAGTGGACCAGGAGAGAGGTTCAGAGGCACTTTTGATCCCAGATGTGGAGGAGGTGATATTCTTTGTGGGTCCCTTAATCACATGGGTGTGGCAGCACCTTTCCCAACCCTCATTCTCCCTCCCCTTTCTCTATACTTTAGACTAGGCTATAGGCATTATACATTCATCTGGAGGTGACCGTGTGTCGCCATGTTGGCCATGGGAGAAGGGTGGGCATCTGGGACAGTCTATCCAGATAAGGGAGAATCATAACTGATGGAAACACAGCTTCCTCCTTCTTCCTGCCTTGAAGAAAAACAAGATGTCTGGTGCTGCAGCAGCCATACTGCAACCATGAAGCACTGAGTATGAGAAGAGCAGCCAGCATGCAGGGAAGACCAGGGTTTTCTGGGGGATGCGGCCCTGAGAGTGACACGTACAGGCTGAACCAAAGCCAGCCACTGTCCACCTCTGGACTTCCTTGTTGTATGAGAAAAATAATGCCCCCCCCCGTTTTTTTAGGCCGTTATTTATGGGACTTCTTGCTGATGAATACACTGCCGACTGATAACTTTTATTATTTTTTAACTCATTTTATTTTGTTCTTATATATAGGATCTTCAAACGAATTTCTGGAAGTGGGTTTCTTTGATTTCTTCTGGAAGAAAATGGAATGTTTGAAAATGATCAGCCCATTTATTCTTCCCTGGTACTGAGAAGAATGTCCTGAAAAGCTACCATCAGGAAGTTTACTCCCAGCCATATAAGGCAGACCTGCTAGAGCAGTTCTCACCTTAACTTTTAAGCGCTCTGATGCCCGGGTCACACCCCAGGCCAATTCCAACAAAACTGCTGAGGCATCCATACTTTGAAAGCTCTTGGGGTGACTGCAAGGCAGGCCAAAGGTGAGAACCACTGGTCTAGGGAAACGGTCTCTGTGCAAGCTACTCCCCAACACGACTGTTCTCCCCATCACCCTCCTCCCCTGCCCTGGGGCCTCCTGGCTCACTCCTCATCTGGGTTCAAACATCAGTTCCTCAGGGAGGAACCTCACACTCCATCATGCTCACCTTAGATACACTCTCCTAGTTGACTATGCCTTTTCTTCACAGCGCTTATCTCTGTGATTCTACACATTGTGCGAAGAGTACTGATCAAGCTTGATCTCCCCCAGTAGAATGTAAGCTCCACACGGCAGGGTTGGAGCCTGTTTTTATTCACCAGGGCTTGACACACGGTACAGGCAGAGGACGTTTGATGAATGAATGAATGAGTGCATGCAGACTAACTGGAAAGAAAAGGTCTTCAGAAAAAGCTAGAAGCCACACTCCAGTTGGCCAAAAAGTGGATAGAACAAGAGCTATCCAACAGGAAGAGAAGGAGAGTTAGAGATGGGAATTGAGAGAGGAAATAAGTGCCCCTCCTTCTGGGAAAATAAGAGACAGTTTGGAGACCAGCTGGTCATTGGTTTCAGGTTGTGTAACAACCAGAGCAGTCAACTGGGGACATAGTCTGCAGATCCCAGAGGGCAGGAAATAGAGTGAGGGACGAGGTCTGGTCAGGGCCCCCAGGACGCTGCTGCAGGAGGGGACCCCAGAGGGGGTAGCCCGCACCCTGGGCCTTCCTGGGCTGGTGGACAGAGAGGCCCCAAACCAGGACGCTGCTGTCATGAGGGGAAGGGAGGCTTGCCAACACCTTATACCAAATTACGGTTGTCCATTCTAACAAGAAATACGAGCACAATCCTGTGGGAAGAGCTCTAGTCCTGGGTCCTGATATTTTCGACAGAGCCCAGGAATATAAGCACCTGGGGAAACTGAGGCGGGGATGTTCTGAAACCAAGCCCATGAGAGCAGCACCGGGCAGCCTGCCGGCAGGGCCGCAGCCCCACAGCTCCCCTAGGACCATGGCCGCAGAGAGATTCGGGAGTTGCTCCATTATCCAGCCGATGAGTGGTGAGGTTCACATGTGGGTTCATGTCTGACTTACCACTATGGTAATGTCCAAGAATTTTGATGGTCAAATGTCCAAGAATTTTGATGGTCCCAGGAAGCTGGCAAATCCCAGGTACCACGCTGATTCACTTACACCCTGCCTGAGCATAGGAAAGACTAAGCTAAATTCGTAATTGGGTTATTGCAAACTACATCCTTCAGGCATTTTTTCCTTGATTCCTCCCTGCCCCGCCCTCTTCTTCTGCAACATGGGCGTGAAAGTCTCACGCGGGCTCCACCTCCTCCAGCACCGCCCAGCGCCCAGCACTGCATACCAGCACCAGGGCAGCCTCCTGGGAGGATGGGGTGTGGCCAGGAGCCTGCTTCCTGCCACCCCTGCAGTTTCCCTGTTGCCACCTCCCAGCTGCCGGGGCACCTGTTGCCTTGCCGGCTTACTGCCAGGCCACATGAAGGACACAGCAACCCAGGCTCCCCCACGTCAGCCTCCTGGGCTCGTCCCCTGGGACAGCCTCTCCGCCAGTCTGCACAGCCAGGGAGCAGGCTCTCCATCTGTGCCCCAGACGCCTCTCATCACTGCCGGCCGCAGTGGGAGCAGGTCTGAGAGAGGAACTGAGAGGAGGCAGAGGAAGGCAGAGCAGTCTCCACATCACTCCAGGTCCCACTCTGCCCTGCGAGGGCTGCTTGGCTAAGCGGGTAGATCTCAGGACCAGGAGTCACAGACTGATTCCAGACCAGGGTGGCCACCAGTCAGCGCTGCCACCACGGGGAAATCACCAGCTCTGAGGCTCGAAGTTCTTATCTAAACAGGGAGGGTTGGACTATGCCGGGGGAGTTTAACCTGAGGCCCAGAGAGCCCAAGGACATCGCAAGATGGATTTGAGGCGGGGGTCCTGAGCCCTGGGAAGTACTGTACGGAGTCTTGGGTGTATGTAGACACGTTTTTTTTCCCTAAGTGAGTTTGGGCTTGCCAGACGCCACAGGTAGTCTCAGGAATCACTTTCGGGGCCTATTCTGAATCTTGATGGATATCCAGCTGGTCCCAAACCCAAAAGAGGCCTCTTTTAACCTTTTCCTTCTCTCTCTATCCCCCCTAAAAGCTTCCAAAGAGCAGGATTACTGCCCCATTTTCTTCAGGCCCCTCACTCTGGAACCTCCCCAGAAAGGAAATGACTCAGAGGAAAGCACAGGAGGGGACCTCAGGCAAAGAGCTGGCCTGCATCCTGCCCGGCTGCTCTGCAGTGACCAGATGGGACAGAGCCAGATGAGCCAACGTCTGGGAACACTGACAGGGACCTGCCCCATGGATGCAAGCCGACTCGGCTACAGTCGTTGGCTCAAGGACTTGCCATCTAGAAGGAAACAGAGCACATCTGCAGAAGAGTTACCAGTGGAGGTGGATGGCAGAGAGGCGATGTGGGGTTGGGGCCTGGGGGAAGGAGACGAATCCCCTGAGGGGCCCAGGAGGGCCTCACTGAGGGAAGGCGCACACCTTGTTGGGTAAAGAGGCTAACAGGAAAGCCATTTCAGCCGCGGGCCCAGGGAGACTGTCAGACGAGCTCCATCCAGGTCAGCGGGAAGCAGAGCGCAGAGCAGAGAGTAGTGAGGCTGGGGTCTGGCAGAGGACGGGGCGCTAGGCAGGAGGAGGGAATGGGCACACTAGGCTCAGTGAGAACCAGCCTGCTAGAGGTTGGCAAACCCCAGAGACCAACAAGACAAAACAGCGGGCGTCTGAGTGAGCTGCAGAGGGTCTCCAGGCGCTGCCCTTCTCACCCAACCCCTCACCTCAGGACACCCCCAGGATTCAAGTCAGAGGAGGGCTGGCCTTTACCAAGAGGTGCACACGGAGAAGCCATAGAGGTCTGAGCCTGCTGGGGACATCCCTGTGAATCCACACCACCCCCACCGATGTTGCCTGGCTACTCCTCAATTTTGTGAGCCCCTAAATACTCCAAGGGTCAAAAGAGTCCCTTCCAAAGACAAAACCAAGGCGTCGGGCCATGCTCTCAGTCCCAGGCCGGCAGCCCACGGTCACGGGGCTTGAGGAGACTGGCCTGCGAGCCAGAGCCAACAAGAGGACTAATTAGGGAGACGCCTGTCAGCCCCCACCGGGGTCACCCCGTCAGCTCATGGGGACAGATTATAGGGCATGGACACATGGCCTGGGCTACGTCTCAAACCTAGTCCCCTTAACAAAACAGAAATATGTGTGGCAGGATAACTTAGGATCACACTAATTGGTCTCCCAGTAGCTTTTCCTCTCTGGATTTCAAGGAGGTAGCAAGACTGTGTGCTTTCTTGACCTTGCTGAAAACGTGTGCTATTTGGAGATGTCTGCCTTTCTGTTCTCAAAAGAGAAACGCTCCTAAGTGGGGTGGCCAGGTGTGAGGAATGTGAGGAAGGAGGTCTCCTGACATAGGGAGTACAGGGACCCTCTGCATCCTGGAGAAGAGGTAAGGTCTCAGAAGGAGGGGTGTGGGGCACCCCTTGGGAAGTTGAACCACAGAGACCAGGATTCCCAGCCTTGGAAATGCCCCGATTCCCAAGCATGGTGTGAGGACAGAGGCCACCAGACGCCCATGACCCACATGGCCTGAGACAACAAGCATTTCAAAGGCAAACAGGGCAGAGCAAACGTTGGATGTTTTCTGCCACAATTCCTCAGGATCTTTGTCCAAGTCCTCTGCAGCAGTTGGAGGGGTAGAGACAACCCCAGTAATGCCTGAGATTGAATTGTCCTGGCATCCTGGCAGGTTAAAGTCCCAGAGCCAGCTTTAATTTGGTTTAAAGGATTTAACAAAACAAGACGGTTCTTGACCATCACATGATCTGGCTGAGAATATAGTCCCATTATCCCCCACCCCCACCCCACAGGGGGTAGATTTTTAAATGTCTTTATTTTCTTAAGACAAAAATTGGAATGACAATCATTTAACTTGCCCAGTTAGGAAATAGTCTTCTTGGATCTAGGATGTTGTGTTTATACTGACAATGAGCTATGAAAGGTCTCCCTTTGAGCTGACCAGGGAACTGATGAAATTGAGGGCTTAGCTCATCAAATCAAACAAGGTAAAATGAGGCAGCAGGGAACCCAGCTCTCTGCGGTAGTGGACTTTGACTTCTTATGGTTTCTTTCTATATTCGATGCAAATCAATAAGGACTCCCACGACACTGCAAGACAGAGAAATCTGCGATGTCATCTCTGTTTCTAGGGTTAAGAGAATTGCCTGGAGTCAGGAAACATTTTTCTGGAAAAAGGTGTTAGTTGATGAAACATGTGCCTGTTATTTTTCACTTAAGTATAAATGATGACACCAGTGTAATTTTTTTCCTTTCTCTCCTCTGTTTGTTCTCCAGAATGCTAAAACAAAGCCAAAGTGGCGTTTCTCTTTCTTGTGTAAAAGTTGAATACGCCAAATTGTGGAGAAATTATAAATTTACTAAAGTGTTTCTGGAAGTTTCTGAGTCAAACCTAGGGCAGACCTCTGCTCACACCTCCTTGTGCCTCTCTGGGGAGGCTGGCCAGGCACGCAGTACCAGATCAAGGCAAACAGCGCAGCTCTTACCTGCAGGTGGGGGCCCTGGGGGGCCTGGGGGGCCTGCACGGCCAGGTGGACCAGAAGGCCCAGGCTTGCCTGGTGGGCCCATAACTCCATTATCTCCCTTCTGCCCCTGACAGAGAGAAAGGCAGAGCCTGTTATGTAGCATGGCGTGGCAAACTTGCTTCCCACTTATCTCTAAATCAGAGACCAGCTTGCCTTTGGAGCAAAGGCCCAGGGCAGGAGGCAGTCCCAGAGATCTAGACCAACGAACTACTAAAAAGCTCAGGGCAAGTGACATTGAAGATAGTGACAGTTACAAGTCTGCAGACGTACCTTCTTGCTCTGTCCTAGAAACATGGCTTATGAGGGCTGAAAGGAACCAATTCAACCCACTCTCCTCACCTGCGGATGGGGACACGGGGGCTCAGAAAAGAGCGGGGGTTGACGCAAGTCACCCAGCACCAGGGCAGCAGAGCCGGGCCCAGGACTCAGGCCTCCTGCTTCCTCGTTTCCCTTCCATCGCAAGAGCTTTTTCTATCCACTGGCTCCTGTCACCTGGGGTAAAGACCCAGTTCCTCACTGCAGCCTACACAGCCCAGCATGGCTCAGCTTCCCGGTCGCAACCCAACCTTTCGGTGTTTCTGGTCTTCAAGAGCACCATGCCTCTGATTTCCCTTCTCAAGGCTCTCCTCTCTGCCCCAAAGTCCCCTCCCTCCCCTCCACCTGGCTGACTCTCTCCCACCCTGCCGCTCTCAGCTACAAGGCCGTTGCAGCAAAGCCTTCCCTGAGCTTGGCAGGCTGACCCAGTTCTCCTCCTCACAGACTTTCAGAACTGGGCCCTTTTCCTTCTTCGCATTTATCCCAGATCATAAGTATGCATTGTTTGTGGGGCCATTTCATCAGAGTGTCTGCAAGAGACACAAGCTCCCTGTGGGCTAGAACTGGTCTCCTTCCCTGCCTTCCGCAGATTCAGTGGGGGAGGAGGAAGAAGCCGAAACCTGAAAGGGGAGGGGTTTGGTGGAGCTGGTCCAAGACCTGGGTTTCACTGTGACCATGAGACCCTGCGTGGCTCATCTCGTTGCTCTATGCCTCAGTTTTCTCATCTGTAAAGTGCAGCCAGTAGATACACACCTGCATAGGTTTGTTATGAGGCTAACAGAGATCTCAGAGGTAGAAAAGCAGTTTGCCCGAGGCTATGTTGGGCAAGCTGATCTTCATAGCCACCGGCTTGAAGTGATTAGAGGTCCTGCTTTCTTAGATGGGGTTGTGCTACAGCTGTACCATTCCGCATGGGATGCCCTCTTTGCTGCCTGCCTGTTCTGGGAGGATTAAAAGCAAAGATTTTTCCCACAGCACTGCCTGTAGGAATGACCGCAGAAACCAAGGCCTGGAGGTTCTCCCCCTGAACAACTTGCTAATTTCCCCTTCTTGCTCTGGACCTAAACAAGACAGTGATTGATGCCTGACATCTTTGGCCAGGATTCCCCTTCTATATTTGGGCCTTGGCAGGCTTGCCCACCAAATGAAACACAATATTCCCCATGTCTGGGAAGCAGGCATGCCGGGCACGCTTTTCCAATAACAATGGTGACACGTGCCCCTTCGTCTCATCAGCATGGCCCTGTGGGCCTCTTGGCAAGGTCCAAGGAGTTCTTAAACCCTTCAGAGGGCCCGCACGAGGTCAGAGTTTGTTTCCCATTCCATCCTGATGGAGTTCTTAAGCCTTGCCCAAGCTGGATCATTTCTTGGGGGGAACCAAGATGGGTCCCAGAATGGCAGGCAAAGAAAGGTGGTGGTGGCTTCATGTAGCCAGAGGTAAGGCTTGCTTTTCTAGCAGCTGCGTCCACTGGCCACAGGCACAGGCAGTGTGGCAGCCCGAAGGGGCTGGAAGCGCTCCGTGACTCTGACACCAGCAGAGCGGGATATTCTGCTCATTGGTCATCTGCTCAGAAGAAGCCATGTCTCTAGGACCAGGGCTCCCTGAGCAGTGCTTTCCAGGAAAGGCTTTGTTTCCTTATTGCCACAAAGTTGTCCTGTTCCTTAACTGAAGATTTGTATAGTAAAGTCAAGAGCTGTTTTCCCAGACCTGGTTGAGGGTAAGTCCTGAAGGTGGAAAGGATGACGGGACATGGTGTGGGATAAAGAGGTCTCAGCTCTTTAAGTTCCAACCCTGGCTTGGGAGCTGGCTTAGCTGGGGGACCCTGGGCAGGCCACTGTATCTCCACAGTCCTCACTCTCTTGGGACTATATGGAGGGGATGGGAAGAGGTGGCCTCTAAAATCCTGGTTCTGAATTTCTAATCTCCTGAAGTCCTTTCTGAACTTCTGATGCCACGATCAACTTATAACTACCTCCAGAAACTCTAAGCACCATTGACCCAACAACACTTGATATATAAGAGTCTACTAAGAAATGAATTCACGATAAAAAGAAGGTACCAAGGCAGGCTCCCACGGCTAACGACTCAAGTATCTGCTGATGGGATAGGCTTTGAGGGCTCAGAGAACTCAGCCTGCTTATAGCATCTTGTAGGAAGGCTGAGTTCATTCCCCTCACTTCTCTGAGCTCCCAAACATAGTTCTGGTGCAAATTTTAAGATGACTCATTCACAACAGGGTCAAGAAATAGTGTTCTTGGCTTCAGTCCTCACCAGGAAAACAAACACTGCCTCAGAAAAGAACCAGAGGACAGAATCCAACAGGCTTCCTGAACCCAAGCATAAAAAGTTCTGGATGGAAATCAGCAGTAGGGGAAGAAATGAGAAATAAAAAATATATATTTTCCCTTTTTTCCTTCTTTTTCTGAGTCTAGTTTTTGGGAAATGGGTATCTGTAGCATCATTGTGATGCCATGGCCATGCCACCATTATAAGACTCGGAAAATTGCACTGGAACATTGTGACTTCAAAAGTCATTATGGAATCTGAATTATCCAGGTTGGAGCCTATTTCATTCCTAAGCTCACTGGGAAAAGACCAGAATTGGCTTTATGGCATTCCCATTGTTCTGAACCCTGGCTCCACATTAGAGTCATGTGGACAGCTTTAAAAAAACAACACTCCATGCTGAAGCCCATGCCAGGTCAATTATATCAGAGCCTTTGGGAGAAAGGCCTCGGCATTGGGGATGATGAGAGACAACCCAGGACTACAACCATTGCACCCAGGCTGGGAGTCTGTATCTCATCAGCCCCCAGGTGGCTCTGCTGGAAGCTGAAGTTTGAGAACCACAGATCTAGCCTAAGGAAAGAAGGTAAATAGAAGACCAGAAAAAGGTTTCCAGCCAAGGATGTTTGCCTCTTAGCATTATATATAATTTGGTTAGGCCTCTCTGGTCCAAACTATCTACTCCTTACTCGTTTACTAAAGTGTGATACGGGCATTTTAAAAAGATGCTTAAAATTTCAATGAATATCTGCAGTAATGAGTAAAAATGTGTGTTGTGATTTTAATTTACAAATTTAGAATAGAATAGCAATATATTGGATATAAAAGAAACAAACAACTAGAAAGTTCACAAAGAAACAACACTGGAAGGAAATATACCAAAATGCTAGATTATACCTGGGTGTTAGGTCTTTAGACGATTTCCCATCTATTTTTCTGAATTATCCAAGTTTTCTGTGATGATTGTATATTACATTCATAATGGGAAAAGAGGTAAGAAGCCAACAAACTGACAACGAAAAGTAAAGGGGCACATCTCTCCGGAGCGCCTGTCAATTAGGGAAAGATGAGAGATTTCTCTGACACTCAAGGCTCCCAAGCCAGCCAAGCCAGACGCACCTCCTTCCCTGTCCCTGTCACACCACGTGGTCTGACCCAAAGCCTGCTGACAAGGGGAGTTCAGAAGGAACCATTTCCCTAAACCCGTCATAGTGCCAGCGAGGAGGGTCACTTAACAGATTAGATGTCTGATCATAGTGGTGAGACGCGGAAGAGCCTTTAACAGCAAGGGGATATCAGGGCTGTTCTCTGACACTCTGTCTGTGTGTGGACATTGAGGCAAAAAGCAGGCTTTCTGGGTGAGTGACCAGATCTGGCTTCTACTCCCAGCTGCTTTGGTTAAGACATACCTGTTCTTATGAGTCAAAGATCCACTCTTGCTTCTGGCCTTGGACATGGTCTGAACGGAACATCCTATCTCATCTGCCTCAAACTATGGCTAACCTAGAGAAGCCAGGATCTCTTCGAAATGCTGCTGTTGCTGCCCACCTGCCCAGAGGATGCTGAAGACTGTCTATGGCACATCTCTACCTGGCCCCACCCACCTGCCCCTTTACACTCTTCAAGGTCAGGAGGGTCTGACCTCAGGGGCACGGTAAGCCCGGGATCCTTACCTGCTTGCCTCGTTTTCCTGGTCTTCCTCTGGGTCCCCGGTGTCCTGCTATCCCAGGCTCACCCTTTGGACCCATTTCACCCTGGAAAGAAAAAAGAAAAGCAAGAGAGGAATTAGGGGTGCGGAGCAGGCACATCTCTGCAGGTCTGTCAATCACTGGTCACGAGGGCCGTGCACCCCATCATTCCAGGTCTTTTCCAAGTGGGAGATTAGGGGAGTGATGAGGTTGTGGGACCATCAGACAGGGTTTTCAAGGAAGGAAAGGAGAGGTCACCCTGGCCGGGTCATTAATCATCTGAGACGGCCACCAGGCAGCACACATTCTGGTGTCCTGCACCCCAGAGCAGCTGACGCAGGAGGCCCTGGGTCTCAAGCACACGTGGGTCTGTGGTGCAACAAGCCATCACGAGAAAGTACATCCTCTTTTACTTGAAATTTTGTGCTGTGTTTTGCTTTGCTCTTAGCACAGATTCAAATCTATGGGTTTTTGAATGACTGGACACCGTTTTGACAACTATCATCTTTGGAAAGTTTCTCTCACGTAATAATCATTCCTCGGGGCTATACATATCCCCACTCTTCAGCAAAACTGGTTTTAGTTCCAGCTCACTTCCACTTGATTTAGTTGAAAACTCTTTGTGGGGAGAGATGTTCCAGGCATATACTCAAATACTCAATATAATTATTGTAAGCAGCAAGGAAACTGATGTAAACAATATTCCTCACTAAAAAGCCTGTTTAGAACTATCACACTTCTATCCACAGTTTAAAGCCAACCTTTCATAAAACTCACTTCTCCATCTGAGCCTCTCTCCTTCCTCCTCGTGTTCTCTCTGGATCGTGAGCCCACAGGGCAGCATTCCTGCCCCCAGTAATGCCTCGAGGGCCCAGGATGTACCAACAGACCAAGTTTAGCGATCGCGACTGTGAGTCAGCAGCCAGCGTCCATGCAGAGCTGCCCCAGCCACTCTGAGAAGACAATCAACACCCAGACGGTCTTTCACAGGAGGTCAGGGGAGGTGCAATGCCGTGGAAAGTTCCAGGGAACACCTACATACAGTAAGGAGCAAGCCTAGAGTTCTGAAATTACATCACTCAGCCGATGCAACAGAATTGTCCCTACCCAAGTCACCAGTATCTTGCTTCACCATGAATTGTCCTTAAACCTGTGATTTCCTTCTAGTCCATCATGTCCCTCAGCATTCTGGGCAGTGAGTGGGTGAGAGGACAGGATGCATTCTACGTGGCTGTGGGGATGTTTGTACAATTTCCCCTTGACCGTTTACAGGGGCCAAAAGCTGTTTTGTTTGCCTGGGAGAAAACAGCAGCATAAACAGCACAGTTTTTTGTTTCTGTTTTTAGATTGTCAGAAGAAGTGTGGCCCTTCTCTTCATCAACTGGAAGCAGCCAGAAGTTCTCGATCTAATTTCTCTCCGAAGACCTAATTAAGGTCATCACATCAGCTCTGTCTTCCAACCGCTGCCATGCTGGAGAGAGGGAGAGAGAACTGGACACGGCAAGTCGAGGAAATGATGCCCAGACCGGAGAAGCCGCCACACTTAATTTCACAGTAATTTATTATTCTTTGATGTTCAACATTATACTGAGTGAAAACATAGCCTAAACATTTTAAAATAAAATCATTTTTTCTCTTTTAATGTTTCCTTTAACTTGCCTATATGATTAATTCATTTTTTTTTTAGGGTATTTTCCATATTCTTTTTTTTTTTTTTTTTTACAATTTATTTTATTTTAGTATCATTAACCTACAAATACATGAGCAATATTGTGATGATTAAACTACCCCCTTCATCAGGTCCGCCCCACCAACCCTATTACACTCACTGTCCATCAGTGTAGTGAGATGAGAATCACTACTTGTCTTCTCTGAGCTGTACAGTCCCCCCCGGGCCCCCCCAACCTATGTCTGCCAATCGTAATGCCCCTTTTACCCTCTTATCCCTCCCTTCCCACCCATCTCCCCAGTCCCTTTCCCTTTGGTAACTGTTAGTCCATTCTTGGGTTCTGTGAGTCTGCTGCTATTTTGTTCCTTCATTTTTTTTTTCTTTGTTCTTATACTCCACATATGAGTGAGATCATTTGGTACTTGTCTTTTACGGCCTGGCTTATTTCATTGAGCATAATACCCTCCAGCTCCATTCATGTTGTTGCAAATGGTAGGATTTGTTTTTTTCTTATGGCTGCGTAATATTCCATTGTGTATATGTACCACTCTTCTTTATCCATTCATCTACTGATGGGCACTTAGGTTGCTTCCATTTCTTGGCTATTGTAAATAGTGCTGC